>VDFB02072274.1:90977451-90988324 GCA_007258455.2 Sequoia sempervirens | reverse complement strand
CAATTCCATTCAAATTGCTATTTTTGTCCACATAGTTTTTAGACATGCACATGATAGTACAGAGGAGGATCGAAAGATAATCAGAGATTATCATTTTTATATGAGTGATGATATATCTCACTCGTATGAGTATGTCCAACATTGTTTTGAGAATTTTTTTGAGTTCTTGCAGGAGCATGATATAGCACTGGGCCGACATTTAATTTGGTCAGATAATTGCACAGGTCAATTCAAGAATACTCGTATGTTTTATTGGTTGAATAGAATGCATGTAGAGAGGGATGTACCTCATATTTGGAGTTTTTTTTAAGTTGGACATGGGAAAGGGGAGCATGATGGAGCAGGTGCATGCATAAAGAGAGCTCTAGTTAAGGAGCAACTGAAGATTTCAAGAGCAAAATTCAGCGATGCATGTTCTATTGTTGATTGGTGTAGTTTAGCATTGTCACATGGAGGGACACTTGATTCAACAGTGCACAGATTCTTTTGGTTGGTTGAGGAGGCTACAGTGGGAGGCAGATTGGATTGTCTTACAATCAAAGATTCTTCAAAGATGCATTCATTTCAAAGCTCAGATGCAGGCACATGGACCATTTGGACACAAGAGTTGGCTTGTTTTTGTTAGAGTTGTATTCAGTGTGAGTGGGATCAATGTGATTCAAGTGAGTGGGTGGATGCATGGGTTCCACGGTATCTAACTCCTTTATCTCAAACAATATCCATGACAAATGACACAATGGAAAGTTTAGTTGATTACAACCTGCTTTCAGATCTACTACAACTAGGACATGTTTTTGCAGTTGTTGCACTGCAGGGGAATGAAGAGAGATCAGACTATTGGTTGGCTCGATGTGTGCGGGTAAAGCATAAGCTAACACAACCGATGGAAGATGATGATGGTTTCGTGTATCCTACAGGTTCAGTTGTGGTTGCAGGAACTTGGTTGCAAACATACATGATTAGAAAGAATGGCATACCTGCATTTGAAGACTACGAGAAACACAAAACCATTCTCATGTATTCGCACCTTGTTATAGCAACAAATGTTAAATTGTTGAAGCATCATGCCAGACCAAAGACAAAAAAAACTATGGACACTTAGTAATGCTGATCATGAAGCAATATTGGATACTCTTAAGCAAAGAGATGACCCTTCAGGCACACTTGAATAGCATTTTCAAGAATGGAAGGTACAATGCTTATGTTCATTATGCTTAAGCTCATTAGTGTTCTTTATTTAATACTAATATTTTGTATACTATAGCAATGTAGGTGTCTTTAATAGTGATATTTTGTATGCACTTTTGCAATATTTTTGGCAAGATTGATCATGGACCTGCTGCAACAATAGCCAGCTCTGATCCTTTTGGAGAGGTATGCAACATATTAGAAAAATATAGATTGGTTATTCTAAGCATCTTTTATATTTTTCATCACCAATTCATCATCATTCAGGTTGTTTAGATTAATATATAGATTTGTTAGTCTAAGTATCTTTTCTATTGTGAAAATATAGATTTCTCATTTTCCCACATTTGCAATATTCCTAGCACGATTGATCATGGACCTGCTGCAACAATAGCTAGCTTTGATCCTTTCAGAGAGGTATGCGACATATTAGAACAATATAGATTGGTTATTCTAAGCATCTTTTATAATTTGCATTACCATCTCATCATATTTTGTGTCATTTAGAATAATATAGATTGGTTATTCTAAGCATCTTTTATAGTTTACATCACCAATTCATCATCATTCAAGTTGTTTAGATTAATATAGATTTGTTAGTCTAAGCATCATTTCTATTGTGACAATATAAATTTCTCATTTTCCCACTTTTGTGATATTACTGGCATGATTGATCATGGACCTGCTGGAACAATAGCCAGCTTTGATCCTTTCAGAGAGGTATGCGACAGATTATAACAATATAGATTGGTTATTCTAAGCGTCTTTTATAGTTTGCATTACCATCTCATCATATTTTGTGTCATTTAGAATAATGTAGATTGGTTATTCTAAGCTACCTTGATGGTTTGTACAAGTGCTTGTCAGTCCAGAACGTGAACATACTACTATTGTGGAAGACTGTGCCCTGAATGCCTCCAATAGGAAAATTTTGTAAAATTTGAATTTTCAAATTGGAAACAATGTAAAAAGGTCATAATTGTGTATGGGCATAATCTATACCCAGTGATGTTTTTTGAAATATGGGTCAAATTTCTGGCATTGTATAAAGAGTATGTTTAAAATGTAAAGGGGTCTGTATTTTGGAAACTCATAGGTTGAATTATTCATACAGGTGTATGCTTTATTACTGTTATTGGGACAATTCTATAATAAGTTTTTGTACTAAATCGAGCTACAACCAAAGGTTTTCTTCCTGGTTCTTTCCTATCAGTATGCGCATTTGAATCATGTTTTGTAATATCTCCTATTTATATATAATAAATTACAGTGGCTTGCCACTTTTTCTCCTCAAATCCAACTTGGGTGCAACTTCATTTTTAGCAACTTTCATGAGGTTTTTAAGGAAATCAATGTTTCCAACCTTGCCACACCCTATAAATTCATCAAACACATCTATTAGGACCTTCACAAGCTTGATCCAACCTAAAATTTTGTTGCCCCCACATTTCATTGACATTAGTAGGTTGTAACCACCATTTTTCACCTAATTTCACTCACTTTTGCCATGCATGGCAACTCACCAACTCAAGTATAGACATTTCCAGCTCTCTAAACTCACATAGACATCTTATACAATCCTAATAAAATCTACCATGGCTATACCATCTAGCTACAAACCGTACAATAGATGGTATGGTGTTTTAGCACTTTGGACTCTTAAGGGAAATTGTCGGTCCAATGTAGCTAGGAGTGATTCAGCATATTTGGGTGCAAAAGAGGACCATCCCTAGCGTAAACGTACCCATCCAGACGTGTTGGAACAATCTATTTAGTCATATGATTTGTTGAATGAAAGTTGCACCACTTTGCAACTTTACACTGCTTGCATCTGACAACTTTTCCCTCAGTTGAAAACTTGCCACCACTGGAAAACGCCTCTGAGATAGAAAAAATTGAGAGAGGTTATTGTAGATGGGCCAAACACGATCCCATAGCCTCAAATGGAGAGTCTGTAAACATTACAGTTTCTGAGAAATAGCCCTTCAAAGATTGTTTCCTTTTAACACTTTGGACTCTTAAGGGAAATCGTCGATCCAATGTAGCTCAGAGTGATTCGACGTATTTGGGTGCAAAAGAGTACCATCCCTAGCATAAACGTACCCATATGGACGTGTTGGAACAATTTGTTTGGTCGTACAAGTTGTTGAATGAAAGTTGCACCACTTTGCAACTTTGCACTGCTTGCATCTTGTTGTGTATGTTTTGCACACACGCCCCACCGTAGGCAGGGACCCCCTTTTTTTCACTCCCGACAGGCTACTTTGCTCCTATCTTGTTTTGTGTGCCCCATTTTCCAATCCCAAATTGTTCATGTGCCTTCAAACGATCAAATCCCCCTACCCAAATTCACCTACTTGGGGTATTGAAGTCCAGGGAGAAACAAAGTCCCTCGTCCCTTTTCTGCCTTTTGTCTTATTCCTGTTGGCTTGGTCCCTGATCGCTCGATTCACTTTTTTGTACATTTTTGACTTTGGGGACAACTTTCTGGTGGATTTGGGATGTTTTTGTGGTGCCTAAGTGAGCTGCCAAGGTTTCGTCAATGTTTCATTAAGTTTTGGGGGTTTCGGAACTCTGTCCCTCTTTGGCTATTTTGGAACATTCGTGGAGCCCCGGCGACCCGGCCTCCGGGACCCGGCCCCTCCGTGGCCATTTCATGGACTCCATCCCTCCATGGCTATTTTGAACATCCGTGGAGCCCCGGCGATCCAGCCTCCGAGACCCAACCCCTCCATGGTTGTTTCCGGGACTTCATCCCTTTGTGGTTGTTTTGGAACATCTGTGGAGCCTCCACAACCCGACCTTCGGGACTCAGCCCCTCCATGGCCGTTTCTGGGACTCTGTCTCTCCGTGGCTATTTTGGAACATTTGTGGAGCCCCGGTGACCCAGCCTCCAGGACCCGACCCCTTTGTGGCCATTTTCGAGACTCCGTCCCTCTGTGGCCATTTTGAACATTTGTGGAGCCCCGGTGACCCAGCCTCCAGAACCCGTCCCCTTCGTGGCCATTTTTGAGACTTCGTCCCTCCGTGGTCATTTTCAGGACTCCACCCCTCCGTCACCGTCTGGGCCGCTGTGTGCTCATTGACTTTTCAAAAAGGCGGTGACCCTCCAGCTTTCCCCTTCCAAACTTCCAATTTTTTCAAATGAGTCCAATCTTGAGGAAGTTTTTCTGGGAACTCTTCCTTTCCCTTTTCCCATGCGCTATAATTGAAAAATCTTGGTTTTGCTAAGTTTTGTGAGGTTCGGGAACTTCCCTTTCGGTTTGTTGTCCCTCATTCCCTGCCCACCCCCTTGGGCCCGTATTAATGTTTATGATCCAAATGAGTTCCAAATATGAATATTATCATCTTTTGATGATGCATGGATGGATCTAACAAGGATTTTTCTAAATTTGACTAACGTTTTCCTTGATTTGTGTATGAAATCACTTACGACACTTCATGTATGCAAGATTCAAGAAGCTTACCGCGGGTCCGTCGAGGAGACCCATTGAGAAAGTTGAACAAGGAATGCGCATAGCTCCTATCACCATTCATTTCATGTTCACCTCTCCCCCTAGCACCCACCAATAGGGTCAGCGTTAGAAGAAGGCATGTGCCAAGGAAGTCAATGACAAAAATGAAGGGGGTGGCCTTGAAGAAGGCATAAGGGAGTCGTCCACCTAAATCAGGGGCAACCAATCCATTGATGCCAATCGTCGACGCGCTCGTTTGATCCAAGGAAGAACACTGCAAACACATCAAGTAAGAAGGCAGCTTTCAGGCGATTTCAGCTATAGTAAAAGGGTAATCAGCTAAATGACGAAATTGCTACAACACCTAAGCACTGGATGACAAAACAGGGAAAAGACAAAGATGTATTTTAAAATTGTTGGATAATGGGGGGTAGGTGAAACCCTAATGTAAATCAAATCTGGGCCACTCATTGTGAATTAATCCTAGCTATTCATTTGGGCTTTGGAAAACTATAAATAGGGGCTTGCCTTTCATTTGTAAGGGTTGGAGAGCTGTTGTAAAAAGCATCTGCAGCAATAGAAGACAACATTGCATGGTTTTATGGATGTTCTCTTTGATTTTTCTCATCTTGCATGCATGGTTCTACCTTCTATGTTAGTTTTAGTATTAGTTTCTTGAATGGCTATCATGATGGTGTTGTTGTTATAGTATTTGATGAGCTTACAACCCATACTTTTAGCACTTGTTGATGACAAGTTGTTGTGCAAATTTAGTCTGAGCTTCTTTATGTCATTGTCGCAACCTAGTTCAATTGCATGTTCATGATGTGCATGTGTAATTTGAAAATAAGCAGACCTTAGAAGATTGCACTGGTTTTGTGTAGCTGTAGGTTTCTCTTGGTCAAGCAAAACTCAGTTTAGGAAGCCTGTCTACTGTAGCAGCCACCATTGTTACTGTCCATTTGTAGCTTAGGATTAGAACAACTTTCTTAACCCTTCTCCTTTTTCTATTTCTTTTAGTCCTTGGTTAGAGTAGGATCTCAAGCATCACCATGAAGCTAAATTAGATGAACTTGATGAGTTTTAGCTTATTGTTTTGAGTGGACAGCCACTATTCATTCACTTCCAGCACTTTGAAACTGCATTTGCAAACCCAACTTCCCATGCTTTGTAACTCATCCGTAAGTCCACCTTGTGATTCCAGCAAATCACATAAATCAACTAAGATATTCCAAGAACTGTCAAGACCTAACATTAGAGACCTTAGGATAGTGTTCTGCAATCTGATTGTGGAAGATTGTCTTTCAAGAGAGGTGATGCATCTATGCATTACCTGTATTGAGAAGTGCATAAAAAACACATCAACACATCTGACAACTTTTCCCTCAACTAAAAACTTGCCACCATAGGAAAATGCCTCCGAGATAGCAAAAACTAAGAGAGTTTATTGTAGATGGGCCAAACACGATCCCATAGCCTCAAACGGAGAGTCTGTAAATGTCACGGTTTTCGAGAAATATCCCTTCAAAGATTGTTGCCTTTTAACACTTTGAACTCTTAAGGGAAATCGTCGGTCCAATATAGCTCAGAGTGATTCGGCGTATTTGGGTGCAAAATAGGACCATCCCTAGCATAAATGTACCCATCCGGACGTTTTGGAATAGTCTGTTTGGTCGTATGAGTTGCTGAATGAAATTTGCACCACTTTGCAACTTTACACTACTTGCATCTGACAACTTTTCCCTCAGCTGAAAACTTTCCACCACAAGAAAACGTCTCCAAGATAGAAAAAACTGAGAGAGGTTATTGTAGATGGGTCAAACAAAATCCCATAGCCTCAAATGGAGAGTCTGTAAATTCACAGTTTCCAAGAAATAGCCCTTCAAAGACTGTTTCCTTTTAGCACTTTTGGACTCTTAAGAGAAATCATCGGTCCAATGTAGCTCAGAGTGATTCGGTGTATTTGGGTGCAAAAGAGGACCATCCCTAGCGTAAACATACCCATCCGGACGTGGTGGAATAGTCTGTTTGGTCGTACGACTTGCTGAATGAAAGTTGCACCACTTTGCAACTTTACACTACTTGCATCTGACAACTTTTCCCTCAGCTGAAAACTTGCCACCACGGGAAAATGCCTCTGAGATAGAAAAAACTGAGAGAGGTTATTGTAGATGGGAAAAACATGATCCCATAGCCTCAAACTAAGAATCTGTAAATGTCACGGTTTCTGAGAAATATCCCTTCAAAGATTGTTGCCTTTTAGCACATTGGACTCTTAAGGGAAATCGTCGGTCCAATGTAGCTCGGAGTGATTTGGCGTATTTGGGTGCAAAAGAGGACCATCCCTAGCGTAAACATACCCATCTAGACGTGTTGGAACAATCTATTTGGTCGTACGACTTGCTGAATGAAAGTTGAACCACTTTGCAACTTTACACTACTTGCATCTGACAACTTTTCCCTCAGCTGAAAACTTGCCACCACGGGAAAATGCCTCTGAGATAGAAAAAACTGAGAGAGGTTATTGTAGATGGGAAAAACATGATCCCATAGCCTCAAACTAAGAATCTGTAAATGTCACAGTTTCTGAGAAATATCCCTTCAAAGATTGTTGTCTTTTAGCACATTGGACTCTTAAGGGAAATCGTTGGTCCAATGTAGCTCGGAGTGATTTGGCGTATTTGGGTGCAAAAGAGGACCATCCCTAGCATAAACATACCCATCTAGACGTGTTGGAACAATTTGTCTGGTCGTATGAGTTGTTGAATGAAAGTTGCACCACTTTGCAACTTTGCACTGCTTGCATCTAACAACTTTTCCCTCAGTTGAAAACTTGCCACCACGGGAAAAAAGCTCTGAGATAGCAAAAAGCGAGAGACGTTATTGTAGAGGGGCCCAACACGATCTCATAGCCTAAAACAAAAAGTTTGTAGGCATCATAGTTTCCAAGAAACAGTCCATCAAATATTGCTGCCCTTTTGCACTTTGGACTCTTAAGGGATTTCACTAATTGAACGTAGTTCGAACTATTTCGGTCAATTTGGGTGGGAAAGGGGACCATACCTAACCTAAATGTAACCATCCGGACATGATGGAATAGTCAGTTAGGTCATACAAGTTGTAGAACAAGATTTATTTATGTAGTTACAAGTAGTTTTTCAACCTCCAACCGAACTCCAACGCTGATTTTCGTGTGAAAAAAAGCCATGAGACCATAGCTTGTTGCCTTATTTTTAATGGAAACTAGTGGGCAGCAGAGTTAACTTCTTCATAGATTTAGTGTTTGAGATTGCAAGAAGACATCAAAATGGCTAGTGTACTAAATAAATTCTTATGATTTCTAAAGAATGTTGATAACTCTACTCAATTGGCTTCTCTTTTCAACACCATACAAATTGAACCTTGGCATCAATAGACTCTGTATATCAAGCTACCACAATTCAAGTTTCAGCGATGAATATTTATCATGCATGTTTTAAATGACATTCAATTTTATGGTGGTTTTTTTGTTTATATGATGTTATGTGATATTCTAATCCTATTTCATGCTTCTATGCTGCATATATATATTATTTTTACATGTTTTTTTACTAATGAACCAAACCACCCCCTAAAAAAATTTAGCCGAACTGGCGAACCGAACCCCCGAACCCGAACCCGAACCTAAACAAGTAACTTAGTTTGTAAGTTAGTTATTGGGAGTTGGTCAGTTGTTTTGTGTGGGGGAGACTCTTAAAAAAAGTTGAGGAAGTCATTTTTTTGGATTGATGAATGTAATTTTGTGAAGAATCAATAAGATCCTATTGAGTTACTTTGCAAAAATTGTGGTTTCTACACAAAAAATATGTGTTTTCTCCATTGTTCGACCACTACACAACAAGTAAATTGTTGCATAGCATGTGGAATGAGGGGGAAGCAGGCCTGAGACCCCTTTAAAGTTTTTTTGAGTGCTTTCTTTTCATTTTTTGTGAGTTTTGTGCCAAGTTTTCTCAAGGCGGGTAGTGAACCCAAATTTTGCATTTTTGAGTAAATTGTGAATTATTAAAGCCCTCCACCTACTATACCTTTCATGTGGCTCAGTGGAGAGGCTGTGTACAATATGATTTGAATGTGTGCAGGTCCATTTAAGAAAGGGTAAATGATTTGTGAGTCTTGAAGTTGTTGTCCTAAGCAAATCATTGCTTAAATTGCATGAAAATGAAGCTTTTAGCCTAGGGTTTGTTAAAATCAATGAGAGTGGGGGAATCTCTTTAACATTTAAGCATATTGGGGTCATAATAGAGGTTTCTGAGTTGGTGGCATGGTCAGGGGAGTTGTGCAAGTGGTACTTTCAATAAACCATATGCATTTGCATGGTAAACAAATGATTTCATGGGACATCCTGCTAAAGGACCTATAGGTGTAGAATAATCTTAGAATTTTTTGTTTTATGACACAACTCAAGATTTTTTTGGGGTGTTCTTGTAGAAGATCCAGTGTTTAAAGGAGCACTCACTTTGTGAAAGAGGAGCTAATTCACTGAAACATTGGTTTAAGGCGTGTGGGTTCGAGTTGGTCTAAAAGAGTCAAGGGTAGTTTTCACATATGTTTTCACCCCACTCTACATCAATCCACCAAGCTTGTTTAAGAAAAGCACTTGTTTAGGATTTATCCATAACAACAAGCGATTGAAGCTGTTTGATAAAAGCTTTGGTACACATGTATGAAAAATGTGAGTGGCATAGACAAAGGTGAGCTGATTTGAAAAAATGCCTCAAAAAGAAATGTGGTCTCATAAAATTCCCATGACAAGAAAATGCAATTGTGGCTGCTCCCTAGTTGTAGTTATGTAATGTGAATTAATTGCATAAGCTGCTTAGGTTGACTTGTAAAAACTATATTATGGTGAAAAAATTTTCATCCTACTCGACATCTGGTTATTGGTTATGTAATGTGAAGTAATGCTTTGAGTTTGAAAGATGTGCAATGCAATGTAATTGGCGATATGAATTTAAACTACATAATACAACCATTCTTTTTTTTTTTTTTTTACATTGATATTTAACCATTGCTCACTTGATTAAATTTTCAAAGAGTTTAATCATGCACATGAGGAAGAAATTAAATTTTGATTGTCAACTTCTATATATCAAATTATCCAATAATCTTGAGTGTATCTCCATATACAAAAATGGCATCAACACCAACTCAAACAACGTTTTACAAAATGTGGCATATGCCATCTCGATGTCTATTCAAAATTTACATGCCAAAATGTCTATCTCATCCTAAACTACTGGTGGATCATCAAAATGGAGCCTCTTTGTAGCACTTGTTGGCTCACGAGAAGGTAGGCTGCCTGAAAATTCAAACCACAATTGAGATTAAATTTATCTTGTATGATTTAAAATCCGAATAATTAATATCAAATCAATATACAGTGAATTATAGTGAACTCAATTGTAATCTTGATTACACGAAATATCTGTCTCTTCAAAGTCGGGGAATACAGAATATACCTCTCAAAGAACCAACCAAACCAACTTTGTAGTGTCAATCTATATGTGAACAAAAGCATAAAATTGATCAATTTAGCATACAATTGTTAGTAATAGGAACATATAAATACCAAACACAAAATAAAATAAACACATACCTCTTTAGGCTGATCTTTTTCTTTATCTCCTTTAGGTGATTCGACACCTCCTCCTTGAGGTGTTTTAACACCTACTCCTCCAGGTGTTCCAATACGTACTCCTTCAGGCGTTGTGGCACTTGTCAACAACGACGTATAGCTCATAACTGCATATACATAAAAATGACAAGTACATATGAAACTACCAATCTATGTCGATGTATGTATAATCAATATAAGATCTTAAAAATCTTAATTCAATCAAATTTGAGTTCAATTACCTTCCCCTTATCTAACATTGCACTTCCATAATCTGGACAAGGCTGCACCTTGCTCGCACTTGTCAACAATGACATATAGCTCATAACTGCCTGTACATAAAAATGGCAAGTACATATGAAACTACCAATCTATGTCCATGTATATATAATCAATATAAGATCTTAAAATTCTTAATTCAATCGAATTTGGGATTGATTACCTTCCCTTATCTAACATTGCACTTCCATAATGCGGACAAGTAGGTACCTCACTTTCGCACTGGTATTTCCTACAAAGAGGAAAATAAGATAAACATATAAGTTATTATATAATTTCATTAATAGAAAATTCAAAT
>VDFB02072274.1:90960064-90977351 GCA_007258455.2 Sequoia sempervirens | reverse complement strand
TAGCTCATAACTGCCTGTACATAAAAATGGCAAGTACATATGAAACTACCAATCTATGTCCATGTATATATAATCAATATAAGATCTTAAAATTCTTAATTCAATCGAATTTGAGTTCAATTACCTTCCCCTTATCTAACATTGCACTTCCATAATCTGGACAAGGCCGTACCTCACTCGCACTAGGTATTTCCTACAAGAGGAAAATAAGATAAACATATAAGTTATTATATAATTTCATTAATGAAAATTCAAATGACAAGTATATAATAAAAAAATGTAAACGAGTGAGTGCAAAAATATATACTGTGTGTGTGTCGAGGCCAAATGAAATGGCCCTAAGGGTGCTATCAATCACTTGTGCGAGCTCCTCCTCAGACATCAACTGTTAAATAGACCATGTAAATAAATATTAGTACATTATACTATCTCTTATTAATATTCATTTAAAAACAAATGCAAGTTATGAATTTACAACTTAAATCTTACCTGTGTCACTATTCCAATCTCCCCCTCTCTAACAGGAGAGGACTTTGTAGGGGGCGCTCCACTCCCCTGCGTCTGATCTATAATTTCCACATCATGGAGGTCATAATCATAAGTGTCCAAGGGATGCTCAGTCGGTTGTACAAGAGGACCCAAGCATATCTGGGGGCACATGGAGCAAGTATGTGGCACACAAATATGTGGACCTGACGAGGATGATGTAGCAGCACTCGAGCCATCACCAACATCACCAGAATTTGGTTGAGCTATTGTAGAAGCATGCAAAACCAAAAGACCACTCAAAGATTGAATAGCCTGGATAGTTTGTGTGGCCGCATCCTGCATAATATCTGGATGATATACTGGAGGTGGCGGAGGAAGGGGAGGAGGGGGAACATATGGGTGCAGGACTACTCTAACTGCCCCTAGTCTATCATGGGGCATACCTCCACCAACACCCTAGAAGGGTTTAATGTCAAAGTAATTGACATGATTCCCTAACACAAACTCAGCATATAATTTTTTAATAAAGTAAAATGGTATATCACAATTGTTGTTCGGTGGTTTATCAAAAACCGTACACCAACAATTCCAAAATTTATCTACAATGTCCCTATGCGTGCACCATTTTATAGAAAGTTTTGGTTTATTAACATTAATCGGAAAACCAGTGCGGGGGTTAACAAATAAAGAGCCTATTTGGGCTTTGGTTATTCTGAGATCTTTCACATCATCATAAGACAATCCACATGCATAATATTCCCTCATGTCTTCTCGCCACGAATGAAAGGCATTATGTTGGGTGGAGAGGGTTTCTATATTTTTAATTATTTCCTTCAATGTGTTTGACATGTCAGATAATTGAGGGCTTCTCATATAAACTTCAGAAATGCCCCTCAATTGCTACATTTTTTCACCAATTAATTGTTCAATTGATGGTTGCGGAGGTGGTGGAGCGTTTGGCATTTGTGCATTTTCATTCTCAGCAGCCATAATGCCTAATTAAAGTTAAAAATTAATTAATCTAATTGAAATTAGACAATATACATGAAAATATTGTAAAAAATACCCTAGTTTTAAAAAAAAAATTACAAAAAAAACCCTACTTTTTAACAAAAATCTATAAAATTCTCTTATTTTTAATACAAATACATAAACAACACTATTTTAAATCAAAATCCATAAAAAACATTCATTTTTAATCAAAATCCATTCTAAACTCAAATTTTTCATAAAAATTTAATCAAAACCCCTATTTTAAAAAAAAATCCATAAAAAACTGACTGAAATTATACAAATCTAATTCAAAATTCGATCAAAGTAAAGAAAAATCTAAAATATGACCTTTTCAAAATGGATATTGGCTAAATCAGATATTTGTTATGCGAAGAACCTCCTCACTGTGCGCCTGTGGCTTGTGAATGTGTAAAATGATTTTAACAGGACTGAAATATGTATATATATATTTGCCTCAAATCAGATATCTAATATGGAAATCTTGGTTTGGGCATTGCTTTGGAGGTGTGTATTGACACCCAAGCTACAAAAATTCAACTCGACATTTTCGCATTTTTGGGTCGATGAAAAACATCATTTTTTCCCCATTGCCACTTTTTGGCCCATCATGATCCTGCACATACCTATAAAACTGTTAGAAAGCAGGATAGCTCATGCTGAAGGGTTTCCAGAATTTTTTTGAGTGTAGACCTGATAAGTGCATGTGCGAGAAGGTACATTCTGGAGACACGGGAAATTAAAGTTGCGGACGGGACTGTAATTGCATAAATTTCTCCTGAAGTTGTTTCTCGTGCGCTCAGGATTCCAAAAAGGGAACCTGTAGAAGGAATGTTTGTCATTGTGGTAGGTGAATTTTTCAAAGCAAATAAAGACTGGTGTAAGAACTCCATGGCCAAAACCTATTTGAAGTTTTAAAGGAAAGGTAAGTCGCAATTGTCGACTAAACTCAAAAGAGTGCATTTTAAGGAAGAAATTGCAGATGTTATTGCTTTATTGCACCACATTGTTGGGAATGAACAAGTTGAGTTATTTGAGGATTGGATGTGCCAATTTATCTTGATAATTTGTGATGAGAACATTTTCATTGACTGGGATGAAGTTATTTGCTTCCATTTGAAAGAGTGCAATTAATTAGTTTCCATAAGACTACTACTTTTTGTATGTGTTCTTGCCTGACATACATTGTAGCTAGTCAGAGGTCCTTTTGGACTGGGTTGGAGCCGCAAGGAACCCCAGCTTCTGATATGCATGTGTATAAACGCTTTCCTTAGTTCACTAAACAATTTAGAATGGGTGATTTTTGTTGTGTTAATGATGCATTTTAATGGAGGTCATGAGGAATCTAGATGAAAATCCAAAAATGCGCCTTTCCCCTACATTGATTTCTCTTGTATTAAATTTTGGGATTTTTTATATCCAATTTGATAAGTTTTCCTATCTGAGAATAGGGGGTTTTGAGAAAGCCCCATTGAAATTACCTCGGTATCCTAAAGATTTACTGATATTTTTGAAAGTTTGTTGACAACTGGCCATGGTTAATATTAAGTATATGAGCATGGGGAAATGAGGGTATGTCTTCCCATTGAAGACTCCTTTTTTTATGTGCAAAACAAACCAGGTGGCCAGGGGAGTTGAAGGAGTTCTCAAGGAATATAACCTCTAGTATCTGTCTATGATAGGTAATTTTGACAATAAGGGTCTTGCGAAGCAGAATCTCTATGGAGGGAGCTTATATCAGCATCACCCATCTATCGAAGATTTCTGGGAAGATTGTGTCAATGAGAAGGAAGTTTTGAGAAGAGATTATATGATGCTAACATTAAAATAGATAGAGGCTTTCGGTCTATCATTTCATATTCATAAAAATGTAGCTAAGGATTCAACAATCATAGATCCTGGATATGAAAAATTGTCTGATAAATCCCACCCTAGGGTTGATTGGAGCTAAAGTGAAATTTCATATATGAGGGTGTGTGCTGCCCCAGTGCTTAAAACAACCTAGGACTAGTTGGATGGGAAATGGCAGCAAGTTGTTGGTCCTATTGAGGAGCCTAAGTCATCACAGAAGAATGAACAGGGGTCTACACAAGCATCTGGTGCAAGTGTATCACCTAGGAAACCCTCTATTAGGTCCTCTAGTACAAATTCTCAGTCAGGAGGTGATGGTGATAAGCCAAAATAAATAGTCAAGTTGAAGACCATCTGTGAACAAGACAATGTGATTTCTCCTACACCTAAGAAGAAGACTAATCAAGAAAAAATTGTGCCTGTAGATTTTGAAGCTATCTTTCAATAGATCGCTGAAGATAATATCTTTCCTCCTCTGTATGAACTTCCCTCTTCTCCGGTTGATAATCTACCTATCACTCCTAGCGCTCCTCAAGAAACTATTAGTGGAAATGAAGATTTTGGTCTGGTAGTAGCCTCCCTAGGATGGCTGAAAAAAGTAGTGGAGAAGAAGAGAAAGCATATTCCTACAATGAAATTTGGAGTGGATATAGTTACAAAGTTACTTCAAAGCTCTTCAAAACCTAAGAAAGTCAGGAGGATGTCAAGGATGATGACTAATGCTACTTCTGGAAATAAAATGTTAGAAATTGCTAAGCCTATGAAGGATTTAAATGAAGATGAAATAACAAAGGTGGACTACAAAGTCACACATGTTGATATGGGGCCTCCAACACTGGAAGGTGATGTGTACCATGCCAATTATTCATTCAATATCTTGATTAAAAGAGTGAAAGAACAAAGGAAAGAAAATATAAAATTGCAATCTCAAGTCCTCGCGTTGGGTAACTTTATTTCTTCCATGGCCACTCCTCCTACATCTAATGAAGCCTCAAGTTCTCAGGTAGAGGGCATCGATGTGCTCACCATACAGAAAATTAAAAAGAATTTGACCTATTACAGAGCTACTTGTGAGGGGGTCGATAAAATATCTCATGAGGCTATCTTCTTTCTGAATAAATTTGTGCTCTTTTACACTCAAGTTATTAACAAGAGGAAGGAGTTAGTAACAGAACTTCAGCAGGTCAGAAAATATCAAACTAGTCTCTATGTGCTCTCTCGGGAAATGAAAGAATTGATGTCTATGGATCAGAAGATATTAATTGGTGAGAAAATTGTGAATAATCCTAAGGAGCTAGACCCTTCCTGGTCCGATTCATTGGAATGGAAATTGAATATATATGATAATCTGGTGAAGGAAATTAATAAAACACTTGATCAATATTATGAAATTTTGGGGGAAATTAAAGAATATTATCGTTTTCTAGGACTGGAAGTTACTAATGATTTTGATGAAAGGATTCTATATATAAAAGAGATCTCTCTGAAGTTTAGAGAGATATTCAATAAAGAAATAGTTGATCCTGCTACAGTGACATGGGAGTCCTTCTCTAAACTCAATAGAATGTAGATCCATCTGAAGTCTTATAAATTTGGAGAAGAGAAAAGATCTAAGATGTTGGTTGAGTCTAAAATTTATTTGGGAAAATGGAGAACCAGGTTACATATTACTACAACGCCAGGGAGCAAGGACATATTTGCAATTGTCACTAGATATCGAGATTATAGGTCCAAGATGAGGGCACAGGAAAAGGTGTTGGAACATGAAGTGGTTGAAGTTCTGGAAGATGAATCTGAAGAAGATGAAGCGGAAAAGTGATGCATAGTTATTTTTAGCATTTCATGATACTTTCTTTAATTTTAGTTCTTTTAAGTTAAAGACTTTTAATTTTTGGGTGTAGTTTTCTTCAAGAAATCATTACCATAGACAATTGGTTTATGCTTCATGTTAGGGTTTGGCTGATGCAATTAGGATCTTTTGGGAAAAACTTTTATTTTCCTCATTAGAGAAAAAACTCTTTTATTCTTTCAAGTTTTTTTCATAGTTATCTTTCAATATAGAAACTCATATGGTGAAGTTCATACAGACATAATATTTGTGTTGTGGTGTATGGATTTATCCTATTTATTCTAATTATCTTTCCAATTGTTATCTATGTTGGTGTTTTGGATGTTTAATAGATTGCATTACTATCGGATGTTTATCTTTGAATGAATGCTTATGGCAATGGTTGAGTTCAGTTAAATAAATTTATTAGTTTTGAAGTGATTCAAGTCTTTGTGCTTTAGTTTATAGTTTGATATTGGCATGCCTTTCAAAGATTTCTGGTTAAAAGCCACACCTTTCTTTGCTTTATGGTTTAAATCAACCTGAATTTCTATTCATTGCATATCATAAAAGGTAGTTTCCACCTCGTAAAATAAACAGAGAATCGGTATGAAATTTAGGTGATTTAGTAGTTTAAGCTTTTATTGTTTAAGTTGTGTGGATGCCTTTATAAGTTATTTATGTTGAACTGTTAGCTTATAAGTTATGGATGTTGAATTGTTAGCTTTTGGGCGGGTGCATGAAGTTGGTCGCACTTTTGTAGCCAAATGGGAAAAAAATGGGGAAACACATAATGCGCTCGCATTATAACGCGAGCATGTTATGTGCTTTTAAAAGAAAAAAAAAGTGAAATGTGTATCATTTTCTTTTCAATGTTTCTCAACTCTGCCCGCGGCCAAAAACCCTCAATTTCGCGCTCGCGTTCTAGGAGGAAGGTCTTCTACAAATTTTGTCAAGAACAGTTGGATTTTGTCTGCAAAGATGGCACCACGACGACGAAGAGATGCAGGAGGTAAGTATTGTTTACTATTTGTTTTGAATTTGTTAGTTTGAAATTGATTTTTTTTCTTTTAGGTTAGATTTGATTATTTTTTCTTTAATCTGTACGAAATCCTGCAAATCCTCAACAAGAAGAGGTAAATCCTCAACAGCAAAATCCTCAACAAAATCAACCTCAACAAAAAATCAACCTCCCCCACCATTCTCTCAATTCCCTCCTCAGCCAAGAAAATTTGAGAGTGAAATTGAGAACAATAGAAAACAACTTGAGGATCTTATCGTAGGTTGAGTGATCCAAATGCTTCAACCACAGAAAGAATGCTTCTAGAAAATTCATTGAAAGACATGTTAAAAAATGTAGATGCAATCACCCAACAAATATCTGGATGGCAAGATAGGAGGCAGACAACTAGGGCATATTATGCAGACAAATTATCATATAAACAAGTAAAAGATTTAAAAATTACTAAAGGTCATTTGTGCTCTCTATTCACTAACCCTAAAACAAATCAAAATCTTACCCTCAATGCAAAGAGGTTTCCTATTCATTGGTGCCACCACCAAGAGATTAAGAACTATTTTTATGAAAGATGGTATATGGTCTTTGATTACCCACCGTGCAATAATTGTGAAGTTCCCCAATATTTTCTTAGGAAACTATACAGTGAGTTTGTATTGAACCAAATCCCAAATTGTTTTGATATGAGGGAGTTCCAGGAGAGAGGTGGGGGGTCAGCTCAGGATAGGCTCGGTGCACAGCCAGATCCTACGCGGCAAGGGAGATGACCTCTCGCTAGGCCACCTTGTGAGTAGATTGTGATGCATGTCGTTGCGAAGGAGAGTGTCGACATAGAGACATTGCAGGCAATCACAACTTTGACCTAGAGTGTCATCCATCACACTAGCCCTATTGTACAGCGCCATCTAGGGGAGTCTTCAGGTGGTGGCCTTCAAACCCATGTGTGTCAATCTTGTGGGGCGACTTGTTTGTATGACCCTACCGGCATCAAGAGGGTGCTAGGATCCATATGCTACTATGTACCGATTCAGATGTGTAGACATCAAAATATAACGACATCATGCATTTGATGCTGACTTTCTAACATCAAGCTTTCCTAAATCATCCTCACTAACTTAATCAAATTCCCCTTATCCGATTAAATTCATCAATATTCCTCTCTTAATTAAATAAATCATTTTATCTAATCAAGTCACTTCTCTGTTAATTAAATCAATCCATCCGATCTAATTATCCCTATTTAATTAAATAATCAATTTATTTGATTAAATCTCTAAAGTCTATCCATTAAATTAAATAAATTAAAACCTTATTTAATTTAATCTAACACTATCCCTTTGATTAAATAAATCAAAATATTTATTTTAATAGCCTTATCATATTCCTCTCTTATCCGATTTAAATAAATCCATAAATCTAAGTCAAATAAGTCACATCATCTAATCTCCCGTTAAATTAATTAAACCCTTGATTAATTTAACCTCATCTCATGTCACATCCTCTAGATAATGCAAGTTGCACATGAAAATAGATTTAATTCATTTATTAAATCCCTATTTTCCCTCACATGGAATCTTTTGGAATATTCCCCTAATTTGAATTCAAAATCCAAGTGGGAATAAGTCCTTCCAACAAGGCATTTAATATTTCTTACATGTCCTTTGCCTTAAGCCAAGTGGCATTTATTGCATTTTCCCCTTCCCTCTTACATGTCATTTCAACAAATTTGAATTTCAAATATTGGCATTTATTGGCACAAACCCCAAATCTTGCACAACCATCATCCATTCATAGCTTGACAAGTGGCACCATATCCTTGGATGAAAGTTAGTCCCACATTGCTAAAATTTGGACTTTCATCCATCTTGAAATCTTATAAATGAAGAGCTCCTCTCCTCATTTTATCATCCACAATCCAAGCAAAGTTACCATGCTCAAATATCTCTTGAGCTTCACCATTATCATTGAATCATATCTAGATTATTGCAGATTTTGGCTTTGAGTTCTCAATTCATCATCAAAAGTGGATCAATCTCTTCAACATTCGAAGCTTGCATCTTAGGGATTGGGAAAGGGCCAATTTTCACATCAAATTGGCACCAATTCCCCCATGGGATTAAGAGTTTTCTTGCTTAATTAGGATTCAATCTTTATTTTGTCATTTGCTTTGTGTTCATTATTTTCTTCCTAATTCGAGCTATGTTAATGAATCTCATGGGGAATCCTTGTTTATGCTTGCAATATCTAACTTAGGGTGTTTAATCTCCTTGTTTTGCAGGTACATAGATTTGGGGTTCACATTTTGGCGCTAGGAGGGCTAGACATCATAAATTCCAACATTTCCTCAAAATTTCCGCATTTTCTTGACATGGAAAATTTTGACGCGGGCTCCTCAGCGTCGTTGTTTTTAGTGTCGCGAGCTCGTCAGTGTCGTTGTTTTAGCGCTGCGAGCTCGCCAACGTCGCTATATAGCACTGCACGCACATAAACTCCACCGCTGGACTCATCCCACCAAGAAATTTCAAATTTTAAACTGTGCCGCTGGACTCGCCGATTTGCCTCAGTTTCAAAAAATTTCTAAACTCTGACGCTTTCGAAAACTGTGACGTTGGGCGAAAACAGCGACGCAATCATGCTCTCTGTCCCGACACAAAGCGCCGATGACTGGTAAAGTGGCGCTATAAAAGCGACGCTGAGAGGAAAAAACAGCGACGCCTTCACGAGTTGTGACGCTGGAAGACAGTAAAAAGGAGAAATTAAATTTTTAGCACGTGCTTTAATTTATGATTGCTTCTTCCTCTGTTTTCTTCTTTTTAATTTCTGTGTTTTTTCCAGAATCTAATTGTTTTTCTTCTTTGTAGGTTGGAAGCCAAAAGCAAAGGAAGAAGGAGCATGGTGATGATATCTTATCTAATCAAAGTGTTTTTAAACACTTAAGTGTTGTTTAACACTTCCTTAAGGAATTTGTCATCTTTTTCTTTCTTTAGAACACTAGCTTTCATTTGGGTTTAAAAAATATTCTTTTGTTTATTGCTCACCAACGGATTTAAAAAGAATCTTAGGATCTACAACTTACTAGATTTTGTTTATGGGTTAAACAAATTAACAAATGTCTTTCACTTGTGATTTGGTGCTCTAAAATGAACTCACATATTGCTTTGAAGGTTTAAAAAGAACAAGTGTAGTTGTGTTTTTCGTGAGGGCTTACTTAGACTAAAGCTATTGGAAAAGGACGTATGTGCTTCTCTCGCACTTTATAGTAATCTTGAGAATCAAAATGTCTTTTCCATGACTTTGGATTAAGACAAAGCAATCACCTCCACACTTCGATTTGGGCTTAAAATTGAACAAACTATTGTGCGAGTGTGAGTGGGGGCATTTTCGCGTATATTCTCTCTCTTTGTTGCTATCAAAGATTGATCAAGTTACGGATTTTGTTCTTCATTCACTTTTTTTTATCTTAGAGGGTCCGCCTTGTGGGAAAAAGTAATCACCCAAGGGAACAACTCAACCGGTAACACTCTGAACCCGAGAGTATTTCCATCTGAGATATAAATGTGGATATTGGAAGAAATGCCAATATCACGCAGTTGACTCCGAAAAGATGGATCCGAAAGGGGACTCTTGCCACATTGGGTCAACTCCTACGAACAGAAAGTCCTTACTAGAACCCATGTGCTAGAATTTTCCAAAATCTTTTATCTATTTGTTGGTGCAAGAATGGTCATTCTGAAGCCACCCCACACTTTTATGGTCTTTTAGTAGAGATGGAAAGCATGCCATGGGAGTTTCATGGGTGTTGATTCTTGGTTGCCCCATATAAGTGAGTGTCGTGGAGGGGAGCCAGTGGGGTCAAGCATCTAACCATCCGCTAGAGATAAGCGTAGCTGGACTTGTCCAAGTGGGAATCCAACAAATATTGTCTTACACATCCATAGGATTGTAATTGTTCTTGGGTTACAAAACGCATTGCTTGATCGAAAACATCATGAAAACAAACACTTAACATTTTCCAAATTTCAAACCCTTTTGAGGACAAATACAATTGACTCAATCCATATGTTATTGCTTTCCCTTGGGATTCACATCCTTAGAGGTTTCTAGACATTGGATTATATCTCAATTTGTCTTCTTAAGTAAACAATAGGAAACCCTTGCCTTGAGTTCATTAAACTTCCACATAACATATCTTGTGGGGTTTGAAGAAATTAAGACATTGGATATCTTAGTTTGAAAACCTAATTGAAGAAAGTGTTTTTGGTAAAATAAAGACATTAAGCAAAGTTAAGCAAAATGAACTTTCATATGTGTTGAAGACCCCAAAATCCCAAAAGCACAAATCATTGATTGGAAATCTAAATGTTCAAATCATTTCTTGGTTACAAAGGTCATTAGGAAGCATTTGCATGCTCTTCAATACCTAGGTCTAGGCAAAAAAAGTGTATCTTTTTAGGTTCATCTTAGGATCAAAACATATCAAAATCATTTTTCACCCATCCTCCAAAACATCAAAACAAAATTCATCTCATCATCACCTTTTGGAAAATATTGAAATCATCCTTGATACTAGGCTTTGTGGCAAAAATCAAAATTATCAAAATCATTGAGACAAAATCCTTGAGAACATTAGCAAAAACATCTTTGGCTAGGTATGTGTAGATGCATCCTTTTGCATATACTTAGTCAAAACTATCAAAATCATATTGTCTAGCTTGGTGTATGTAGATGAATCCTTCTTCATATGCTTAGTGAAACAATCATCTTGTTTGAATAGGTGTGGGTAGATGCATCCTTCTCCTCACACATATTCAAATTATCATCCTTTGAACAAAAACTATCCCTTAGATAATCATCCAACATCTTAGGGTCTTTTTGTTCAAAATCCAAATCCAAATCCAAATCAAAAATCAAGGACAAAATCTCAAAATCTCAAAATCCAAAATCAAGAATCCACAAGTCCTAAAAAGCCTAGTGTCTCATTCAAGATTTATCAAAATCCAAAACATCCATATCATCCATACCTAAAACATCATTATCATATCATCACCTTTGATCCTCAAAGCATCTTAAAACTTTTTCACTTTGGAACATAAGATAAAGATCGATCCAAAGAATCAAGAGATTCATCTCCCATATTCTTGAAGATTGATCCTTGTTTTATGGTTCAAACGAGATCTCAATACAAGAAGAGTATGAAAGCCAACAAAGAAACTCCTGCTTCAAGTGACCTTAGCCAAACAAACGCAGAAATGAATCCTGTCGAATCAAGCAATCCATTGATCCCCTCATCATCCCAAAATACACAAGAAGAAAATCAAGGGGAGGAGCTCACCTTTGGAATGTCTCATGAGGAAATGATGGAAATGCTCCAAAATACAGACAACCATACAATCATCAACATCATGATGATACTTAAACCTTTGTTGTACATGCTTGAACTAGCAAAACAAGGGGCCAAGTTGCCTTCGAATTTTGATGTGAGTACTATAGTGGATACATCATTTCCTCCGATCTCGTCCACCATTCCCATTTCATCTACACCTTCATCCCAAAACATCACACAAAACATTCTGCAAATCACAACATCATTTGCTCCAACACAACCCAATGTCAACAAGGGAAACACATTCCTTAATGCTCTTCAATCACATCCCCTTGTTAACAATAAAAATTTGGACGCAAACACCACCATGGAACAAAACATACTCAACAACCCATTACACAAAAATTTTCCTCTCACTTTACATTATGACCCATCATCAACATCTTTTCATGGAGCACCACAAACACCTCTTCTCACAAATTCACAAGAAGAAGGAGATACATTCGAACTAGGGGCCTTATTCGACACCACGACATTCTCACAACAACTCACACCTCTCACATTTCCACCTCTTCCACCATCTCCATTATCATCCACACCACTCCTTGGTTTAGGGATCCTTCCCCTACCAAGCATCAATCAAACCTATATCCCAACCATCAATCAAAGCATTGCACCAAACACACAGAATTTGTCGTTGATATCGCAACAACAAATGACAAACACACAAGCAATGGCAACATCATCGAACATCCCCCTAACATCACAAGCCATGGTGTCTCAAGGACCAACCACATCAATACCATTATCCAACACCCAAAACATCAACACAACATCATCATCCACTACCATTCCAAATCCACCACCACCCCCACCACCACCAACGTTCACCACATCAAATCAATTCGACGTAGCATTGCAAGCCGCTTTCTAAAGAGGATACAACAAAAAGCTATACAACAAGCTGCTCAAGCCGCACAAGTCGCATTACAAGCGCAACAAGCACAACAAGCCCAAGCTTTATTGCAACAGCAACAACAACAAGCCGCACAAGCATTGCAAGCACGAAGGGTTGCTCAAGCACAACTTTTATTGCAGCAACAAGCAGCACAAGCGCAAGCGCAAGCTCAAGCACAAGCTCAATATCAAGCACAGCAAGCACAAGCACAAGCGCAACTTCTTGCACAAGCAGCACAAGTGCAAGCATATCAGCAAGCACTAAAACAATACCAAGAGCAGTAAGAAGCAGCAGAATTAGCAGCCCAACAACAAGCGTTGTGGGAACAACAACAAGCGTTGTTGGAACAACAGCAAGCGCAACAACAAGCGCAAATCCTAGCGCAACAACAACAAGATCAACAACAAGCATTGTTCATCCAAAAGCAAGTAGAAGCCTACTTCGCCCGCCACAACATACCACTATCATCAAACAATGCACCGACCAATCCATCCATCCAAACCATGATTGCAACACCTCAAAACACATTCATCCCACCCCCTGATCCACAAAGCGATGTAACGACACAACTCAGATTGTTATCACAACAAGTGCTCGACCTTCAGTTAGGCCGAACAACCAAAACATCAAGCAACTTGTGTCCCTATCCATTTGATAGGAGCTTAGAGATGAAACCATTCCCCAAGGGATTTGAGATCCCAAAATTTGACAAATATCGAGGGATGGGAAACCCTGAAGATCACATCAGGGAATTCTAGGTTCGTTGCATGGAGGTCGCATACGACGATACTTATTTGATGCGGCTATTTCCTAGAAGCTTGGCAGGCCCCGCTATAGAATGGTTCTCTCGCACCCGGAGGCATCAGAACATTCCAGGAAATCAAAGATGAATTCATTAGAAACTACGCATGTAACATTACAATGGATGTTAGTCTCGAAGAACTATACGCTCTAAAACAAGGAAAAAATGAATCTTTTGCTTCATTTCTTCAATGATGGATGGCGATCCAAGGCCAATCAGAGCAAGTGGACCATGCCAGAAGAACAAAAAGTCTACACAATCATCACCAACCTTGAAATCCGTTTGTCATTCCACCTCAAGGTTTAGGGAATCACCACCTATGATCAACTGATCTCCAAGGCGCTTAGCATCGAAAGAGCCCTTGCGACCCAACCCGCTGAATCAACGTCATATCATGAACAACAAAACAACCGCCCATCATCCAATTACAATGACAAACCTCGTACGTGGGCAAGGAACAAGAACATTACTAATGATGGTGTCATAGACGCCAAGGTGGTCATTAGTGGTCCACGCCAAAACAAACCCACACCGCAAATCCAAAATCAATGCCAAAACACTCATCACACAACATATCAACCCAACAACAACCCAACCATCAATAACCTTAATGACCAACGAGGACCACCCCAGTGCAAAACATATCCTAAATGAAAATACACTATGTTGGGGGAACCACTTGAGGACATCATGAAAAGGTTGATCGACGAAAAGCTCATCAAAGCACCTACATTCGAGAATTACCAAGAACTCGACGTCAAACCCCCTTGGTATAACGAAAATCAACTGTGCGAATTTCACAAAATCAAAGGTCACACCACGAACAACTGCATGAGACTCAAAAATATCATCCAATATCTCATTGACAAAAGAATTATAAATGTCGAACAACCTACGGGAAATCAGGACCTAAAAATTTACACGAATCTGATGTCGAATCATGGCAACAAAGGGAATAAAAATGATAAAGGGAAGGGTAGTGTAAATCATGTGTATGAAATAGTCGTTGCCTCCCTAAATGAAGACTGCATGGTCATCACCATCAAGGGTCCCCATGCCGAAGATTGTGGAGTCACCACACGAGGCGACAAAGTCACCATTGCAGGATCATCCCAACCTAATAGAGTCCCTTCATCAAGAGTTGTTTCGTATAGCTACAATGTTGTAGACCAACTCAAGAGAACACTAGCACACATCTCCATCATGGAGTTGTTAAAAATATCATCAGCCCATAAAAAGATCCTTGAGGAAGCATTAGCCTCATCCACCGTCCCCGCAGATCTTGATGCAGACCAATTCCAAGCTATGGTCGGGAATATCATAACACCTAATCTCATTACATTCTCTAACCAAGATTTCCCCGCCCAGCCATCTCACAACCGTGCACTTCATTTGGAAGCCATTGTAAAAAAGAGCAAAATCAAATGGGTCTTGGTGGATAGGGGTGTAGGTTTGAACATCTTCTCTCTCAGCCTAATCAAACAATTAAAAATATCAGAGGATACCATTGACAAAGGTAAAGGCATCACAATCAGAGCATATGATGACCAAGAAAGAGTGTCTTAGGGTACAATCAAACTCCCTATTCAAGTAGGGCCAATGCTCATGGAAACCACCTGTCAGGTCCTGGACCTCAACTTGCCATACAACATCCTCCTAGGACGCCCATGGATCCATGCAATGAAAGTCGTAGCATCAACCTTCCACCAATGTGTAAAATTTACACATAATGGACAAGAGGTTACCATTCATGGAGATCCCGAACCATTTTCATATTGCAAAAATCTTGAGGCCAAATATTACAAAATCCCCTAAGTGCCAAAGAATGATGAGGGCCCATCCACACCATACATCGACCCCGCCACCCTCACATCCACTTCTGCGACAGAGACACCTGCCATTCCCATCATTCCCACCATCTCTAACATCAAGCTCATCATCCAGGAGGATGGTTGTGGAAGTTATAGGCTCCCTAATAATGCTTTTGTGATAGGAGAGTTACCTCAATCTCCTAGATTACGGGAACGTCCACAAGAAAACCAAACGTCTACACCACAAACCTATCCTGAAAAATATCCAGAATTCACAAGATGGGGAGACCTTGGCCATGAGGTTATTGAAGTAGATCCATCTCACATGTTGTATCGAGATGAAAGACTGACACCTGAATTACCAATGGATGAAAGAAGCAGGGGCCTACAAATGATGTTTGCAATGGGTTATGACAGAAACCAGAGATTGGGACAAAATGACAACAGCCCCATAATACCTATCATGCCCAGGACGACCCATAACAAATCTTGGTCTTGATGTACCCTCGAGAATAACCATAATGTCTCTCCAGCCAAGCAGCCAAGTACACCCACCAATAGTCGCTGTGTAGCTACGACACATAATTTCATAACTCCAGCCCCTATATTAGTAGCGAAGACGAAGATACCTTTATCCAATCTACCTAGGTTATCTAAGATACTCACCCTATGTATGATTAGTACCATATCCTTTGAACCGAGTAGTCAAAATCATGGGATTCATTTTGTCTACCCCCAACCGACACTATGACCAACGAGGACCACCAGCTCGATACATTCAAAAATGATGAGGCACTCTAATTCATGAGATTGAGGGATAAATATCCCGCATGGGGATCATAAGGTAGGGTTTATAATGGAGTTGGACACACATGCATATTACGAAGAAACGATTGAATCCTTCAATCGCAAAAGTGAGAAACTAAGAATCATATCCAAGTCCTTGAGTGAAAACCACACTGTGGCACTCTCTGATAAGAAAATAGTAAAAAGAAAGGGCGTATCCAATAGTGAAAACCTCTCTAAGGCACCCGAGGATGAAGGATTCAATCTTCCCTTAAGAGCCATCCATCAAGAGAAGTCAGCAGTCTTGGCCAAAAAGTGCAATCCGGTCAACATAGGAACAGAGGAGACCCCGCATATCACTTTTTATGCAGAATCACTATTATCAAAGAACAAGAACTCCCCGGCAAAGATTCTTAAGGGAAAGCCAAATAAACTTTACTGGAGTTATGTTGACATGCTGGCTAGATCCAAATAGTGGTTCATCATTTAGCAAAGCAGGTCCGTATAAAACCACCAAACAAAAGCTCGTAAAAATGCAGATCCTCAAATCACCTCTATTGGTCAAAAAGGAACCAAAAAGCTGGTGTTGTATGTGGATGACCGACCAATCGCATTATCCAAAAATGGTAGCCAAATTTTGGTACCGCGGTCAAACCCGACGGGAGCCATCGAATCGGTATCGACTTCGCAGACGAACAAGGCATGTCCTAAGGATGATTTCCACTTCCCAACATCGACATGATAGTAGATACATGATAGCAAGTACCTAGATGCCATTAATGGATGGATTTTCAGGATATAACCAGATCATGATAGCAAAGGAAGATCAACATAAGACGGCTTTTACTTGTCCATGGGGGACCTACTGTTGGAACATGATGCCATTTGGTCTAAAGAATGCAGGAGCAACCTATCAACGGGCCATGACACTAATATTCCATGACATGATTCACAAAATAGTCGAAGACTATGTCAATGATATTCTAGCAAAATCAAGAAAGAGACAAGATCATATAGCAACCCTAAGTGCTATCTTTGACAGATTGGAGGAATACAAAGTTAGACTAAACCCTAAGAACTGTGTCTTCGGCGTACAATCAGGTAAGCTACTAGGATACATAGTCTCCATGAGGGGTATCGAGGTATTCAGCAAAAGTAAAAGCAACTCTCAAGATGGAAGCACCAAAGACACTAAAACAATTGAGAAGCCTTCAGGGCCGACTTCAATCCATCTGACGGTTCATAGCACAACTGGCAGACAAGCAGAACCCATACTCTCACCTACTCCACAAGGGGGTAGCATACAAATGGGATGCAAAATGTGAAGAAGCATTTAACAAAATCAAGGAATACCTACTGACACCACCAGTGTTAATGCCACCTATTCCAAAGAATCCATTGATCTTATAT
>VDFB02072274.1:90919413-90959964 GCA_007258455.2 Sequoia sempervirens | reverse complement strand
CTTAGAACCAAATTCTGAAGTTTTTGAAACCTTTGACCCATCGACTACAAAGATGACCAAGAAAGACAAATTCCTAAAAAGACAACTCAAGGTTAGTCTGTACATAGCATTCAATGAGATGTCAGATGATGGTGCCTTTGAAAGGAAAGATAAGTCCATAATGTCACGTGGTCATTGAAACTTGGAACCTCAGAATGAAAGTCTAAAGTTTCAAATTTTTTGAAACCTCCGACCCATCGACTAGAAAGATGACCAAGAAAGACTTGCAACTCAACAAAGTGAACCAAGTCGGGGAATCAGGAAATGAAAATTTAGAACTCCATGACAAGGTTATAAAACTCAAAGGACTAGTGACTAAGGTTAGGAAAATCACAAAAACCATGACTTTGAGTGATATAACTACAACAATGAAACTAACCAAAATATATCATCATTCCACCAATAATAGATAATCCACCAGAAAACTACTCAACAAAAGTAGAATAAATCCACACACCATAAGTCAAAGGTTACGTATGCATGAACTTCACCATTGTCTTTCTATATTGAAATAACTAGACTCATCCTCCACCGACTACAAAGATGACCAACAAAGACTTGTAACTCAGTTACTCAACAAAGTGATCCAAGTTAGGGAATCGAGAAGTTATGAAAATTTAAAACTCTCAAGGACAAGGTTATAAAACTCTGAGGACTAGAGACTAAGCTTGTTTTGCTCCATTATTTTGAGTCTATCATCTCTCCAGTTATAACATTTTACATGAATTATTAATGAAATATGATCAATGATCTTTCATTAATCTTCTTTGTCATTAATATTATGCATTGATGTATGTTTTAATTCTGGCTTTGGTTTAATGAACCAGTTAAAGTACGTTGATTAAAGCATGAATTCATATATAAATTTTAGTGGATTTGATAAGTAGTCATGGAGATTGAGTATTGATGTGTGAATTGTAATGCAATTTCACTAAGATTATGGATGCCTGGAATTAAATTCACCTTATAGCTCATATTTTAATTGTACAGGCAAACTTGAATATGTAATTTCAAAGAATTAAAATCACCGTGACTTTTTCTTTTAAAATGATAAAATAAATAATGTACGTGATAATTGAACATCAACACATTATTGAAGTCTAAATTTGAGCTTTTTTATTGATTATCACATGAAGGAATACATAGAGGCATTGGCAATGCAAAATCTTGCTCAAAGACAACTTTGCATAGAGTTGAGTTGGAACTTGGAAACACATATTATCAAAAATCAAATCACTGCAACACCTTTTCTAGCAACTTCCATTGTTCAGGTGGTGGAATTGTCATTTGTTCTAACTAATGCTGTTTGACTTGAAGATTTGTTAAAAATTCATGATTCAAATTGGAACCTGTCTTGGATTCTTCAGTAAATTTTGCATTCAAGGTTAGCAATGGTTTGATGGAATCCAAATAGTTCACCACATATGGGTTCTGAGGAAACTGGCTCAAATCAATCTTCCTTGTATCCTCCATCTTTCTGAAATCATTCTTTCCAACGAATTGCTCATTTGTGTGAAAATCTTCTAGAAAACCACGCTCTATGAAGTTCCTTACCTTTTCATCCACCTTCATCTCTTGTCTGCAACCAAATGCAAATATTTCTTTGTTTCACACATTCTCAAACACTTTTCAATGACAAATGACAACGTCATTGATGTAGCAAGCCGATTAGTAATCCCTTTTGATTTCAAAACATTGTCATTGGCTTTGTAGACTATTTGTTGATTTCTCTAATTCTAGCACATTTTTGTTCTCCATTAAATATTTGTTGAGCTTCTTATGATGTTGTCCGATAGCATCAATCAATTGAAACATGTCACACAAATGATCAATCCTCTGCATTATTTCACATCCTAGATCTTTTGTTTCATATGCCTCTATTGTTTCACAAAATGCGATAACTTATTTTGACAAGTCTCAATTTCATTTTTTGCTTCCATCACCTCTACCATCAATCTTTCATTTCTTTTTCTCTCCTTCTCCAATTTTTGTTCCCACTGTGCATTTCCATTCACAATGCTTAGTCTTAGTTTTTCTAAAGTGGATTTTTCCTCATCATATTTCTTGTTGCTCTAATCTATCCTTTGCTTTAGTTCATTCACTACAGTCTCATTCTACTTATCCTCTTTGCTTGTTGATGCAGAGGCATATTTTTTATTCTTTTTCTAATTTGTTGCTCTTTTGTTATCTATTGCTTTCCTCTTTGCTTTCTCATTTTGCTAGGTCACTCTCTGTGAATTTTCAATTTGAGTCCAGAACCTTTTTTCTCTATCTTGCTTTAGCAATTACGATGTGTACACCAATTCATTGTTCTTCTTGATACATTAATTTTGTCAGTATTTATGAGTCCAGAAAAATCCAATTGAATATTGTTCACCTAGAATTCAGATTGAGCCATCTGATTTGCTAGTTTTTTTTTTAACTGAGGGAACAAGAATTGTGTACTCCATGATTTATTTATTTGTGTCAAATGTGGGTAATACCATGGTTGTTGCAGGCTCTAAAGTTACAATAGACACACTCTCCATCAATTGCTTCTTTTCTTTTTTATTCAATTCTAATTTATTTTTAAATAACTCCTTTGTGGTGGATCCACTGTAGTGTGGATTCTTGACCCGGCCAAAACTCTTTTGCCTCTTTGTATGCCTTGATCACTGGGTGTTTTTGTGGTATATTGTGTTGTCCTCTTATGTGCAATTTGTTGTTGTAGCACATGTTGACCACTACTAGTACTACTACCCATACCATCGCTACCAAAGGCAGTGCCAGTTGTACTAAGTCCTCCACCATGGGCATGTCCTAGTTGTGATTGTGTCTGACCATGAGGATGAGGATTTGAAGCACTAACAAATTGACTTGTATGCCCTAGGTCTACTTTTTCACCTCCAACCCCAAGGCTAGATTTATCAACTAGTTTTTTATGCTCTACATATGTTACCATCCAAGGGCCTTTGTCTTTGGGACCCCAAAGGACCACCTTCATAACCCATTTTTCAACTATGGCTGCCTCAGAGTATATGCTTCTTTGTATCTCACTGTCCAAGTTTGAAATTGAAATGAATTTCTTCTTCCCTATCATCATTAGATTCATTATCACTTTATTTATCTTCTTGTTCATCCAGATGCTCTATATTCCACAATTTTCTAAACTCATGATCTTCTTCGTTATCTCCATACTCTGCAAGAGCTCTTGGATCACCTAGTTCCTTCCTCATAGACCAAGAGGCAGTAATTTTTTATCGTGAACAATTTTTTTCTATAACTTCCTTCTCTAGAGAATCTAGCATTTTTACTCTACTAGATGGTTTATGACTTTTTTCATAAAATTTTTTGTACCTCCTAATTGTCTTTCAGTGCAATGCCATAATTTCTACTAACAATTGTTCAAAAGAAATACCCATTATCAACAACACTTTCTCCATTGCTATTTTGACTCATCCCAAGAATCCTTGTTTCTCAAGCTTTCGCCAGGGTTTACTTGATGTTGAATTCTACTTGCAAACATTCTTATTGGCACAATCATTGGATTTAATGGTGTCACATGGATCATACTACCAGTGACAGATAACATCAAAATAAAAAAATTCAAAAGATTATGTGCCACACTAAATGTTTTTCTCTCGAATGTGATCCCTCCACATGAAAAAGGTAAAGAAGGAAATAAAGTCTTCTTTTGCTAACTGGTAAAGTGTAGTTCATCAATACTCTGCATCTTCCTTAAATATTCCAAAGCAAAACCCTTTTTGTCACATGTATTGAAGTTTGTATGGTTGTACACCTGATCCATAAAATCTTAGCATAGTATATTCTTCCATTAAGTACCAATAAACCAATTGTATTTATTTTCCTGGTTGAATGCAGTTTCTACATGACATAAAAAATCTAGGAATTGGAGTATTTGTAATTACTTGATGCAATGGAGCCAAAAATTAGTCTACAAAATGATTGTAGTTCCTTCGAGAATCATTCATCCTATCACAAAGGGTCCATTCATATAATCGACTCCATTTTCTTTCCTTAGCATTACTATACCTCAAGCAACTGCTTGTTGGTTTGAAATATTCCTCCTAAATTTGAATAGAAAAAGATAGCACAAGCAGGTTGTGAACCTAAATGTCTTGGTGGAACCTCCTTTAATCATTAATTTTATTTTATGCATGGATTCTATAATGTGCCCAATAAAATTATATTTGACATGTGGAACATGATAATGGATATTATATACCATTTCAAGGAGGCTTGCACCCACTTCCAAATTTCTATCCAATCCGATGCAAAATGCTAGCATGGAAATAGTATCGTAAGCCCATGGTTTAAAATATCCAAATCATAAGGAGGCTTATGATCACCTTTCAATTTGTTTCTATCCTAAACTATTCTATTTAAGAAAGAATGTTTCTCCATTTCATCCACTACTTCATAATCACTAGCAAGATTTTCTAGGTCAATGTGGACATTTCCAAATTCTTCGATTGTAAATGTAAACCCCAACACTTTTCCAAGTTCTTCTGCATTAATGGATAACAATTCTTCTTTGCTATCTTTATTAACAATTGCTCTTTTTTTATCATCATAATTTAGGCGTAAAACAATGATAAATTTGGGCAAGGGAAAACCCTATGTAACATCATCAAGTGTCTCTAATCCACCACGGTGCACTGGATACTATTAACTTATCATTTGCTGGTAACATTATTCGAGATGAAAATATAGTTCGGAGGTACTTTACCATAGGTTTTAGGATCATAAATATTATGGTATTCATCGCTGAAACTCGGGTTTAATCAATTTTGCATAATGTATTTTTTTATCCGACATTGCTCTAGTGGTACTGGTGGTAGACATGCCGATACAATGTGAAATTGTGAATTCCCTATTATTCCTCCTTATTTTCTCTTAATTCTTAAGCCTCTTAACCATAAACCTAAAATTCAAAGTTTGACAAAATAAGATTTTAAGAAACGTCAAATGATGAAATGTAGTTGCGAGAATTCTTTAACTTACCCAGATTTTGATTCTTGAAACTAGGTTACTAGAATGGCTTTGTGGGAAGTGGAACTGTAGAACCCATAACAGGGTCGTGCACTGCAATGAGAAAATTGAAGATTGAAATCTCCCCGTGTGCTGACCCTCTAACTTCAAAATAAAATCACTTAGCAATAGAAAGTGTTGTTTTTTTTAACATTAAAGTGAATGAAACCGAAACGTATACGTGTTACTTCCAAACTACACAGTACACAATTAGTACATGGCTGACAACATTTAAAACAAGCCATTTATGATTTACTCCTACATTGACAACAAATTCTAAACCGTTGATCTTTGCTAATCTAACTGTTATAGGGTGATTTCAGAGGTTTAAGTTCGCAAGCATAGCGCTTTGTGCATTTCATTATGGAATGCAACTACAACCATACATCAAATGTTCATCAAGCAGTCAAGTAGTTTATGATTTAAAAAATAAACATGTGTTTTAAAGTTTCTTTAAACTTTAATGCGCTAGGATTGACATCAAGTCCACGGGGCTAGTAACTTAACATTGCAAAGGCCTTAATAAAATGAATTACAATGTCACATTAATAGCACAACCATTAATAGAACTTAACTTGCAAAGGACTTAATAAAATGAATTACAATGTCACATTAATAACACAACCATTTATTTTATTACAATAGAATTACAATGTTACATTATTACCTAGTACAAATACAAATTTAAGCGCAAACACCAAGCTTCTACCGGACCACTGGTGAAAACGTAAATGTAATACATGTTTCTCTGAAAATAAATGGGACTTGCTGGGTCAACCATGCGCTTTGAAAATAAACACATGGGGCTTGTCGGGTTAGCCATGGGCTCTGAAAATAAATGCATGGGGAAAGGGGGGCCAATCAAACTAGGGAAATGGGAGTTGTGAAGATACACAATATACTTAGCCCCTTTCGCAACTGCACTGCAAGTAAGATGAAGGGTTGTAAAATTGCTCCCATGCAGAAGATCAGCACTTAAAATAAATGCATGGGGCTTGCCTGGTAGACCATGGTGTCTGAAAATAAATGCAAGGGGCTTGCCCGACCAACCATGTTGGGGAACCAAGAGTTGTGAAGATACAAAATGTACTTATCCCCTTTGAGAATCAAAAGTGCTCCCATCTTCTAGACGATGAGGGGTAGTAAAAGTGCTCCCATCTTCTACTTGCAGCCTCCATGCATTGGGATATCACTTATGTCCATCGAGCTCAAAATTTGGTTCAAAACCTCGCTTTGAGAAGTCAGTGAACAAAACCAACTTCTTTCCAATTCCACCCATTTTGGAACTTGAAGGAAATTGGTCTTTTACTCAGAACTACATAACCGAGGTAGGAGAATTTAGAGTATCCCTAATAATATCGCTTCATCTTCTTATTAAGTTATTAACCCTACAAAATGAAAACCCTTATGACAATTCAACTTAATGATTTTATTTGTGCTCACTATCCTTATTTATGGGCCAAACGCGGCTACTAATAGTGCGTGCCCCTACCACCGTCCTCGTACACCCCACACGCATCACATGTGAGGTTGGGTATAGTCATAATTGCAATTCACGCAAACCAAAAATCCAACTTAATCAGTTCATGTAACTTAAGACTAACATTTACAATTTAAATGTTTAATTTGATTGATGTCTAGACTCTTATAGCTTGGCTACGTGCAAATTGTACATCAAGCTAACAAGCTGTCAATTGTCAAAATCGCCAGTGCCACTCAAACGATATGAAATCATTACAAATCTTGTTTCACTAAATCACTGGATTATTGACATCCTCATCTACGATTCTACAGTACATCGTGCAGTTTTCAATATAAAGCTATCCAATCAATCACTCTGGCTATTCATATGGCATTAATATGCATCACCGCCCACAATACCACAACCAAACTTTCTTTAAAAAGATTGAGAATTTCAATAGAATAAATGAAAGGTAGAGTAATTCGACACATTGAAAAGAGAGAATTAAATGTCTCATTTTACCTTAATCATTATCAATGTCCACTAATAAGTCACAATAAATTCCGCTCACTTATGATCAGAACTATATGTTGATAATTACTATTAGTTTTAAAAGCCACATTTTAATATTGACCAAAGCAAAAAGGATTTGTAAGAATGGAGCCAAAAAAATTATTTTAATTTAAGTAGCTATTGCTAAAGACTGAAGTACATAGTAGTTAACTAGTACATAACCAGCATGGCCAAAAGGAAAAAAGCCACTAATTGTGACAAAAAACTAGTCACAAAGTACATATTACAAGAACTGTTATGTTGTACAATAAAATATAGACACGTGACACATCACACAATTCATTACTATTTTTTTTTGTAACATTAGTTGAGGCCATCAACCAGGTGTTTGAGTAGAACGTGAATCGAATTTAACAAACTAACAACAGATAAGAAAAGTGAATCATCCAAAAACTTCCTCCAAAACTCCATACTCTTTAATGATTCAGTTTTCGTATCACATAGTAGATTCCATCTCATATTAACTAGGGCAAGAGCCTACATTGTAGAAGCATGCATTTCCACTTTCCTAAAGATTCCACCAACAGGTGCTAACCCACTTTCAAAACTGTAATGCTCTAGAGCCAACTCCAACGAAGAAATAGAGTAAATGAAAGGCTGAAAATAATATATTGTCAACGCTAGTGCCCCTCCAGTCGTTACTACTATGTGTTTAGATTTGTATATATGTATTAAAAGTAGTACCTTTACTATGATAGACCTTGATATTTGTTATTGTCTTATGATAGCTAGCTTTAGAGCGATGTGGATGTTATACTATGATGAGATGATGCACTATATGGATGTTATGTTTCATGTTATGCTTTTGACTAGTATAGTTGTTAATATTGATATATGCTTACCTGTTGATTAATGATGCTTTACTTTCGTCAGTCTTGATGCGACTATATTGGTGAAGGGGACGAAATTACATCACTCGCATGTGAGTACTTGTGATTCTGTGATTTCTCTTCACGGTGTGTTTGCTAAGTTTTATGCATGTTCGACATTCATTTTGATTACAAGATTGTAGGTATAGGACATTGTCTCCACCTGGTTTCACAAGTTTGAGCGTGTCCATATCCCAATGGTTTTGTTGATTGAGAGATAGTAACAAGGTTCCCTTGTCAAACCACAACCCTGTCATAGTGTGTCGTCAGTTTGTGTCTGGTATGTTGTTGAGTCATGTCGTTCTTTGATGTTTTGATAATTTGTTATCGGTGGGAAATATATGTGCAAATTAATATTTAAGTGGTGGAAATGCTAATTTATGTATTTAGATTAAAATTGTTATTTAATTTAGTTAATTTAATTTTATTCATTTAGTAAACTAATTTAATCTTTGTGATTAAATTTATTTATTAAGTAAATAATTTAATTAAATAAATTTAGTGGTTGAGTAAATTAATTAATTAATTAAACTATTTTGTGGAGTAAATAAATTGAATAATTAAAGTTGTTTTGAAAAGTACATAAAGTAAATGATTTAAATCTTTTTTGAAATTTAAATTGTGTTTTAAAGTATTAAAATGCAAAATATCTTGTAAATGCATGAGAAAATATCTATGGTGGTTGAAAGGGAGATATTTGTAAAATTTTGACTAAGTGTTGAGGAAATGAATGGAGATATTTATTTTTTGAAAAATAAAATATCTTGGAAAATTAATGAGAGGATATAGATATTTTTGAAAAATCTTATTGTTAAAAGGGATGGAAAAATGGAAAATAGCTGGGATTTTTGGTTGCTAAAATAGAGGAAGGTTTTCTTGTATTTTTCATACATTCTTGGATTTGGAAGTGAAGATTTTGGAAGAATTTCTGGAAAATTGGAATTTGTAGGGAAACTCAACTCCAGTTCTCATTTTCTTCAAGCTTCAAAATAGGTTCTTTTAATGGTTTTATTTTTTTAGAAGCTTTGATTTTAATTTTTAAGAGGTTGTAAATCTTGCTAGGAATTCTTGAAAATCTCTGTAGAAAAATGGAGAAAACCTTAGATCTTTTGTAGGGAAAATAATTTAAACAATAGGAAATGCAAAATGAAAACAAATTTTCACAGGAGAAAAAATTGGAAAAGGAAAACATTTAAATTTCTGTGTTTGGATTTAAGTTTACTTTTCCAATACAATTTAGAAATTGAAATTGAGAATTTGTGCTTGGAAAAGATTTTGCTGTGTAATTATTTCTGTAGAAAATTTGCCCAGTTTGGCTGTAAAATGAAAATTTAGATGTATATATATATATATATAGAGAGAGAGAGAGAGAGAATATATATATATATATATACATATATTACTTATGAGGAGATTTCTGTAAAAAAATTTATGGGAAAAAAATTCTGTTCATACAGATGCAAGGGAAATTTTATAAAAAAATAAAAAAAATAAAAATTAAGGAAGGTTGGGGGGGAGGGACGACTACCCCCACAGCGCCCCATGGAGGAGGCGCAACTGTGGAGGCAGCGCCGCTGCCTACACAACAACGTACCTCCCCATGGGAGGGTTGCGTGGGCAACAGTCCCCTGCCACAGCCATGGCTGCTGTGAGCGCCCGACTATGGGTTGAGGGTTTGGTTTTTTTAATATATTTTTAAATTTTAATTAATATTTGATATATATATATTATATATAATATATAATATATAAAATATATACTATATATTATATATAATATGTATATTATATTTTTTAAAATTTTGATTTATATTTATATGTTTTATAAGTTTTATAATTATAATTATATATATATTATATATTTTATATATTATTTTTAATATATAATATATATATTATATATATACATGTATATTTTATTTGATTTTTTTTAATTGGAAAATATTTAGATTATATTTAATGTTTTGGAATTTAAATTGAAAATATAATTATATATTTAAATAATATTTATATGTTTAAACATATATCTATATTTAAATATAATTATTTTATTATAGTAAATGAAAACATTTATTTTATAATGAAATGATTTCAATGGGAAATGAGATTTTTATATTTAAATATTATTGGTAAACTGAAGTAAATGTTTAGATTTAAATCTATTATTGCTCATCAAATGCTCAAGTAGTTACTTAATAAGGTAATGATTTTAAGAGAAATGGTTATTTGCTTTAAATGAAATGAAATTTTTAAGAAAGCGATTATTAATTATTTATATTTCTTATTGGTTGCAAACGAATTTATAGTAAGATTAGTTAATTTCATGTAATGTGATTTGAGGAATTATAGAGTTAAACAATTAGTTATGATTTGTTCTTATCCTATGAATGAAATTGTCTCGAATTAGAAATAATTGAGCAAGGTATTGTTTTGATTGTTCGCATGCAATATGTAATTGCCTTATTTGGATTTAGAATATCCTAAAGTTAGATTCATATGTTACCCAATTTTTTTTTTTTAAGTTGTGTTTTCTCTCGTTCTAGTTGTGGGGAAAATTGAGTTGTTTGTTTATGTAAGACTTCTAGATATGTTTCTTGGAGATGGGGACTGTAACTTATGTTGATTTAGTATTGAAATTTTAACTTGGGTAGTGCACGTGGTTATAGTCAGTTGAACTTCCGGTTATTACAAATGGGAAATGTGATATGGTATGGATACCCGATTACTGCGAACGGGTTGTGTGACCTTATGTCTTAAGGTTAATATTTGTTTTCAGTTTTGTGCTTCTAGTCTACCCATGGTATTGTGGTTTTGAACTATGTGTTGTCAGTAGGAGAGTGGCTCTTTGTGGGGGTCCGACACCCAAAGGGGTGCTAGGGTAACTCACTTAGGGTTTAATAAGTGATAACTTAATTAAATATGTTAGGGAAAAATGGTAGTTTAAACACTTAACTTATTTAATGCCTCGCTCATGGACTCAATGGCTAGTAAAGACTTGGGATGAGATGAGAAGGCCTGGAATGGCATGATCAATATCTTGTTTTTTTGGAAAGATAGTCGATTCCGCATTGGATTGCATGTTGGGGCTGGGTATCGTAAGAGGTCACCAGGGTAACCCAAGATGGGGGCCAGAGCCTAGGAAGATGCTCCAGGGTAACCCATGCAACTCTGTGATGACAATCCTCCTATGGCAACCATGAGTCAGTTTATTGTTTTGTGTAGTTGATCATTGTTATTTGGAAGCATTGTAACCATTTTGTAAGTTCGTACTTTTGTAGTTTAGTATTTTTTTTGCCTATGTCTAGAGGTTGTAGGTTTTTCCTAGGATGCTCTTTTACTATCTCCTAGCACGGGGGTTGTTCCTTTGGGTACCACATGGTTGGGTGGAACGTGCACCTTACACCATTGGGTCCCCAGTTCTTGTTCGTGATGGCGAGTACTTCATGATTGGAAAGCTCATGTGTACCAATGAATTTGTAATTCTATCATGTTCTCTCTTGTATCGGTTGGATACCTTATAATTTGTATTGTATTATACAATTGAGGAGTGATACCTTATAATTTATGGATGCAATTGATGAATGGATCGTTATTGTACTTTACATTTCATGTGATGTATTTTAATGTTAATGGATATATGATCTTTAATTCTTGAGTTTTAAATATAAGTTATGTTTAGTAACTTTTGTTAGTAATGGGGTTTGTAAGTAAGCGTCATCATGCACCTTGGAGAATGTATGTGTTAGTGTAGTTTACATTACTTGTTTAATTACACTTTAAAAAAAAAAAATTGTTCACTTCCGTTACGTGTGTGACATTCTCTAGGGTTTCGTGGCATGCGTTACAAACGTCTTCACCAAATATTTATCGAGAAAAATTTCCATGCAATTGGACAAGAAAGCCGAAGCTACCTCAGAATATAGAGCATGAGGCTTGTTCTAAAGCCATTCTCTACCCACAATTATTCTTATAGCATCCTCAACCTGCACACAAGGAATTGTAAAAACCATACCCAACTTTCGTCTGTCATATGCATCATCCCTTCTTTTCTCCCAAAAACATTTGGCTAGCATGACACGCCATGAAGACTCAATAATATCTTAGTTAAATTGAGAATAGAGAAGAAATAAATCAAAGCAAAATATATTATAAAGGATATGAAGAACATCAAGTTGGTTAAGTATATATAGAAGTTAGCACAGACACAATGAGTATGACATCACACTTATCATTTTTAAATTCACCACTATCATTGATGTGAAAATTAATATTTATTTCAACACTTGAATCCTTAAAAACAAGTGCTTAAAAGGTATGCCCACAATAAATGACAAGATGGTTGCATAGTGCACATTCAAATAAAGTTATTTTTAAAATGGGGACATCGCTAGGTTGACGAGACTTGACCCTCAAGATTAAAGACTTAAGATTTAAGGCTTTGTCATAAAATATTTTGGTCTAACTTAGGAAATATTAAACGGTAAACAAGAGCACAATGATCGACAAACCTAAATAATTAATAAAATCTCAACCATTGATTTATGAAAATCTAACAGTTCTAGTGTTATTCCGGAGGTTTCAATTCGCAAGTCTAGTGCTTCAAAGATTTACTTCTGGAATACAACTATAGCCATCCATCAAAAATTCATTGAACGGTCCCTCTTTTAAAACAAACTTTATGCACATGCATAATTCTGCCACTTAAGTTCTTCTATTGCTCATGAGCCATCACCAAAATCCTTCAACCCATCGGGTTCATTACCGCAATGAGCGATGAGCCTTGATCTCACCACGTGTCTGTATCTAACGGTTCTAGTGTTATTCCAAAGGTTTCAATTTGAAAATATAGTGCTTCAAAGATTTACTTCCAGAATGCAACTACAACCATCCATCAAAAATTCATCGAATGGTCGTGGTTATATTGATTCGCTAATGTTTTTTCTTATGCATTTGAAAATAGGTTTAATTTATCAATGGATTTTTTTTTTGGTTTGAATTTTTTTTTTAATTGCCAACAAAATTGTTTTTTCTGTTTTGAAGACAGGTTTAATTCGCTAATGGAAATATTTTCTAGTTTTGAAAATAGATTTTCATCGCCAATGAAAATATTTTATTGGTTTAAAAAAAATTGCAATTCACCAACATTTTCCATAGACTTCTACCGATTAGAAAAGATTTTCCAATTGAGATTTTTTTTTTCTTGAAAAATGAAAAAATTCGCCACTAAAATTAATATTTTTATCGGGAAGTATACAAGATTCGCCAGGATTTTACACCTTCACCTAGGGGGCGGGGGGGGGGGGGGGTTCTTAAAGTTTTCCCTAATTATATGGCCATGTTTAGTCCACATGTATGCAATTCAAGTATACAAATAATAAATATGTCACATTTAAATATATTTTCCTTATATGAATGGTAATCTTAAAAATCATATTTGATGATTAATAGGTAGATGTTGGACCTTAGGACCTATCAATGGGAGTGGTCATACAAGTTTCTCTGAGATAAGCTTAACTAATTTTAATCATTATGTTTGTAAATAATGTTTGGTAAATTTTGGTAAAACAATGTTATATTTTTAGTTGATGACACCAGTTCAAACTCCTCTTAATATTCATGAAACAATGAAGCTGGTCATTGTTGTTGTAGTTTTTTCTTCAATTCCTTTGATAGAGATATGTTCTAGATTATTAAATTCCATATTCTATTTCTTGTTTTATCCCATGTCTATTAGTGTAAATTTGAATGATATTCATCTGTAGTTTAATTTTTTCTTGATGTTTCTCATAGGGGGTCACAACTCTAATTCATGTACCTTCTCATCAGATGCATGAAGAGAAGCAACACATGATTGAGGTCGATCATTAGCTAGTGATAAGTGATTATTCATTTATGTCTTATATATTTCATTTTTTCTATATTAATGTGTATATTTTTGTTGTATTATATGAACATCCAAAAAGTTTAGAGAGAAGGTCAAGTTAGTGGGTTTGAAAGAAACAAATATTTCTTAACTCTCCATATGCTTGATAGACAAATTCATTGACTCTTCCATCACAATCTAGAGGACTAATTATATTGTGGCTTTATTGTATGCCTATATAGATTTCTTGTACATATATTTTTTATATTATAGAAATATAGTATTATATACCTATATGGCTTTCTTGTACATATATTATTATTTTTACTGACATATAGCATCATATACTTATATGATTTTTTTGTGAATGCATATTTGTTTTGCTGATGTTGCCTATATTTTCTATAAAATAAGGGCTCAAATGAGTAGTTTGTTACAATATTTGCTAAATGTCTTATATTCTTCTTCATTATATTTATTTTTCTTATTTATATTTTCCTAACACAATAATATCTACTAATTTTTCATTTGAGGTAATGATTATAAGACTTTTAGATGCACCTAAAATGATTAATTAGCTTCTATTTTCAAACATAAAAGAATGGACGAAAACTCACCACCATGACCATGTGGATCATCATCTCATGAAAACTTACCACCTCAAACACCTTGTTATCCCATGACCACCAAGCATGGTGGATAATTTACCATTTTCTCAAGATATCTCCTACAAATCCACACTCCTACATTTTCTATACTCTTTTTTTCCCATTTAGGAGAATTTCTTAATATATACACATATTGACAAATGAAACAATCTTGTTTGAATTTTGGCTCATTCCCTATATGTTTAACCACACCTTATCCACATATGCACATATTTTTATGTATTCACATAGACCATGCATTAATAATTCCTACTCATGCACCTATCTCAATAAATCCACTACTCACCCTAATTTGACTATTTTCATATCTTGGTTCATTTGAATAGACACATGGTCAACTCCATTCCCATAGAATTGATCACTTAAATTTAAAATTTAGTTGACTCTTTCCCATTCTACTAGCTATTATGAGCTAAGTAAACACATATTTTTGTGATTTTATGAGCTTGCAACTAAAGTAATTCATTTACATCTAATTCAAATTTTAGGGTGTTTAATTATCATCTCTCATCCCAAGGAACAAAATATTTAATATTGGCACACTAAATGAGAATATAGATCTACATATTTATCCTCATCTTAAGCTATGAGAAAAAAACATGACCTAAAAAATAAAATCATATCTCCTAAGTTTATCTTAGGTATGCTTAAGTAAAACGAGACCTAATTAATTAGGTCATTTTCCTATTTTACTCTAACACCCCCCTTAAGTACAACTTAAGGAGAAGATAAAAAATCTAATGATGAATGCATGGATGTGTCCCAACTATAATGAATAATGCAGTACCAATGTACAAATAAATAAATATCTCATAACTAGAGAAAAGAGAAAGCCACAAGGAAAAAAAACTCCTCTTTGAAAGAGAGAAAATAAATAAATACGTACTAGTGGAAGAAGAAAAGGAGGACTTGATATGAACCCCCAAGGACTACTTATGTCATATAAGTACAATAAATATCCACTACTAGGAGAGATAATATGAATCCCCTTCACAAATAAATAGCTCACGTGTCAATAAAGATAGTTTGAAGACAACACAATCTATTTCTCATAAACAACATTTAGACCCTTAGGAATAAATAGATCCACTATGATTAGAGAAACCATTGTAGATATGTGCAAGGAAATGGGGTTACAAAATGGGGTCTTAAGTGGCTACTTTTTTCTTATGAAATTAGGAAAAAATGATTTTGGATGAGAAATTGAAGATATTTATGCTCAAAATTTGAAGATGCAACAAGAAGAAGAGTTGTAGTGCTTTGAATCTACTTTCTAAACTACTATTTTTTAAAATGATAGAGATTAAGGGGTTTAAATAGGGGTCACAAAAAGTGATCCTATTTTTATTAAAAAAACATAACATTTGGTGTGGCCCCCCTAAAATGTTAACTTTTTTTAGTATTTCAAAAATCACTTCAGTGAAAACATAGCTAACACCATGTAGTTTATGCTTGATTTTTCTGCTTATTTTTAATGAATATATAATTTTTTAAAATAATTTTAAAATTGGATACATTGAAAAAAATAGAATTGAGTGTGCTCTTTCCTTATTTTTTGGAAACTAATCAAAAATAAATTTCTATTTTTATGTCCCCTCTCCTTCCTTTCCTCTCTACTTCTACCTTTCGTCTTGCTCGCTTGCTCGCTCCCTCCTCTCTCTCACTCCTTTCCTCTCCACTTCTCTTCCTCCTTCCCTCTCTTCTCTATCTCACCTCTCTCTCCCCTCTCCCCTCTCTACCTCTTCTTCCCTCCCTACTTCCCTCTCTACTCTATATATCTAACCTCTAGATCTATCTACCCTCTCTACCTCTCCCTCCCTCCCTCTTTCCCTCTCTAGTATCTATCTCACCTTTCTCTCTCTCTCTCTCTCCCCTCTCTACCTCTCCCTCCCTCCCTCCTTCCCTCTCTACTCTCTCATCTCTCTCTCTCTCTCCCCTCTCTAATCCATCTCCCCTCTCTCTCTCCCCCCTCTCTAACTCTAGGTGAGTGCATGATCATTATGAGCCAAACTATACCTCTACGTGGCAATGAAAATACAAAAAACAATGTTAAGAAACTTCACATAAAAAATTGAATAGATTACTAAAACAATTTGGAAAATATGTAGGAATAAATTTTGTAGTAAATCAAAAGTAGTTTCTAAGCTACTATTTTTTTTTTGAAAATTGTAAATTTATCTATGAAAAATTAAAATTTTAATGAAGAACTATTATAATTTTTGAAAAAAAAGTAGGTGCCATTCCAACCAACCTAAGTATGAGAAAAAAAAAATCTTTAAATATATGTAAAGGACACATGCTCAGATGTGATGCATATTTTTTGAATTTTTTTTTTGTAATTAAATAATTAATTATGATTTTTTTACTAGGACTTTTCTAAATATTAAAAAATAAGTTTCTGACCAACCTAACTTGGTCAAAAAGTATGAAATTAAAAAAATCAACCTATAGTTAGTGAAGCATAGAGTGTGATGCATCTTTCAGATTCGAAAAAAGGTGAAACCGTTTGAAAATTATGGATGTTTTTCAATCAGCCTATTGATCAAGACTTCAAACATAGTGCATATAGAAAATTAATAATATCTAATAATTGTAAAATGCCAACAATTTCCTAAATAAACACTTTTCGTTTCATCATATTTGGATAAAAAATGTCATCAACTTGAAGGGTGAAGTATAAAAACCCAATTGACACTCTTAAACATGTTGGGGCAATTGAAATTTTAGGCTTAACACCCCAAGCCTAATCCCAAATAATTCATGAGGCAAAAAGTGAGAGGAATATTTCTATTAAAAAAATGGATATTCGCTTCTATTTTAACTTTTAAGAAACAAATATCCATTTTCTTCTTTAAGGAGCAGATACTTGTTTCTTGATAGAAAAATTGGATATCTATTTTGTAAAGCTTGCTTTCATTGTATATATATTCAATATAATAAATATATATTTATATAATATACTATAATATTTTATGTATATTATATATAATTTTATATCTTATAATATTTTATATAAAAATATAATATTATATCATATTTATTATAATATATTATATGATATTATAATATAATATATAACATTATATAATATAAATAGTATACTTTATTATTTATTATAATATATTATTTATACTAATATTATATTATATAAATAATATTATAATATCATATATCCATTTCTTTCTTTAGAAATGGATATATGTTTTACAATGCTTATTTTCACCATACGATAAAAACAAACTTTAAGAAATAGATATTTGTTTAGTTCAAGGAGAGAAAATGGGTAGAGTGTCATTTTGGGCCTACCAATAGTCCCCACAAGCACTCTAGTGTTGAGAACCTCATGATTTATTCCTAATACAAATAAAATCATTCTTTTGTACACTCTTTTACACAATCTCTCAGTCACTAAGGTGCTTGTTTTTGTTTGTGTCTTGGAGAGCAATAGTCATCGTAAAGTTAAAGAGAAGAGAAAACTTCAAGTGGAGAAAATTGAAGCAATTAGGGAAAAATATAGAGCTCGAAAGAGCACGAAAGAAGAAGAAGAAGAAGAAGAAGAAGAAGAAGACGACATATGTTAGCAATTTCTTGATAAATGTGGATATGCACCCTATGACATTGAAATTGCACTCCATAATCCATTTGTTGATAACATTTAATGAAATTAATAACACACGTGAAATAATGAAACTTAATGTATCTCAAAATTACATAAGAAGAGAGGACCTTTGTGAATGTTGGGATATGGTGTTGTACATCATTGCATAAAATGTTATATTATAATGTTGTAATTAAATAACTATTTAGTTGTGATGCACCTAAGAGGTGTGGTTAATCAACTAGGTAATTATTTGGGGACCAATTTATGTTGTATTGTAACATTGTATTATTATTTAATCTATGAGAGCCATGAGATAATAATTTAATATTGGGGAATATTTAAAAAGTGAAAACTTAGTACCCAATATTAAATAAGGAGTTAATGGTTTTGTATTCACATGGTTTTGTGGTACATGGTTTTATCTTACTAGTTGGTTGTATTTGTGTGAGCTTATATCTATAAAAGCAAGCACATGTTTCATGGTTAACGTTGGTTGGGTGAGTGGACTGTCATTATTGAGTCTTTTTTAGCAGTGCATATGTGAAGTATGGCATGGGATGTGTGGATTCATTCTTGGACACATGGAGGATACATTAGAGAGGCTTGATGCTTCAAAGGTATTCATTATAACTCTTGTATGCTTTATTGTTGAATAATAGATGGAGTGTGGATGATGGGTTTTTCCCTCTTGAGGGTTTTTGCAAAGTATATGTTATGTTATCTTTTTGCTTGTCTATTTGATCTTTGCATTATGGTTACTTGCATGCATGTTTATCTCTCATGGGGTTATGTAGGAAATGGATTAAGATCAAGTGGGTATTATGCATTATTTCTTATTAAGTGGTATCAGAGCTATAATGGTTGATGGGAGGTGTGAGCTTCCATGTTTTTGGTTATAACCCTTGTTTGAGTAGATTTATGCAAAGTTGAATCCATGGACATGCATGTTAGATTTGAGGTATTACAAGATATGGAAAACATGTTTTGGGTGTTTGTTTATAGATTTGGGGTTTGGGGTTGTTAAAATTTGTTGGGTTTGTTGCAAATCTAAGGCATGCAAAATTTGGGCAAAAAGGGTTTCTTGGATTGAGCTTTCGTATGAGGGTTTTGTAGAGGAAATTTCATGGATGAATTATTGAGACAAAATGGACCTCACCATTGGATCCAAGATGGATAAGATATGAAAAATGACATAAAAATTAGCCCTAGCTCGATCGTACAGTCGTCCAGGGCATCTGTAGAAATAAAATATTAAAAATTATATATTAATTGGCTTGAAAAATAAAATATTAATCAACCTTTTTAAATATTAAAAACCTTGCAAAATAAAATTATTAAAATAATACAAAATTATAAAAGGAGGGGGTTTGTGGACCCTCGTACCCCTGTCATGCCTGTGCTGGCAGGTCTACTGCATGACTTGATAGCTGGCAGAAGCCTATCAGACGAGGCCCCCAGGTTGGTGGGCCACCGTCAATAGGGGCTTAGCACCTCTAGTAGGGCCCCCAATCCCATGGGGGACCGCTCCCTAGGCCATGGGCCAAACAAAATTAAATTCTTCCAGGTTTCAAATAAAAATTAAATCGCGTGTAAATGAATTTTGATGTTCACCAAAAAGTTTGGTGAAAAATAATAATCATACTTTAATAGTTTTTTGAGTTCGGAAACCTTGGCGACAAAATTGCCTGGTTGGACCATCGGTGGTGCCATCAACAGACCACTGGCCAACCGCCAACCCTCCACCCAAGGGCCGCCAGTTTTTGCTCCTATAGCTAGATTGGAGCATTTTATTTTGGGGGGCATAACTTTTGCCTAGGGAGTCAGATTTTTGACTTCTTATACTTGTTGGAAAGGTGGTTATGAGAACCACATAGTGGTATAGGTTTGGTTCCATGATTTTTCCATTTTAATTATTATTTTTATCCCAAAAGTAAAATTTTTTCTTGCACACAGTTTTGAGCATAACTCTTGCATACTAAATCAAATTTTCAATAATATCGAATAGGTGTTGGAGAGCATGGACAGTATAATACATTTTTTATATGATATTTATGATGGTATAGTTGATTATCAATTTGGTCCTTCATGGTACAGGTTTACAAGTGGTTTTTAGAGTTGTACTTTGATGGTGATAGGTACACAAGTTGTATTTGGTTTTGAGGATGTGGGTTGACATGAGTGGAGACTTGGAGTCTCGTATGGGTGATAGTTGAGTGCAGGTATAATGTTGGCTATGATTATGGTGTCATGGATATGCATGTACATTTGAGCATTTTCATGAAATGATCATGTGTGTGGTTGTTTGGTGGTGATATGGTTTGATGTTAGGAGGTTTTTCTTATCCCCTTGATGCTTATATGGTTCCTTGACTATGGTTAAGTTCATTTGTAGACATGTTTGGTAAATCATATTTGTGGTTGATTTGGTGTTCGATTCTTGATTTCTACAGGATTATCTTCTTTGATATCTCAGTTTACAAGTTACTAATGTGATGATGAGGTTGTGTTCTTCATTATTTCAAATCTACGAGTTATGCAGGTTTGTGGATTAGCTACCCATTTTCTTGGAGTGGGATGACTTGGTGTGGACTGTCTATATCCACAAGATTGATTCAGTGTTGATACAGACTTTGTTAGTTAGCCTTCTCTATGTTCATTTGTGCATTTGTACATTGCTTTGGGATGAGAGGATGGATGGATCTAGAGTACCTGATTAGTCAGTTGATAGGACTTATAGCATGTGGTTTATCACATATCATGATAGCTTGGTTGCATTTCATTGGTTACACATTTCAGTGGGAGCTTTTGATAGTGATGATTTGGCCATGTAAGATTGGTTCCTGATTGTTTGATGGTGATTGTATCTTCTTGGTTTGGAGATATTGGTTCTACTTGGTATGTTTGGCGCATTTCAATTGTGTGTGTGGACCTAGATGATCTTCATGGAGGAGATGATTGTCATGATGCCATATGTAGCTCGGTATCATGGTTCAGTGGGATTTGTTGGCAGTGACGTAGATTCATCATTTGTGATGGTTATCTTCATGTGATTCAAGATGCAGATTCTTATTTTAGAGTGTGTTTGTTATTATGTCATGATATACTCTTGATTCTAGATTAGAGTTTGGCATGGTACATGTTCTCTTGATACCACAACTTGTTTATGCATTGGTGCATGTGATCTCTTAGGAGGAGATGGTTAGATCATGTTTTCATGATAGGTTCTTGATTTTACGGTTGGAGATTTGACATTGATCTTGGTGGTTCTCTTTGTATTAAGTACATGATCATTTGCTTGATTACTTCATGATGGTGCTATGTTGCATTTGGAGTTTGGTGCATGTATTGATCGGTTGGAGGTGCTCATGGATACTTGGAGATGTGGGTGAGACAAGAGTTCTCTTGTGATTAGAGTCATTTTCTTGAGATGGTTACTCTTTGGAGGTTTCAATAGGAAGACCAAGGAGCTTTCACTTGGATACAAATGTGATTTCATGATGGACCTATAGAGGAGATTGTTTTTGGAGTGGGTCATGATGACTTGGTTATCCTGGAGGAGCATTCTCATTCCCCACTCTTGGTCTACTCGATGGTTTATCATCTAATAGGTATTGCTCATCCTATTTTTGATGTGTTTATGCTTTGTTCTTTGATTTATCATGAGAATGAGTTAAGTCATGGTGATTGATTTTGGGAGACTCATTTGAGGATTATTTAGCATGAGTTTATGGTTCTTTATCTTTCATGGATATGGAACTTGAGCTATGGATAGTTAGTTCTGGAGGATTCATTTTGAGGGATGGTTAGCATGTGAAAGGTGGAAAATTGGTTTCTTCCCCCACCTTTAGGATTTAGGTACCTAAAAGGGGCAATTTTCACTAACTTTCACTCAAGAACAAACCCTTGAGATCTCAATGCAAAAGAGATCTTGTAACAGGGTTGTTCTAGGGGCTGAATGCAAATTATTAAGGGGTTCACCACCAATTTTAGACTTGGAAAAGACAATGAAATGCAAGATGGAATGAAAAACCCTAATTGAATGCAAACTAACACTAAATGACCTAGAAAAGTTAAAAAAACACAGAAAGCTATAAAACAGAAAGTGTGCACCTGAAAATATGGAAGTGGCTATATGGATGTCTGAATCATTGGAAAATAAAACTTTACTATTGATTGGGACTCATTCACCAAGTTGGGTGAATCAGTTTAGTTTCTAGAAAATTGTGCAGGAACAAGAATCTACCAAGAGGGTATCTAGATCTACAAAAACTTGAAAAATAGCTAGAACTGGACTCATTCGCCAGAAGTGATGAATCGGTCTAGTTAGGATTTTTTGAAGCTTCAAAGGATAATTCTTCTCTTCTTTGTCTGTTTTTTCCTTCCTGACTAGTTTCTGGATCAAAATATTTGATTTGCAACCTACAGGTCTTCTCCAAGGCTTGATGACAACTTTGACAACTTTGGAGGATTTGCAGCTTTCCTCCAATATTTCTCCCTAGGAAATATGCAACCTAGCCCTGCAAGTCATACACAAAGGAGAGGGAAAAATGTTGTGAGGTTAGTGGATAGGGGTTTTCCTTGGTCAAACCCCATTTTGGAAATCAATCCTTGAAATTAAATCAAATAAAAATGGAGAATGATGAATGAACAAATAACAATGTTGGAACTCACCAAACCCTAGCAATAAGGTGTTGCAAACATGTATGTAATTACTCTGATGGATGTGGTTCTTGACTCTTGCTTGAATGATGTTGATCTTGAATGAAACACTTGATTGAATCATAAACCCTACATCACAATTGTTAGCATAATAGCAAACATGATATATGAAATCCTTGACATGATGATTGATGCTTGAATGTTGCTCTAAAATTCTTGATAATCTACAATCAAATGCTCTTGTGAATGCGCTTGTGAATGCTTGAATGCTTGTTAGATTGCTAGGTGAAAATATGAGTGAAAGAACCTTGTATTTATACTCAATTATGTAATAATTCTTGAAATTACAACACTACAAGCCGACATCAAATCTAGGAGAATAAAATCCTGCCAGAAATTTGAATTTATTTTAATTTTTTGCCACATGGGACTCATTCACCCATGGTGGTGAATGAGTCCCATCAGGCATAATGTATGGGACCAAAAACCAAAAGTGCTTAGAAATGTGTGAAAACAGGTTCAAGGCCAAAAGATCTAGGTGGAACCCATTCACCCAAGGTAGCGAATGAGTCCCAGATCACTAAATCTAGGCCACACAAGCCACAAACACCTAAATTATGATTGGCAAATGATTTTTTTTTGGATTATCCTCGAAAAGATGCAATAAATGAGGCTTGTGGATGAAAAATAGGGCCAATTAAAGAATAATAAAGCCCAATTATTAATGATAAGCCTAGAAAAGTGTGAAAGTGTGTTACAACACTTTAAAATAAGGCAAGATTAAGGTTTAGAAGAGGTTTATTACGTTTAGTTAATAAAACCTTAGAAAAGTGTGAAAGTGAGTTGCAACACTTTACAACACTTTAGCAAGGTACCATTTAAATCCATTAGTCCACAAGGGCCCAAGACCTAATGTGAATGTGTTATCCACATTACAACACTAAATCAAGGTGAAATTAAGCCTAAATTCATGAGGGCCAAAACAAGCGTGAAAATGTCCCCAACGACATTTTTTGACACTACATTTAGCCCCCACTTTAGTGAGAGGATGAATTTTCTTCAAACTCACACTAAAGTAGACAAACATGCTTCAAGAGGGGTCTAAGTGTACCAATGCTAATAAGATGGGATGATAATGATCAAGAGGGGTGATCAAGCCCCCAGGACAAGATCCCATGACAAACCAACATAGGTGCAAAAGAACACACATGAGAATGATAAAGAGAAACAACGAAGCACAAGCATGCACTGTCAAAGATGAAAAATAAAAGGTAAAATAAAAGAGTCAGATCAAGCTTTGACTATTTTTCCATCCTGATGTGGATCAGATCTAGGTTGTTTATCTAAAAAAAAACATACTCACTCTGAGGCAACAAAACTCCTGGCTGTCTGTTGGGTGAGAAGTCCTAAAAGAAGAGAAACATACACTCATGACTGGTATGCACTCACACACACACACATGTGGCTATGGGGAAAGTCATGCCTTAGGCGAGCTTCTTGCTCAAACCATACCAAAGTTATACCCCTTGATAACTTTAATAAGGTGCCACACAAAAATGATTTTCGAGCTTCATGAGACAAGCAAAACTTCGTATGCTTGGAGCTCATGAACAAACAAGATGGCTTCATAGGCATGCAAGCTATATTATGCAAGGTGACCATATAACTGCAAATGAAAAATACAAAATAGGAAATGTTCAAAGGAGTCTTGCTTAGTTCATGCGAGGTCTTAACTTAGGGAGCATTGTTCCTAATGTCTCCAAGAGAGGACCAATCAAAGAATAGAAGATTTGCAACTTAGGGGATGTAATGTGTTGCATCAAGCCACTAAGAGGAATGCAATATGCTAAGAGAGATCACGCTTCTGAAAGACATCACACCCAATGTCATCTACAAAGTGACAAATGCATTGTATGAAGTAAGCAAACTGCACCATGAACCATGAAAAAGAAAAATGCAAAAGAATAACACCAATGTATGACCCCTCTTTAAAGAAATTGCGAAACACCATATTGTGAGCAATTAATTTTATGTAGAAAATGATAAATGTAAACAAAGAAGACATGACAGCCAACTTGGAAAGCCCTATGCCAAGTCAAATATTTCCAAATGAAGCTATGCCATGTAAGAGAAAAAGAAAAGAAAGGGGTTGCCCCCAAAATGAAAACACCAAATGCATAAGGGATCTATGGATTTGGGGTCAGTATGTTCTTGCTACAATGTTTTTAGAGAGCTTAGAACTATCATCATTCCCCAAATACACATAGAACTGGAAGAATGACACGAAGAGAACAAAAGCAAAGAAAAACCTTTTGGGTCAACATGGAAGAGACATGAATGTCTCGACGCCTTGCGTCATCCCCAAAAGGAAAACACGAGACAAATGAAAAGATAAAGGAAAATATTTTGGGTCAACATGGACGAGACATTAATGTCTCGATTCCTTGTGTCATCCCCAAAAGGAAAACGCAAGGAAAATGAAAAATATAAAGAAAAAAAGGCTTTTGGGTCAACATGGAAGAGACATGAATGTCTCGACACCTTGTGTCATCCCCAAAATGAAAACACAAGATAAATGAAAAAAAGATAAAAAAGTGAAAAGATGTATGACATAGATAAGAATGAAGGTACAAATAGAGGAATGTCACAAAGAGAGAGAGAACATCAAACAAAACATCACGGGGGGTCACATCATGTACATACAATCACACAAAAGAAAAAGAAAGAAACAATGCAAAAGACTAGTAAGGCACATGCAAGTCAACCTATTAGCAGGTTGTCCGCCTCCCAATCATGTTCTTTGTATACCAAAGGAAGGAAACTAGCCAAAGGGACAAGAACAAGTGTTGAACTAGGAGAAGCACTAGGTTCAACACTCTTTGTAGGAGATTTTTCATCTAAGCTCATGGAAGAGGAAAACAATGTATTCAATTTATTATGCACCTCTTCATCAATTCTAGCAACCTCGTCGTCGTCATCCAAGTTAATCACAAAAGGAGGTCAAATGATAATGTCCATGGAAGAGTTCAACTCTTGTTGTGGTTGTTGTATTGGAATTTTTGTTTTGGGGCAGGGGTAGAGTCATCATGTATTGCTTCAGTCAAGTTTGGATCTTGATTTTCTTTGTTTAATTCTTCATGTAACTTGCAAGCAAGGGCACACCATCTACACCTATTCTCTTTAGCACATATGTTTCTTTTAGTTTTGTTTTCAAGTTGCATTTGTGTAGGAGCATGTTGACCAACCATATGTTTCTTTTCTTCCCTAAGGGGAGGGACGAAAGGAACCATGAGAGGTTGTTTGAACACTTTCTCTTTGACCTTGTAAACTTGTTTTATTCTAGGTGTGATGGGGTTGTTTTGATTGTCTCTTGGTCATTTGAAGGAGGTAGGTGAAGGTTCTGTCTTAGGTTAGTCTTGGTTGTTTGGAGTTTCTTTAGGTTCAAGCATGGTTTCGTCAAGGATAGTAGGCTCAGTGTTGGGTGGAGACATGTTTTAGAGGGATAGCTCTACTATCTTCTTTGCCTTGAACTTTTGATAGGACAAGAAAAATAAGTATTCTCACGGTTTTATAGGTTCCATAGGCTCCAGCCAAAATAAATCTAAGGAAAAATTTCCTTTGAAGGACAAAGGATTAAAGCTGCTATAGTGGACAGTGAAGATTTCATTGTCAACTGGAAACTTTAAGCATTTATGCACAACCGAAGGGATAGCTTGCATGGATTGAAGCCATGGATAGCCTAGCTTCACACGAAATTGGTATGATTGTGGGATGATGGAGAATGAGAATTTAATGTTTTTGGTCCTATTTGTAAAGGAAGAGTGATCGATCCCATCGTAGGGCAAGCAAAACCATTGTGTGTCTTGATCAATGTTTTCGATTTATCATATATATCTTGATAGAGCTCATAAAAAAGTAAGAATTCCTCGGTGACCACATTCTCTCCACATGTGGGATCTATTAGTATCCCATTAGTGGGCTTGTCATAGATGTTGTCAGCTATGTAAAGAGGACCATCAGGTGCATGTTTAATTATGTCCTTAGAGGAGAAAGCAATGTCAAGAGGATTCTTAGTTCGGACCTTACGAGGAATGACATCTATCACTCCTACCATTTCATCCACAGTATCATTATTGATAGGATCATGTTGAATAGAATCATTGTTATCATCATTTGTGTCAGCATTCATCACATCATTCTTTATAGTTTCACTAGCTTTGAAAAATGAAATACTATGTTTTGGCATGGGGTTGGCAAAGATTTTCAAGTTTTGGTTAGGAGGGGAAATAGATTTATTTCCTTGATCACTAACACCTCCAACGGAAAGATGACCAAAATAGATGAGGTCTTGCACAAGATATTTAAGATTCTTGCAATGTTTCGTGTCATGTCCTTTTTTTTGGTGATAATGGCAATAAGAATTTGATCTAAAGATCAGTGGTAAAGGGTTATTGGGATTGGGTGTTTTGACCGGAGGCTAGGTAATCATTTGTTGTTCTAAAAGTTGGGACATTGTGTTATGAAGGGTATCAGGTAAGGGAGTGAATTATTTTTTCGGGTCCCTATAGCTAAAGGGTATGATAGATTTAACAACTACTTAGTTATTGACCTTCTGAGTTGTTTGTTGAGGGGGATTAAATTGCAAGAACCCTTTATTCTATTTTGTAAAAGGTTGGGAATTGTTTTGGTTTGCGGGCTCAAATTTCTTAGTTCGGCTAGAAGTGGACTTTGTATCTCGAATACTAATTGAATTTTGATAATCATGGATGGAAGTACACAAGTGCATGAAGGATGGGAATTTCATCATGGTAATATTTTCTTGCATCTTTCTTTGCAATTTTTTTATGAACATGTTTTGAAGGTGAGGGTCGGGGACCTTGACATCAATTTGGGAATAAAGCGATTGATAGTGTGACATAAAGTCAGTTATCTTTTCTTCTTCTTTTTGCTTGCATCCCATAAAATCAGCCAAGGTCATCTTAGGAGTCATGTGCACTTGGAAATAGTTTACAAATGCATCAAAAAGTTCATTGAATGAACTAATTGAGTTGTTCAGTAAAGAGGAGAACCATTCCAAGGTGGTGTCTTTCAATGATCTAGGAAAAAGCTTTTCCAAAAGTTTATCATCAAGGACAAGTCACTACATAAGGTAGTATAGGCATTAAAATGGTTAGAAAGATCTCCCTTTCCTCCATATTTCTCAAATATAGGTACCTCTACACCTTGTGGGATTAGTGTTTGCAATATCTCTAAGGACAATGGACTGCTTTTGGCATAATATGTAGGTGGACCATTTTGGTTTTGATTGATGGTGGAATTTTTTTTTTTGAAGGGATGAAACCATTTGGAAGAGTTGAGTTATGAGAGGGTCATTGTTTGTGTTATGAGATGGAAGTGAAAGTGGTGAAGGGGTGTATGTGTTCGTAGGACAAGTTCAATGAAAATGATTATAGGTGGTAAAGTGGTAGGAGATATAACATGTGATGCCACATAGGAACTAGGGATGCTAGCGCCTCAAGAATACCTAAGGAGGGAATCACATTAGTAACTTGTTGCATTGTTGTTGTGACTTGAGGATTTGTATAGGAAGGTATTGAGGCAATTTTTGTGGGAGGAGGAATTTGGTTTCCTCCTTGGCTTGTGACATTTCTTGTTGGTAAAGGACAACTAGTGGTTGGAGGGAGGTGTTTTCTAAAGATTTGAACTATTTTTTTCACAAAGTCAAGCCCATCTTCACTTTCAAGCATACGGTGAATGTTATTGTGTTACAAAAAAATGTATCTTTGAACATTTTCACGCTCATTTGAGTCTTTCTTATGGATGTTGGCCTAGTTTTTCCTAGATTTAATGTTGTAATGTGTTCACCACATTCACATTAGGTCTTGGGTCCTTATGAATCATTAATAACTTTATGATGCCTTGTAAAAGTGTTGTGAAGTGTTGTAACACATTTTCACATTTTTCTAGGATCTTATTAATATAATTCACCTAAATAACCTCTTTTTATCACTTACCAAGCCTTATTTTAAAGTGTTGTAACAAAATTTCATGCTTTTCTAGGCTTGTCATCACTAATTTGACTATTTCTTATGTTTAAATGACCCCTTAATGCACTTATAGGCCCTACTTAAGTGTGTTTCAGAGAATAATCCTGTTAAACATCATTACATGCACTTTAATCCCTGACACCCATTAAAATTTCCCTGGTGGGACCAAGTCACCACCTGGGGTGACTTAGTCCCACTTGGCACAAAAATCAAAATTATTTCAAAATTCCAGTGGGATATTATTCCCTTAACCTTGAGGTTAGCCTATGATGTGGTATTTTTTAGGAAATTTTGTATAATAAAGTATAAATAAAGGGTTTTCCTCTCATTTTCACCCCCATACCCCCATTAATTCATATATTCACATACATTCATTCATTCATTCACTTAATTATTCTCAAGCATTCTAGGCATTATCAAGTCTACATTCATTAGAGCATCTACTTGCATATCTTCATATTTCTACATCAAGGGTTTGGTGAGTTGTAGCATTGCATGTTGTTCATTCATCATGTTCATTTTCAAGGGTTTGATTACCAAATCAGGGTTTGACCAAGGAAAACCCTTATTCACTAACCCTTAATCCTTTTCCCCATCTTTGCATGTGTGTTTTGTAGGTCTTGTATGTAGATTTGTCAAAGAGAAAGGTGTTAAAAGGTTTCATCATTTCATCAAAGTATTTCAAAGGCAACAAAGCCCTAAAATAAGCTTGGAGATCATCTATAGATCGAATTCTGCAGATTCAGAACCAGACACCTATCAAGAGTTGAAGTTGAGATTGAAGGCTACAAATTCCTACCCTGAATTTCTCAATATTCACAATTAGACTAAGTCACCATATGTGGTGAATTAGTCCCACTGTCAGTGTTTTCTATATTTCTGGATACCCTTTTAGTTGAAACCTGTTCCGACAGAATCTCCCCAAAATAGGACTAAGTCACCCAGCTTGGCATAAGTGTCCCGGTTGGCTTCAACTAAAAATTCTATAGGATTCCAGAGACTCTTTGCATCACATTTTAGTTTCCAGGTGCACTTCTGCACTTCTCCAGTCTTATTCATTTATGTTATAATTTGTTTGCATTCTTAGGTCATTTTGCATATCACATTGTGTTTTCAAAAATCTTGCATTTCATTAGTTTTGCATTAATAATTCATTTATTTTTTTAGTTATTTGCATTTAGGGCATTCTATTTAGACATATTTCAATCATATTAGCATTAGTCTTGAGTGAACCCCCAAGTTTTTGTGGGATACCTTTCTCCTTTTAGGTGAAAAACCCTAGAAGTGTAAGAGAGCTCCTGCCTACAAAAAAATGTGGTTCATTTTGGTGAACCTGCATTTAGAACATCCTATTTCTGATTTAGAGTGCATTTACATCCTAGGAATAGATTGCATTAGCATTGCATTTCATTTGGCATTGTTTAAATTGCATCCTAGGGTTTTAAAAATTGTATTAGTGAAATGCTCATATAGCTTGCATTTTTGCATTGCACTAAAAATGAGGAAAATTATGCATATTCATACTGTATCTGCATTTTAAAACCTAAAAAGCATAAAATCCAATTTAAAAATTATGAAAATTCTCAAAAAAATCACTACTTCGACCAATTCGCCACCCTGGGTGACTTAGTCCAGTTGCACATTCTGCACTGTAATTTCTATCATTTCCATATCATTTTCTGGATTTTTGTTTTCTGTTATAGTTTCCAAATTTTCTATTTTATTCCATTTCTTACACTTAGTTTCCTTTCAATCATTTGCATCATGGCTATGTGTTTTAATAAGCTTTAGATGTCATTAAAATCCTTAGTTGACATGTCAAGTTGTGCCTTTGGAACTGATCCTAATGACATTGAACTTCCTCATATTCCTTACACTCCTCATGAATGTCCTCCTCTTGATGTTGACATCATTGGAGAAGATGGTGACAACATGAATAAGTTCCTAAATGAATGCCTTGACAACCTCGAAGCTAATGCATCATTTTATCCATCCATGAAACAACAAGACCTTCCTACAATATCACCTCCTGATATGTTTGGTTATTTACATCTTGAAACAAACGAAGGACCTAAGCTTCCTCTAATAGGTGAACCTAGTTCTTCTAAAGAAACAACCCCTCAACCATTTTATGATAGAAAAGTAACAACTACTCTAATAAATCTTGAAGAAACTTATGGCAAAGGTTTTACCATTTTGAGAAAACAAGGATGTGACACAACAACTGAAAATAACATTCATCAACTCTTAGAGCAAACTCCAAAGATGAAAACACAATGGGATTATGTTATCAAGATCCCTCTCATGATAGTAAGCCTCCTACAGAATATTGGAGACTTCGTGATGATGGCACGATGATCTTTGATTCCCCTCCCGATCTGAATGTCCTTCCTCAAGAACAAACCTTACCTGATGAAAATGACAAGGATGAGAGGATCACTTTGGGTCCTCCTCCTCCTTCCATTCGTGAAAAGGGTAAATCTAGCAAATGAAAAAGACCTTGCAAGTTAAAAAAGCTCAAGTTTCCTCTTTGTCCACCACCTGAATGTGGAGGGAAATTGAAAATACTTTTAAACAAAGGACTCATACTATTACCACCTATGAATAGGTTGGTGATCTATCCTAAAGATGCTAACGTTTCACATTGTGCATATCATCGCGTTCTTGGACATAGAAGTGATAAGTGTCATCAATTGAAAGAAATACTAAGCAAAAGAATTTTGATGGTGATAATTTATATCCCATAATTCCATAAACCACTCTCTAACACCTTATCATGTCATAGTTGTAGAACACTCTTCGCACTATTACATGATCTTTCCCATCACCTATCTCGGCTCATTCTTGTCTTGCACTCAGTGGGGGCAAGAATTTTCTAGCCTTGTCCTAGTAATGCATTTTTCATTGTCCCTTAGCAACATTATTCACCTTCTGCTTATATCAATTGAGATTTGGAGGCAGATGAACTACTCGATGGTTTACTCACATTTTCCTTACTAATCTTTTACATTTTATTTTCCTTTTCTTTTGTGTGTTTGCATGTGCATAACGTGTTCCCCTGTGATGTTTTGTTTGATGTTTTTTCTCTTTGTTCCATTCCTCTATTTTTACCTTCATTCTTCTCTATGTCGTACATCGCTTTCACCTTTTTCTTTTATCTTTTTCTTGTGTTTTCCTTTTGGGGATGATGCAAGGAATTGAGACGTTTCAAGTCTCTTTCATGTTGGCCCAAAAGGCCCTTTTCTTTTTCTTGGCCTTTTCTTTTGTCTTTTTCTTGTGTTTTCCTTTTGGGGATGACACAAGGCATTGAGACATTTCAAGTCTCTTTCATGTTGACCCAAAAGGCCCCTTTTATTTTTCTTGGCCTTTTCTTTTGTCTTTTTCTTATGTTTTCCTTTTGGGGATGACACAAGGCATTAAGACATTTCAAGTCTCTTTCATGTTGACCCAAAAGGCCCTTTTATTTTTCTTGGCCTTTTCTTTTGTCTTTTTCTTGTGTTTTCCTTTTAAAGATGACGCAAGGCATTGCGACATTTCAAGTCTCTTTCATGTTGACCCAAAAGGCCCCTTTTATTTTTCTTGGCCTTTTCTTTTGTCTTTTTCTTGTGTTTTCTTTTTGGGGATGACGCAAGGCATTGAGACATTTCAAGTCTCTTTCATGTTGACCCAAAAGGCCCTTTTATTTTTCTTGGCCTTTTCTTTTGTCTTTTTCTTGTGTTTTCCTTTTAAAGATGATGCAAGGCATTGAGACATTTCAAGTCTCTTTCATGTTGACCCAAAAGGCCCTTTTATTTTTCTTGTGTTTTCCTTCTGGGGATGATGCAAGGAATTGAGACGTTTCAAGTCTCTTTCATGTTGACCCAAAAGTCTCTTTTTCTTTTTCTTGGCCTTTTCTTTTGTCTTTTTCTTGTCTTTTTCTTTTGGGGATGTCGCAAGGCTTTGAAACATTTCAAGTCTCTTTCATGTTGACCCAAAAGGCCCCTTTTCTTTTTCTTCACCTTTTATTTTTTATTTTTCTTGTGTTTTCCTTTTGGGGATGACACAAGGCATTGAGATGTTTCATGTCTCCCTCATGTTGACCCAAAAGTATTCATTTCTTTCTTTCACCTTTCCTTTTTCATTTGGCTTGTGTTTTCCTTTTGGGGATGACACAAAGCATCGAAACACCCTAGTCTCTTCCATGTTGACCCAAAAGGATCTTTCTTTTTCTTTGTTTTCGCTCTCTTTGTGTCATTCTTCCAGTTCTATGTATTTGAGGAATGATGACAGTTCCAATCTCTCTAAACAAAACATTGCAGCAAAGAACATACTAACCCCAAATCCATAGATCCCTTATGTGTTTGGTGTTTTCATTTTGGGGGCAACCCATCTTTCTCTTTCCTTTTCTCTTGCATGATGTAGCCTTACTTGGAAACATATGACTTGGCATAGAGCTTTCTAGGTTGGCTCTGATGTATTTCTTGTTTGCATTGTTCATTTTCTACTTTAAAGTAATTGCTCATAGTACGGTGTGTAGCAATTCCTTTAAAGTGGAGGCATACATTAGCATTATCATTTTGCATTTTTTTCTTTTTCTTGGTTCTTAGTGCAACCTTGTTACTTCATATGATGTGTTTTTCGCTTTGTGGATGACATTGGGTGTGATGTCCTTCATGAGTGTGATCTATCTAAGTATATTATATTCCTCTTAGTGGCTTGATGTGATGTACTGCATCCCCTAAGTTGCGAATATTCTATTCTTTGATCAGTCCTCTCTTGGAGACAATAGACACAATGTTCCCTAAGATAAGACCTCGCAGGAACTAAGCAAGACTCCTTTGAACATCATTTGCATGCTACATTTTGTATTTGTTATATGGCCACCTTGCATAACACAACTTGCATGCCTGTGGTGCCATCGCATTTGTTGATGGGCTCCAAGCATACAAAGTTTTTCCTGTCTTGTGAAGCTCAAAATTTCATTTTCTTTTGTGGCACCTTATTAAAGTTATCAAGAGGTATAAATTTGGTATGGTTGAGCGGGAAGCCCATTCCAAGGAATGACTTTCCCCATAGCCACCTGTGTGTGTGTGAGTGCATACCAGCCATGAGTGTATGTTTCTCACCTTTTGGGCCTTCTCACCTAATGGACAACCATGAGTTTCATCACCTCAAAGTGAGTATGTGTTTTCTAGACAAACAACCTAGTTCTGATCCACAACGAGATGGAAAAAAGATCGAAGCTTGATCTGATCCTCTCTTTTCCTTCTCCTTCTCTCTCTTTCATTATTTTACATCATTTTCATGTGTTATCCTTTGTGCTAATGTTTGGTTTGCCATGGGATCTTAATCCTAGGGGCTTGATCACCCCTCTCGATTGTTGTTTTCTCATCTTTCCAGCATGGGTGCATTTGGATACCTCTTGATATGCATGTTGGGCTACTTTAGTGTGAGTTTGAGGCAAGTTCATCCTCTCACTAAAGTGGGGGCTACATGTGTCACAAAAAAATGTATCTTTGGACATTTTCATGACCATTTGAGTCTTTCTTATGGATATTGGCATAGTTTTTCCTAGATTTAATGTTGTAATGTGGTCAACACATTCACATTAGGTCTTGGGTCCTTGTGAATCATTAAGAACTTTATGATGCCTTGTAAAAGTGTTATGAAGTGTTGTAACACATTTTCACACTTTTCTAGGATCTTATTAATATAATTCACCTAAATAACCTCTTTTTATCACTTACCAAGCCTTGTTTTAAAGTTTTGTAACAAACTTTCACGCTTTTCTAGGCTTGTCATCACTAATTTGACCCTTCCTTATGTTTAAATGACCCCTTAATGCACTTACATGCCCTACTTAAGTGTGTTTTGAGGAATAATCATGTTAAGCATCATTAAAAGCACTTTAATTCTTGAGACCCATTAAAATTTCCCTAGTGGAACCAAGTCACCACCTGGGGCGAATTAGTCCCACTCGGCACAAAAATCAAAATTATTTCAAAATTCTAGCGGGATATTATTCACTTAACCTTGAGGTCGTCCTGTGATGTGGTATTTTTTGGGAAATTTTGTATAATCAATTATAAATAAAGGGTTTTCCTCTCATTTTCACCCCCATTCATTCATATATTCACATACATTCATTCACTTGATTATTCTCAAGCATTCTAGGCATTATCAAGTCTACATTCATTGGAGCATCTTCTTGCATATCTTTAGATTTCTACATCAAGGATTTGGTGAGTTGTAGCAGTGCATGTTATTCATTCATCATTCTCTTTCCATTTCATTTCATTTTCAAGGGTTTGATTACCAAATTCGGGTTTGACTGAGGCAAACCCCTATTCACTAACCCTTAACCCTTTTCCCCCTCTTTGCATGTGTGTTTTGTAGGTCTTGTATGCATATTTTTCAAAGAGCAAGGTGTTAAAAGGTTTCATCATTTCATCAAAGTCTTTCAAAGTCAACAAATCCCTAAAAGAAGCTTGGAGATAATCTACAGATCGAATTATGCAGATTTAGAAATAGATACTTGTCAAGAACTGAAGTACAGATTGAAGGTTGCAGATTCTTGCCCCGAATTTCTTGAGATTCATAGGTGGACTAAGTTTCTATCTGTGGTGAATTAGTCCCACTGTCAGTGTTTTCTATATTTCTAGATCCCCTTTTGGTTGAAACCTGTTTTGATAGAATCTCCCCAAAACAGGACTAAGTTGCCCAGCTTGGCGTAAGTGTCCGAGTTGGCTTCAACAACAAATTCTACAGGATTCCAGAGCCTCTATGCATCACATTTCAGTTTCCAAGTGTACCACTCCAGTCTTATTCATTTATGTTATAACTTGTTTGCATTCTTAAGTCATTTTGCATATCACATTGTGTTTGAAAACATCTTGCATTTCATTAGTTTTGCATTAATAATTCATTTACTTTTTCAGTTCTTTGCATTTAGGGCATTCTATTTAGACATATTTCAATCATATTAGCATTATTCTTGAGTGAACCCCCAAGTTTTTGTGGGATACCTTTCTCCTTTTAGGTGAAAAACCCTAGAAGTGTAAGAGAGCTCCTCCCTACAAAACTTTACGGTTCAGTTATCTATAGTAGGGATAACAGTAGTTGAAATGTTGTCATTTTGCACTTGATGTTGTAGGTTTGCTAGGTCCTCATGAATGTGAATTATGTTTTCTAGTGGGACACTACTTGTTTCAACTTGCATACTACTTGAAGGTAGAGATTTATTAAGGGTGTTATCCATATCTAGTGTACTAATGTCAATACTAGGAGTGAAAGAGCTAGACAACCCAAGATCCACAACAATTGTGCTATTGCAAGATGACATGAGTATCAAACTTCGTCTCACTACAGTATTAGCAATAGGACACCAAATACTCATGTAAGGGCTACTAAATGCAAGGTGAATGCAAAAGGAATATAAGCTAAGAACAATGAAATGCTTATAATCAAAAATTTGAAAACTAAAACAAAAAAGATAATAAAAACAAACAAAAACTCAAAATTTGAATTGTAAATGCCAAAAAATGTAGTGCAAAATATGGAAAGGGACTGATTCACCCAAGGTGATGAATGAGTCCCAGTAATAATGTTTTTTCAAAAAAAAAAAAAAATTCAATTGAATTTTATGCTTTTTATGTTTTATGATCTATATCTATGATGAAAATGTAGGGTTTGAATGAATTTTAATGAAATGAGGTGAAAAAATGCAAGCTAAATGAGCTTTCACTAATACATAATTTAAAACCCTAGAATACAAATTAACCAATGCAAATCCTAATGCCAACCAAACCTAGGATGAAAATGCACTCCAAATAAGAATTATGATGTTCTAAATTATGTAGGTTCACCAAAATGAAAGGTGGAAAATTGGTTGCTTCCCCTCCCTTTAGGGTTTAGGTACCTAAAAGGGGCAATTTTCACTAACTTTCACTCAACAACAAACCCTTGAGATCTCAATGCAAAAGAGATCTTGCTTGAGGTTTGGTTTAGAGGATGAATGCAAATTATTAAGGGGTTCACCAACAAGTTTAGACTTGGAAAATACAATGAAATGCAAGATGGAATGCAAAACCCTAATTGAATGCAAACTAACACTAAACGATCTAAAAAAGTGAAAACAACACAGAAACTAGAAAACAGAATGTGTGCATCTGGAAATCTGGAAGTGGATGGATGGAGGTCTGAGTCACTAGAAATTAGACTTTATTGATGAATGAGACTCATTCGCAAAGTTGGGAAAATCAGTCCAATTTCTGGAAAATTGTGTAGGAATAGGAATCTGCCAAAAGGGTATCCAGATCTGCAAAAACCTAAAAACTAGCTGGAATTGGGACTCATTCACCAAAAGTGGCGAATCAGTCTAGTTAGGATTTTCTGAAGCTTCAAAGATTAATTTTTCTCTTCTCTATTTGCTCTGTCCTTCCTGACTGGTTTCTGGATCCGAGTCTCTGATTTGCAACCTATAGTTCTTCTCCAAGGTTCTCCAAGGATTGATGACAACTTTGACAACTTTGGAGGATTTGCAACTTTCTTCCAATCTTGATCCCTAGGAAATTTTCAACCTAGCCCTACAAATCACACACAAAGGAGAGGGGAAAATGTTGTGGGGTTAGTGGATAGGGGTTTTCCTTGGTCAAACCTTGTTTTGGAAATCAATCCTGGAATTGAAATCAATTAAGAATGGAGAATGATGAATAAACAAATAACAATGTTGCAACTCACAAAATCGTAGCAATAAGGTGTTACAAAACTGTATGTAATGGCTCCAATGGATGTGGTTCTTGACTCTTTCTTGAATGATGTTGATCTTGAATGAAACACTTGCTTGAATCATAAACCCTACATCACAATTGTTAGAATAATAACAAACATGATATATGAAATCCTTGAAATGATGATTGATGCTTGAATGCTGCTCTAAAATGCTTGATTATTTTCCCTTGAATGCTCTTGTGAATTCTCTTGTGAATGCTTGAATGCTTGTTAGATTGCTAGGTGAAAATATGAGTGAAAGAACCTTGTATTTATACTCAATTATGTAAGAATTCCTGAAATTACAACACTACAAGTTGACATCAGATCTAGGAGAATAAAATCCTGCCAGAAATTTTAATTTATTTTAATTTGTTGCCACATGGGACTCATTCACCCATGGTGGCAAATGAGTCCCATCAGGCATAATGTATGGGACCAAAAACCAAGAGTGCTTAGAAATGTGTGAAAACAGGTTTGGGGCCAAAAGATCCAAGTGGGACCCATTTTCCCAAGGTGGCAAATGAGTCCTAGATCACTAAATCTGGCCACACAAGCTAGAAACACCTGAATTATGATTGGCTAATTATTTTTGTTAGGATTATCCTCAAAAAGATGTAATAAATGAGGGTTGTGGATGCAAAATAGGGCTAATTAAAGTATAAGAAATCCCAATTATTAACGATAAGCCTAGAAAAGTGTGAAAGTGTGTTACAACACTTTACAACACTTTAAAATAAAGCAAGATTAAGGTTTAGAAGAGGTTTATTATGTTTAGTTAATAAAATCTTAGAAAAGTGTGAAAGTGAGTTGCAACACTTTACAACACTTTAGCAAGGTACCATTTAAATCCATTAGTCCACAAGGGCCCAAGACCTAATGTGAATGTGTCATCCACATTACAACACTAAATCAAGGTGACATTAAGCCTAAATTCATAAGGAGGGCCCAAACAAGCGTGAAAATGTCCCCGACGACATTTTCGACACTACAACATGCTTATCTCATTGTGAAATAGGCCCAATGAAAGTTATTTCCTAGTTACAAGAACACATTACCTCTATAATGATATTCCATCGACAAGGAGCAAAGAAAAATAAACTACAAGAATAAAATTTATATGTTGACATAAAAGGATATGTTATCGAAGTTGGAAGGGTTACTAGTCACGAGCAAGTCATCCTTAATAGTTCAAAACCTACAAGAAAATATTTAGAGATTATATTGATGATTAATTAAGATATTAAATTCATAAATATATTTGTAACAAAATTATCATTATTTGAGTTCAACCATGGTAGGGGTCACCCTCTTATGGTCATATGCAACCAACATTGATATATCTCATCGCACCATCTAAGGAAATATGATGAGAAAGGGTATCTTGATGATTAATTGCTAAGTTTTCCATTCAATCAACCATAATGTTGGCCTCTCTATAATAGTGTTGATATGAGAAATTATCAATGCTCTCAAGTAGAACCCAAGATTGCATTAGTCTAATGTTATTACCAAATGAAAATTCAATATCATTGAAATATGACTTGTCATATATTTATGCATAAATTGGCATTGGTGTAGAGGCAAACTAATGTGTTATGCACTTGGTAAATTTTACACAATTCAGGGATGTACCAAGTTGAACAGTCCTCTTAACTGTAGGCCTATATTAAATTATCAACAAGGGTGCATAAACTTATGATGGTACTCCACTATATGTGTCCTCATAGGCTTGTACTGACCTAAATTACTTTACTCTAACTTATTCAAACTATTCTACTTGCTAGAATTAATAGAATTGTAAAACAATGAAAGCAGTTACAAAACCTAGTGGCTACGGGTACCTGCAACATAATCTGTAGGTGTTTGCTAAAAATATCTGAATGCTAAATCAATTTGAAACTATTTAAAATGATAATATATTTAATCCTAATCTCCAGAGAACTATTTTCTATCTTTGTTCATGACACTAATACATTTGACTGCAAAATATGACAAAACTGTCCAACGAAATATGTAAAATTCGATGTTCGTCGAGTGCTTGTAAAATTTGATGTGTAATTTCCAATTTTTTGAAAGTTTATCCCTGAAGTTCATCAAAACTTCAACGAACCTGGGGTTCGTCAAAATTTTGGCTATCAGTTTCGTCGAATTTTCAACAAACATGAAAAATTTTAAAAAATCAAATTGTGGCCGACATAAAGAAAAGTGAGTTCGCGCCTGATTTATTGCGACAGTGTTTTGCTCTACTTGGAGACAGTTTGTGGAGAACTAAGGACAATTTTCTTGGGAAAAATTAGAAAAATTCAAGAAGATATCGCCAAAGTTGAGGGTAGTCACGTTTTGCATTCAGCTTGTGAAGTCAATTGTAGTTCTAGGTTTGAAAATCATATTTTAAAGCAACATCTCCATCAAATTTCATTTTTAGAGGTTAGGGTCTTGAGAATTTCATGTCCAAATTTTGTTGTGTGGAATCACCATAAGATCACAATGAGGAATAGATTCTTGTGACTGTAATTATGTGATCCATAACTCTATTGGTCATGTGGCACAATTGTGCTATAACAAATACAGGATGCATTCATGTGTGACCCAAGTTTAATGTGGCTATGTTGTGATAGAAATGGAGGCACTCATAATGTAGTTAATTCAGGTTGTATAATGTAGGTGTCAATCATCATTGGGTGCATTTAGGCTGTCTCAAGTTTAACAGGTTAGGATGTAATTATAGCATGATTGAAGAGTGATTACCTCTTGCTGCAATAAAGAGCCTATAACTCTGGTTGATATGCAGAGTGGTTGTGTTATATCAATTATGTAGTGCATTCAAGCACAACCCATGCTTAATGGGCTATTCTAGAGAGTGATCAAGATTTTCTAAACCTTATGAATGTTACTTGAAATATATTTGCATAATATCAAATTCCTTCAGAGGCTTTTGAAGTATCAATATATCCTATATAGGGTTTAGAATGATTTCTTTTAATTAAAAA
>VDFB02072274.1:90900146-90919313 GCA_007258455.2 Sequoia sempervirens | reverse complement strand
GAATCCATCAAGTCATGCATTTTTCATGTTGTGGTCCATATCGGCATAGGTCTATCTAGGTCTTCCCGACCCATGTTGTCTGTGTGTTAACATATGTTTGCAGTAGGTGATCGGCAAGACTTGTTCAGTGTTACAACGATCGGCATTCACCTATAGGATTCTATCAGCATGACTTTCACGTGGTTTCGGCGACCGAGGAGGAACCTATCGGCAAGAGTTTGGTCGTCGAGATAGTGTCTCATCGATTTTGAATTGTCTCCCTAAATAATGCATGTGGAGGTTCATCGGCAAGAGCTTGACGATACCGTAATGTGATCTCGGCGAGGTTGTTATGTCTTGTCAACACAGGGTTTTCGTCAGCATGTTCTTGAGGAGAGTCTTACTAAACAACACATGGATGGTTTCTTCGGCCAAACATATTGCTTCCGGTGTGAGGCCATAGCGAATATACATTGTCACACCAACCGGTGGCAGGAGGATGCATATCGGTAAGAGTTGAGGCTTTCGAAGTAATGTCTCGGCGAGTGACCTTCGGTCTCGCCGATAACACAATGAGGACTTTTTCAGGATGAAAATTGGATTGTCTCAGCGACACACAAGATGGATAAAGTCTTTTAGTAAAACAAAGTGTACTCTGTATGAGGTCTCCCTGATGTCGGTATGTTACAGCAACCCACATAAGATAAAAGAATACATCGGCGAGAGAACCAATTTGTCACAGCGACTCATGATGAATGAAGATTTTTGGTAAAGCAAAGTCTAATATGTGAGATGTCTCTCTGATATCTCAAGGTTATAGTGAAACGGATGAAGCAAGGAAGCATGTTTCGGTAAGAAAATTTCTTATGTCTCAGCGACTGGGAGATGGAGTTTGGGGTGACTCTCGGTATAATGAAGCATTATCTACATGATGTTTCCCTGACTCCATGAGGTCACAGCGAAACACATTGGGACAGGAGGATTTTCTTTGGTTTCAACATAACAAATAGAATGCTATAGCGACATGCAAGAGGCAAAAGGACACATATCGATGAAACATAACGAGATCAAAACTAGGAAATAACGCACTCGCGTTATAACGCGAGTGCGTTATATTTTTCTTTGGGAATCCCCAAGCCTTAGCATTGGTAGTTGCCTTGGAATACCAACCCAGAGGCTTGGAGGGCATTCTCAATGACCAGAGACGTGTTTTTGCAAATTCTATAATTTTTTCACATAATCGGGTTTGTGCTCACCATCAGGATTGCATCTGGTTCAATATTGACAAAAAGCAAACATGGGTAATGTTAGGTTCTCTCTTAGCTATCCAAGCGATGTAATTTTTTTTCACTTTTTAACAATGTTAAGCCTTTCATCCATAATTTCTTTTGTTTGTATGTCTCTTTTTTCCAAAAAGAAGTGTTTGGTTTTTTTTTATTATAAATTAACCATTGATCAAAATTTCAAATAAATTACATCTTTAGAAACTAGACTCTATTCTACATTTTTAAAATAAAATAAAATAAAAATCAAAGAATTACCTTCAAAAAATTTAAGGAATACGGCCAAAATTCTGCTTTTCAGGAAGTGCCCACTTAGAAAATTAGTAAAAAATCAAATATTCATTAAAAAATTATCAGAAAAATCATGCATCAACTAGATATTGTTAGCTAGCTTTTGACCATTGCGATTTTAAAAATACTGTAAAAAAAGTTCACCGTGCTCAGGTCGTACAAGAGTTGCTATGTTATGTTTTCTGACAAAAATAGCACCAATTTGTGTTCATCCCTCTTTTGAACCCCTTAATCTCAACCATTTTCAAAATAAATTAGTAGTTTAGAAAGTATACTCGGAGCACTTCGATCCTTTTTTTTGTTCCATCTCAAAATTTTGAGTGTAACTATCCTCAATTTCATGTCCAAGGTCAGTATTTCCTGATTTTAGAAAAAAAGTGGCCACTTAAGCCCCCTTTTTGGGAACCATCTTAGTGCACTTACCCTTTTGTTCAAGGAATGGATTAATATTGCTTTCAGTTATTTATCAAAGATTGTGTGAGTGGAAATGCAATAGGAATTTATAAGTAGTGTGATAAGTGTTGTTCTTTAAAAATGATGCAGAATTACATATCAAGTTCAATACCATGGAATACAATATAAAATATAAAATATCACAATTTCATGGAATACAATATAAAATATCATCAACTACAGTTTGGAATAATGGAAACTGATTCATGAATCATGAAGTGCAGTATAAATACCTAAAAGCTACTAATTCTCTTCCATTTCCCAAATGGAGTCAGGGTCCTCAAACTGACGTTCATCTTGAGATAAAGTAAAAGAGTCGTCTTGATTTTGAGTCTGCTCTTCATTTTCTTTAGCCTGTGTCTCAAATTCAACATTCATTGTGTGATTTTTGTCAATGTGTTATGTCCCACTCCTAGTCCCACTGCCACTGGCAGTGCCACTAGTACCAGCCTTTGGAATTGGATTGTTGCACAACCCGGTCCCTCTTCTTTCACATGTGGACCTCCAAATTGCGAGTGCCCTTTCAAAAGGAAAATTAAAGACATTATACGCAGTTCCTTTCATCCTCAAGCAATTTTCCAAATTCTTGTCTAGTTTGTTTTGTAACTTTGATTTCAAAAACCCCAATGTACTAAAAACTCTCTCATCCTCCACCGACCCCAATATCATTGTTTGACATAAATTAGCAATTTTGAAATATTTTGATATCGAACCATGCAATATTTCACTCTGACCTAAGTTTGTCCAAAGCTTTTTTATTGATCTCGGTTCAAAGGCCTTGTCTGCACCCATGGATTTATACTGGTCTCTCATAGCTATTGCAAAACTCCTAGATTACTTTCTAAGCTTAGCTTCATTTAAAATTCCTTCTATGTTTTGCTCATTGTATGTTATAGTTTTCAAAAATTATTCGATCAATATTTTTACTTGATCATGAAATATTTTGGGTTCTCTCAGTTTTCCCAAAATTGAGGATACACAATACCCATGGCTTCAAGTATTTCATGTCGAGAGAATCTTTCATGAATGATCTCTAAGGAAAGATATTTTGCAATTTCCTTCAAATTATCACTAATAGATTTAACAATGCCTTTAAAATCTTCCTCATTAACAGCTACTTCTCTGCTAGAGCGCCTAGTTGTCTTACATTGGTACATTTGTATCTCATATCCACATACATAGATACATAAGTGTCCACTTGCATTAAATTGTAAATAATTATCAAGATCATTCAAATTAGTGATTTTCTGCCTCATGTAATAATTTGGTCCTTCTTGTGTTAGATCTAGATATAGATGATCGAGGGCCAAGCATGCATGTTTACATAGATTGGCATATTCATTAATATACATAGTTATGTTTTGGGCTTTCTTCGCAAGATTGTTCATCACATCCAACATGGGGAGAAGACTAGCTAAAGTCAAGAGTGTCTCTATATCGCTTAACCTATGTAAGAGGTCAAGAGCTTTGTCTACTGTGCTGCGATTTCATACATCACTCCAATCAAGGATTGATATTATGAAAGAACTCGTTGCGTTGGTCCATGTAGGGAGATCCATCTGGTATCGACATCCTTGAGAAGCTTGTTTCCTGGTGTTATTCCCTCAACAAAATTTTGAAATTCTACGAAATGTATGGGACTTCGGCAGAAGTATGCGTAGATCTAGCGGACTAGATTTTCGACTTTTGATACTGTAGGAAACTTGCTTACAATTTTGAATGCTAAATTCATTATGTGGGCCATACAGTGAATGCCAAGCATGTATGGTACACAAGTAGTTTGTAACTTTGTGCAAACACCAATCCTTTGAACTTGCATCGTTGCAGCTCCATCAGCTCCTACACACACCAATTTTTTGGCAATTATCAACTCATCCATACCTGCAATTTCATTCAAAGATTTCTTGACTAGTTCAAATAGATTTTGTGATGTTGAACCATCCTTCATTTTATGAACACAAAGAACATGAGCTTGGAAAACATTCCATTCTATAGTATACAAATGCATACAGACCCAAGAAGTATTGTCTACTACAGTAACTTCATCTAAAGATAATGCAATGAAATTTGACTCTTTTACTTTCTCCTTTAAATCTTCTTTTTCAACTACAGCAAGACAATTTTCCCATTCCCATCCAGTGTTTACTGACCAATGTGAGAAGGGATAGTGAGGAACATTCAAAAAAAAATTAATAAACTAGAATATTCTAGGTAGTTTGTCATAGGACGCCCTCTGGAAAAAATATGAGAAACAACACTCATCTGAACATTTTTTGACATATTTGTTGTTTCCATTGCTTTTCCAAATTGAGCCTCAAGTGTACCTTTACATGCAGCAATATTCAACATTCTTTTGTCATGCTCTTCATAATCTGTGGCATACCTAACATGAAGACATTCTTCCTTTGATTTCCATTGTACGACTAATTATTCCTTTTCGTCTATGATTTTTTTTCATAAACTTTACCAATATGCTTTTCTAAAGTGTTAATCTTTAGCTGCATCATCTTGGCTCTTCGACATTTCCAACTACAAATCATACATTTGGCCAATGTTGCCTTTTCAATATCATTTGCATTGTCAATCCCCACTGGTACAATGAATGGGTACTTTGGAAACCAACCAAGTTGAAAATTCCTTGTCATTTCCCACTTGCGCCCCACTTTTGATTTCTTTTCTTGCTACCAACATCATCCTCATCCAATTCATTATCTCATTTTGGCTATCTAGGGTATCCCTTGGGACATCTTCTGCAGTATTTCCATCCTCATTTGATACATTTAACTCAATGACAATCTCACCTTGACCTTCCGGTGGCAGTGAGGTATTATGAATGCCTTCTTCATTAATATTTGGTGGAAGAGCTGATGATGTAGCTCCATCTTGACCTGATGGATCAGAAACTTTGGAAATTCCAAAGTAAGACTGTATGGTATGTCTAAGTTTTGGGTGTTTTGATGGCCTCCCAGTCTCTTCAGTGAAATTGTCTTCACCACCCTAAGGAGTAGCAAGAGCCTTACCCTTGTTGCTCGAGTCACTCAACATATTGATCTCTCACTTCGGATAAAAATTGGAAAAAAATGTCTTCTTGTTTAAGAAGGACATAGAATATAGATCCCATTCCCTACTCAATATCATCTTTAAGACTGAAGCAAGAATGGAAAAGAGATAAAGAAAACTTATTATTATAACTAATAACACTATGAAGAAATGATCACTCACCTTTAAGTCTATGTTTTCGGCTTTCACTGACTTCCGAATCGAGAAGTAGAACCTCATAACCAAAAAAAATGTGTAAAAATAAATGACACTTTCGATTGTATTTATATCAATCTATGATTCCATATTTGGCAAATTCTGCAAGATTTTTAAATGGTATATTAAAAATTTGGCGAATCCTGCGTGCTTATACAATGATTCATTATAATTTTCAAGGCGAAATGTATCCTCAAATGTAATTATTTTTTAATGTTATTGGCGAAATAGGTCCTCATTTAAGCAACTATTTCTAAATTTTAATTGGCGAAATGGGTCTTCACAAGCAACTATTTGTAAATTTTAATTGGCGAAATGGGTCCTAATACAATGTTGTTTTAATAGTATTGGCAAATATGTGGGTGTTGTATTACATTCTTTTGGGATTCCAAGCGAAAATATTAGTAGGTCCATTTGAAATGCATAGTTTGTTATGGCGAATTTGTTGCTTAAATATGCCTCATAAAAAAAACTCATTGGTGAATGGACATGCATTGGACCTATAGTTCACAAAATTCGGGCGATTTGGACACCCTGTTGGTTTGCGCAAATTCGCCAATTTCAACTTGGCCGATTTCTAGAATTCGCCATTTAGCGAAGATTCGCCACTAAATTTTTCCCTTCATATAATCAAGAGATGAAAGGCCAATAGATTTAGGATGAACACTTTGACCATGAAATTTTATTAAATACAATTTACATCTATTATCATTCATAATAGATGAACATAGTTAATCCTATATTTCAAAAGGAAATATAAAAAATTGAATTTAACCTTATTCAAAATGACATGTCCATCAATTTTAAATGTCATATCCAAAAAATCATATGTGAACACCATGTCATCCAACATGGATTTGTCCTACTCTTGGCCACATACATCCTGAGCATCCTTAGATCCATAATAACATCCATAATTGCGATAAAGGTGAGGTGATTGTTGAGACCTAGGAGCCTCACCCTCATCATCCTTGGTAAAAGGCATGATGTTTTGTAACCAATTATATGTGAGGGAGTTTATATGGATTGTAATGTCTCCACCTCAATGCTCTTTTTCACAATGGAAAGGATTTTGACATGTTGAATTTTTGACCTAGCCAGGGGTCTCATGCCTAGTGCTACGTAAAAAGTTCCCTTCTCTATCATGTGTAGAGTCTTTTCTTTTTCCTTGGAATTCATACATATCAAATTAATTTAGAATCACATTGAGGAAAAACTCACAATAGATTTTTCCAAAAAAATATTGTGGGACTTACTTATTGTTGCATAAAGGATGATAAAAAACCATCCAGGTCACATTTCCCAAAAATTATCCCATATTCCTTGATGTTGGCATCAATTAATAGGGAACCTATTGCAACTTGTGTACACGGGTGCATTAATTCTTGGATCAATAAACAACACACACAAATCAAACTTTAATTTTTTTTTCTCTTTAACTTGTTTGTATAAAAATTACTCCATAAAATTTGCATGCTTCCTCCCTTTTATTGAACCATATATTTATTTGGATGCTCATGGAATATGTATGAGAAATGATATATTCCAATGAGATGATGAGGGTTGTTTCATGTGAACTAGTTGCATTTGAATTTTTAATCTATCAACCAATGCTTAGAGTTCCTTTTTTTATTTTCAATTTCACCTATTAGGTTTTCTTGTGTTTGAGGAGGATGTCCAAGAATAGATGGAAGAGTTCATTGAGGATTTGGTTATCCTTGTGCTTCATTAGGATTGTCATCATTTGGTGAACTAGGGTTTGAAGTATTTTCAGTTCTTGAAAATTATGAAGTATTGAATCAAAAAAAATTGTAAAATTGATATTCATTTCAATTTATATAGTTAAAAACCTAAAAAACCTACCTCCTTGGCCTTGTTAACATCATGGTGACATTGTGTTCACAACTAGATTGGCTAAAAAATATGCTCAAGCTATTCCTCAATCTTATTTGTTTGTTACGGAGAAAGAAGGTTGAGCTCAAATGAGGATCAACCTCTTTTTTATATTATAAGTATAATATGAATGTGTTATAACATGCTCTCAATATGGTTTGATAGTGATTGACCTAGGCTTAATCACTTGCAATCAATAACATGAACACATTATAATGTGTTTTCATTATATCTTGAATGGACCAAAAATTAGTTGTGGTTTCTTTTTGGTCCCCCATCTTTGTGCATGTGCCTAATATACAAACCTAGAAGTGCACCACTAGAGCTATCAACATATGTTATAATTTAATTTGATAGCTACTCGAGTTCATACCATTTCAAGATTAATCTCCACATACAATTCCAATTACAACAATACAAAGGGGTCACACAATTCAAATACCCTTAGGGTTGGATTGGGCATGTAAACAAATATTTTGGCACCCAAGGGCTTTCTTGCACTTCTAGGGTTTTTCACCTAAAAGGAGAAAGATGGGCCAAAATGCAATGTAAACACTCAAAACTAATGCAAGGAAGGATGCAATATTCCTAAATACAATGTCTAAATGCAACAAATTGATAAAATTAATGACTTATTAATGTAAAGTCTAAGAAATCTAAGATGCTAGAAAACACAGTTGATGTATGTAAAAACACCTAAGAATGCAAGTAAACAATAACAGATTTAAAAAAGACTAGAGAGGTGCACTTGGAATCTGAAGTCTGATGTAGAGAGGCTCTGGAATCCTACAGAATTGACTAGAGAAGCTAACTGGGACACTTGTGCCAAGCTGGGTGACAGTCTAATTTCAGAGAGATTCTACCAGAATAGGAATTTTCCAAATGGGTATCCATAAATTCAAAAACCACTTTTCAGGTCTGGTAGTGGGACTAATTCACCACACATGGCAACTTAGTCCACCTGGGAATCTCAGGAAATTCAGGATAGGATTCTATAGCTTTCAGTCTACACTTCCTTTCTTGGCAAGTGTCTAGTTCAGATTCTGCAGAAAACGGGCTAAAAGAGGTCTCCAAGCTTCAATTAGGGTTTTGTTGACTTTGATGACTTTGATGGATTGAAAACACCTTTTTAACACTTTCCTCTTTGACAAATCTACATACAAGACCTGCAAACACACATGCAAAGAGGGGGAAAAGGGTTAAGGGTTAGAGTATAGGGTTTTTCCTTGGTCAAACCCTAATTTGGTAATCAAACCCTAGATAATGAAATGAAATAAAGAGAGAATGATGAATGAATAACGTGCAATGTCACAAACTCACCAAACCCTTGATGTTGAAATCTAAAGATATGCAATGAAGTGCTCCAATGGATGACTTGATGATGCTTAGAATACTTAGAATGCTTGAGAATTATTAAGAGATTGATTGTTTGAATGTTGGATGAATTAGGTGTAAAATGAGACGAAAAACCCTTTATACTTGATTTTCCAATATTTCTTGAAAATAACACATCACAGATCGACCTCAAGGGTAAGAGAATAAAATCCCGCTAGAAAATTAAAATTATTTTGATTTTTGTGCCCAGTGGGACTAAGTCGCCCCAGGTGGCGACTTGGTCCCACCAGGGCAATTTTAATGGGTGTCGGGAATTAAAGTGCATTTAATAAGGTTTAACGGGAATATTCTCAAAAATACACTTAAGTGTGGTCGGAAAGTGCATTAAGGGGTCATTTAAACATAAGAAAGGGTTGAATTAGTGATGACAAGCCTAGAAAAGCGTGAGAGTTTGTTACAACTCTTTACAACACTTTTTAATAAGACTTGGTAAGTGATAAAAAGGGGTTATTTAAGTTAATTATAATGAAAGGATCCTAGAAAAGTGTGAAAGTGGGTTACAACACTTCACAACGCTTTTACAAGACATCCTAGAAGTCTTAATGATTCACAAGGGTCCAACACCTAATGTGAATGTGTTGGCCACATTACAATATTAAATCTAGGAAAAATCAATCCAAACATGAGAAAAAATAGAAGGGTTACTTTTTCTATGTCCACAAGGCATTAACAATACACAAATCACAAGGTCTAACTCTTTCAAAAGCTACATATGACATACGATAAAAAATAAAATTAATATTTGTAACTATATCACATGTAAATTTATTGAAAGGTTTAAAAATAGTGCCATCATTTACATTTGACTATTATCAAAAGATGAAAAAAGGAAAAATAATTTGACAACTAAAATTATGAAGAATAGAGACTAAAGTTATTAGAAGATAAATGATGTGATGTACTTCATAAAAATATCTTTCAATAAATATGAAATAATACATTATTTCTCATATTCTCTCAATTGCATTGTATATTATCATGATTATTAAAACATTCTTGATTTCTAATGTTATGTTCAATAAATTAAAGTACTACATTATTATTTACTCAAACAAATATGTGTCAATCTTTAAAATAATGGTGTTTACATATTCAAATCATAGATGCTACAAGCATATCTATCTTTAGAAAAATCTATCTAAACAATACTAAAAGATATTCTTCTCAAGATGTCTATTTTTCAATCAATTTGTCATGTATCAATTGAATATATGTTGACTTTGAAAAGATATCTCAACATAATTTAGATAGATGTTTTCAAAAATAAATATATGCTAATTATAGAAATAATATTATAAATTATATTAGCTAGTCTTATTTCATTTATTTTATAAATTTATTTTTACAAGAGTACAACACCAACATACAAAATTATACAAACCAACCAAACAACATATTGAATTATAAATTAATTAACACTTTAAACTTAATCATATTTTTAAAAATATTAATATTAAAATTAAACTAATAAAATGGACACCTTTCCCAGTTTACCCGCTTAATTTATAATGAAATTTGCAATTAATTAAAAACTATATATTAAAATATAATTTTAAAGCAAATAATTCATGTAAAAGTTCAACGCTGGCATAATACTTTTATACCGTTCTGAGAAATACTGATAAAATATTATGTTGTTTCGACCTCTACAGTCGCAGTTTTGAGAGCAGAGCAGAGTGGACAAACGTCTAATTTGCTGTCACACTGTTTACAAAGGCATAGGTGACGACAGGGCAGCAGCAGCATTCTTACCTCTTTATTCCTGCAAAGCCTGCACGTTCTCTGCATCTTCAGCTCTCTGTTTTCTATGTAAATGTTAGTATAAATACTACTATTGTTGTTTGTGCTGTGAATTATTTGACACGAGGAAGGGGAGATGTCAGCCATGGCATTGATGGCCTCCTCTTCGCTGTCTCCGGTGCCTTCTTTGTTCATTTCCTCTATCTGCAGTTTTAGGGCAACGGCCATTGCTTCGTTGCACTTGGCGCGCTTCTGCCATGCCCGGGATTCGACTGCGAGACCTCTGATTTGTTTTTCCAGCTCCATGTTCTTGCGCTCCACGCGAAGAAGCTCTAAACCTTTCTCCTGCAGCTTCCGCGATACTGCTAACGCAGCAGACCACAGTAACGCCTTACAATGATTTTCTGTCTTTTCCACTAGACGTTGCCTCGTTCGTCCTTCCTGACGAATGACAGAGAACGAGGAGTTAAAAGTTTTATTAGTTAAAGAAATGATATTTTAATAGTTCATGAAAATGAATTGTAGAGTTTGGTAGAAAACTGTGCACTTATTTTAATCGAATTGCAGGGATCTAATGTTCTCAAGATTTTCTTTGAGCTACAATTTATTTACCTCCAGTCTTAAAAACTGCTCAGTTGCGTCGCTCTGGCGTTGAATCTCAGCAGCCAGATTATTGCTTGCACAGATTGTGTTGTCGTTAGGCGTAATATTGTTGAAGTCTGACGAGTTGATAGAATTTGCGATATTCTCTTGGAAGCTGAGATGCAAGGCTGTGGAAACGCAGGATTGTTGGTGCATGTTGAAAGAATTTGCCATAAGGCCTTCTAAGGAGACAAAGTTAATCTGTTCATATGATTCTCGGAGCCTTTTCTCGTTTTTGTTTTCACACATCCACATGTTTGTGTTAAACTCCGCCGTTGATGGATGAAACCGCTCACATGTTGTCATCCCAAACGTAGAACCCTCAACTGAACAAATTATTCCAAAACAAGAACGTAATTCACTTAATTATACACATTTAATAAAATTTCTCTTAAATTTTAAAATCACGGAAAAAAAATTCACTTAGATGGAAGCAACAAGCTTTTGAAATCACATTTTAGTTTCCACAATAAAATGCATTCACAAGAGTAATCAAACTGCTGTTCATGGGCAGAATCATCCACACAGATTACCAAAATTCTGCTACAACAATATATCACATTTGACTATTTGTTTAAATAAAATTTGAAATTACCTGACTGCATTCAGCTAAATAAAGGCAGAATTTACAGTTTTTGGAATATTAAATGTAAATTATAAAACGTATATTTATTAATGTCTTCAAAGCTTTAGCGGTTTGTTTAACAAAAATGTTTAAGCTTTTCACCTTGTATTGACAGAAATAGTGTGTTAAACAGAATCTTTGAAGTTTTGGCTCGAATTCAGTTCAAGTGTAAGGATTTATGCCGTGAACAGAAATTCAAAGAATTAAGTTCAATGAATTTTAAAATTCAACTAAAATTAAAAAAAACATAGAAAATTGCTGGAACGAAAGTCAATTATACGGCAAAGAACACAGAAGTTCAATATTTTTGTTGTGTATTTACAAGAACAGCGTATATTATAATATATTGTAAAAAAATTCTCTGTAAATGATGGAAATTCCAGACAATGTTTACATTTATTGCCCTGTATTTGCAGATTAAGTTCAGAATTTGACAACTACAGATTTTGCAAATGTTAGTTCAGCTTCCTACTGTTCAAGAATTTTGTCTGCATTAAACAAACTCTGTGCGGCACATTAAACAGCAAAAATGTGTTGGAATTTCTAGAATAGAAGCATACATACACGGATAATCTTGCAGTATCCTATTTGCAAAGGGCTGCCGGAGAAGCATCAGGCAACATTTTGAAATCTGGAACTCCATAATCTACATTAATAGCAGCAGTCGACTGAGAAAAAATTCTCTGTTCAGCGTTCAAATTCCTCATTCTGTGACAAAATACGAAAATTCTAGAATTCAACAAAACATTTAACCTTTCTTAAACAACTCAAAAAACTAACATCAAAGCCTACATTAAAAAAAATCACGAAGCAGAAAATGAATTGTAGCCTTTTCCCTAAAAACAAATCGTTTTCATACGTCACAGCCGGGCGGACCCTGCAAGTTGCAACCGAGCTAATTGAAGACTAAACCTAGAGCACAAAAAAACAAATATTATCAAACCAAATGACGATTTCAAGAAGATCAAGAAAACGAATAATATCACGAGTTCGACATGCCAACGCCTCTGCCATTTAACTGCAACCGAAATTTAGCTTAAGAAATCACAATTACCGAATGAAATCGGTAGAAAAAAACGTAAAATCCGCAGAACAACTTCGTTACTCCAACAAAATTTGCCCTGCTTTTCTCCCAGATTTCCACTCTCTTCTCGAGAAGAATTACAATCGTTGGAATTGTAGTTAGATATAAAACGCACCTTCTTGAAAAACCAAGCGGAAAACGAATATTTTAACAACCGAAACAAAATAAAAAAACAGCTGAAACAAACGAGAGGAGTTTGTCCCCTTTGGCCCACCGTTTGCGTTGCTTTACTCGGCCCTTTAACTTCGGGAAAGAGAAATTTAAAATACTGTGGCGGCAGAAAACGGCTTAAATAATTAGGCCATTAACTTTGTGCCGCCCCGTGAGGGCATTATTGTGTGGAGACCGCTTCTGTGTGATGTTTTTAAGCCGGTGATATGCTTTCATGTGACCACTGGCTGTTCTTTTCACACTCTAACTGTGTTCCTGAAGTCACTATTGTTGTACCAGAGGCCTAAGCACGACACCTAGTAATTATATTGTCGTTAGTGGTATTCAATAATTTTTAAACTAGTGACTTCTCTATCTTTTATTTCTTTACTAGAAAGAAAGTCGAATATTCTCTAATTTTGTTCAAGATTATGCCGAAAAGCAGGGCGGGATATTACAAAATGAAAAGCCCTGGAAATTGGCGTAATTTTCGTTGCCAGTTTCCACATGGTGGGGGCCATGGAAGATTATGGACTAGCTTTTAATTCCAAATTTATAGAAACGAAAAAGAAAAATAAGATAGAGCATAAGGAATTTTGGTTATTATTATTATTATTTTAATGATGGAATTTGCATATTTATGATAATATTAACTTAGTTTTGATTATGTCAATTTTGAGAGTACAGCATATATTAGCATAATTATCTTTAGGAAAATATAAGTGAAAAGGTGGAGAGATATCATCATGGGAACATGTATTTTTATTAAAAATATTCAATTATCCTTATCTTAAACTAGCAATCGCACCTCGTGTGTAATGGGTACACTGAAAAGTGTGGAAGGTCAATTAGGAAATAAAATAGTCTATTTTTTTTTGCATATATTTGAACAGTATGTGAAGTCTATTGTTAGGCCATTTATAAAATGATGGTGTTTGTGAAACAAAGGTCTCAATGGAGAAGTGATAGCTTTAAATCAAGTATGCATCCACTTATAGGGATTCGGGAAGATAATCAGGCTTCATTACAAAGAGAGCCATGTTATGTTTGCAATAGGGAAAGAGAGGGAGAGATAGAGAAGGGAAGAGAGTGTGTGAGAGAGGGGGGTAAGGAGATAGATATAGAGAGGAAGATAGAGATGGAGATGGAGATGGAGATGGAGATGGATATAGAGAAGGAGAGGGAGAGGGGGAGATAAAGAGAGAAGAGAGAGGGATAAATAGAGATGATTTAGAGATACTTATATAGAGATGGAGAGAGAGGGAGATATAGGAAGATATAGGAAGTGATATATAGAGAGAAATAGAGAGGAGAGATATAGGGGTAGAGAGAGATGGAGAGATAATGAGATAGATATAAAGGGAGATATGAAAGAAGAAATATGGAGAGATAGAAATAGAGAGGCAACGAGATATAAATATAGAGGTCTAGGAAGAGGGAAAGGGGCAAGAGAGGAAAATATATGGATGGATAGAGAGAGGGATACATGTCTAGAGATAGAGGAGGAGAAAGGAAGATAGAGGTAGAGATAACAATAGAGCTAGAGAGGAAGGAGACAAATAAATAAAGAGGTAGAGGGAGAGATAAAGAGAGAGATAGAGAGATAAAGAGATATAAAGGAAGAGGGAGAGACATATAGATGGTTAGATAGAGTGATAGAGAGAGAGATATAAGGAGATATAGAGAGAGAGAGAGATTGATAGAGAGATAGAGAGACAAAAAAAATAGAGTAGAGGAAGAGAGAAATAGGGAGAGATAAAGAGAGAGAGATAAACATATATGTGAAGAGAAAGAGAGAGATAGATATATATGGGAAAGAAAGGGAGATAGAGGTAGAGATAGAGAGATAGATATGGGGATAGGGAGGGAGGGAGGAAGAGATGGGGAGGGAAATAGAGTGAGGAGAGAAAAGTAGAGAGATATAGAAAGATGGCATGATAGGGAAAGGGAGAGAGAGAGAGGGAGAGACATGGATAGAAAGAGGGAGATATGAGAAGATAGAGATATAGGGGGCAAGAGTAAGAGATAAGGAGATGATAGATACAAGTGATCGAGAGAGGGGGAGAGAGGGGGAGATATAGAGAGGGGGATGGATAGAGATAGAGAGAGGAAGGGAGAAATAAGGAGTGTGTGTGTGAGTAAGAGAGATATAGAGATAGAGATAGGGAGGCAAAAATATAGAGTGTGTTAGTGAGAGATATGGATATAAAGATAGAGAGGGAAATAGATGGATAGAAAGCTAGAGGGGTGGAGAGAGGGAGAGAAATAGAGAGATGATAGAGAAGTAGAAAGATATAGAAAGAGGGAGTGATGGGAAAGAGGGAGAGAGAGGGAGAGAGAGAGGGAGAGATAGAGAGATATATATTAGGAAAGATAGGGGAGAGAGACAGAGAGAGACAGAGAGAGATAGAGATGGAGAGAGGGATTAATATATGAAAAGGGAGAGAGAGGGAGAGATGGAAGAAGAGAAGAAGAGATAGATGAATTAAAATAGATAGAAAGGGGGAGGGGAGAGAGAGAGGAATAGAAAAATAGAGATATGAAGTGATATATAGAGAGAGTTAGAAGGAGATAAAGAGGGAGAGAGGGAGAGAGAGAGGGGGGAGACAAATAGGGATAAAAAAGAGAGTAAAGGAGTGTAGAGGAGGAAATTTTCTAACCTTGAGTCTCAAGACAAGTAGAGTCCACAAGGAGAAAATTGTCACTACCTCAAGGAATAATGCTCAAGTGATAGGATAAAAAGGTGACAGTTCCAAAATCAAAAAGAGTAGATCATAGAGGTTTCCTAGAAAGACTGATAGGTTCTCAACCAAGGATGACAGTGTGGCCTAAGAATGATAGTGTGGTGTGCTAGTATCTCATACAGATTGAAACCTGAGATTATCACAAAAAAACAACAAAATGACTAACAATATGATTGCTAAGAACTCTTGAAATATGAAGAAAATAAGAGAATAAACAAGACTAAAATAAAGTAAAGTAGACTAAGTAAAATATAAATGATAAAGTGAGAGAATATGAGAAAGAAAATGCTCGCAATGGACCAAGTAATGAAGCCTCCAAAAAAGAAATATCTCCAATACCTGCACACGTAAGATTGAGAGAAAATGTTGGGGCTATTTAGGGGCCTTCCTCAATCAAACCCCCATTTCGGTGTTTCCACCTCACGAACAACCAAATAGATAGATAGATAGATAGATAGATAGATAAATATATTATAAGATAGTAAAATGCATAGACAAGGGATGTGAGAAATCCCAAGATGCTAAAAGACATAAGACAAGAGATAGCTATCACTTGCAAGGCTTGAGGAAGCCAAATAAATAGAGAAAGAAAGAGATAGTTGTGAGAGCCAAGAGAGTTGTAGAGAATGTTGTAAGAGCTTGAGATCATTGTAGCAAACAAAGAGATGTGCAAGCTTGAGAGAAAGGAAAGAGAGTTTTCAAGAGAGACCAAGATGCCCAAAATGAATTGAAAAGATGGATTTTAAAGAGAGAATAGGAGGAAAAAGAAGGTTCTTGAGCCATTACAAGGTGTCCTGAGTCATTTCCATCAACAAAGGTAAGTGACAAGTGACAAAACACTCAAAAATGGTTGTTTAAATATTGAAATGTCGTGGGATGCTAGTGTGGCGTGCAAATGTCTATGCAATGCACTATTGTCCAAACAAATCATGCTCTAAAATGGTGGGAATAGGGAAAACGCAAGGTTTAATGCAAAATTGACATAAAAAGGTAGCTGCTGAAAAGGGGTCTTGAGCATCTTAAGAGGGAAAAAGGATGATGCAAGGGCTAAAATGAACCTACAAAAATACTAAGGGAGTGGATACAAAAGTGTAGGTAAAATTGAAAGGGGTGCAATTTTACAACACAATAGGGAGATGGAAATAGAGAGGAAAAAATAAAAATACATAAGGGAAGACAAATATAGAGAGAAAGATGGGAGAGAGAGGAAGAGATAGATTGAGAGATAACAAGGAAAATACAAATATAGAGGGATACAAATATATAAATAGCACTCTTTCTCTCTCTCTATACATATATATCTTTTTATCTCTACCTTTGTCTCTATATATATCTCTTCCTTTCTTTCTCATTTTTTCCCTTTACCTCTCTATATCTTATCTCTATCTCCTTCTCCCTTCTCTCTTCCTCACTTTTTATCTATCTATTTTCCTCAAGTGTGCAATGGGTACATTGAAGAAGTCTTAAAGGTGAATTATTATATCTTTAATCAAATGGCATGCTACCATGAGCATAACTCCCTAAGGACAACTATTATCCCTAGGTTGTTGGCACAAAATGATTGATCAAAAGTTAGTATCTCTCTAACTTTTAATTTAGATTTTAACTTGATTAAATTTTAGGTTTTAAATTTATTTTATTATATAGATTAAAATAAAGATTTAATTATATTTTAATAAGACAATTAATTATAAATTAAATTAATTCTAATAAATATTAATTATTTTTTGTAATTTCATGAAAAACATAAACATGTAAAATAAATTTAAAACTTAAGTCTAAATTAAAAATTAAAATAGAATAAACTAAATGCAAAGTCAAAGTTTATCAAAATGTAAATTAATAAAATTAATAATTTAAAAAAAATAATAATAAATAAAAAACTTATTAAGTTAATAAATAATTAAATAGAAAAATAAAATTAATTTTATATTTATTAGAGTTGAAATATTAATAAAATATAATTTTATTTTTCATTTCAATCTTATCAATTCCTTTCTTTTCTTTGTTTTTAAAACAGAAAACCTATTTTTAAATTGTTAAATCATTTTAAAAATAAAAATAGAAAAAGATGTCAGAATTGAAATATTAATAAAAGATGTCAGAATTGAAATATTAATAAAATATAATTATATTTTTTATTTCAATCTTATAAGCTTCGCTTCTTTTCCTTGTTTTAACAAAAAAAATCTTTTAAATAGTTAAATCGTTTTAAAAATAAAAATAGAGAAAGATATTAAAATAGAAATATTAATAAAATATAATTTTATTTTTCATTTAAATGTTATCAACTTATTTTCTTTTCTTCATTTTTAAAACAAAAAGCCTACTTTTAAATTGTTAGATCATTTTTAAAATAAAAATAGAGAATGACAAAAAAAACGTGGACGGTTGAGATTAATTGCATCGTCTGGTGTCATCCTTAATTCTCAATCGTCGATTTCAAAAAGTAGGTCGTTGAGTTAAAATAGGTCAGTGTAATAAAATCTTATTGTTACTATTGTATTATCTAAATTCCATCATCTTTTTAAAATTTAAAATAATTTTGTAATTTTTCTAAATATATATATATATATATCTTTATATTTCTTTTCTTAGCTAAAAAAAAAAAAAATCATTTTTCTTTTTATTTGTTGTTTTTTTTTTATTTTATAAATGTTTGAAAAAAAAAATGAAACTCTATCTTTATCTTATATTCTAAAAACCTCTTCTCCTTTATTTTTATTTGGAGATGAAAACAAATCATTTTTTTTCTTATTTGTTATTTTTTTATTTTATGTACATGATCGTGTCTTAAGTGAGAAACTCATCTGGACATAATTAATAAATAATGTAATTTTGTGTGAAGTTGGATTTACAACATTCTTACATATTTGACATTGTTTTATTTATTCTTATATATTTTTTGAATACTTATATTTCTTGTGTAAAAAAATGTTGGAATATAGAAATAACAAAAATAAATACACTTAGATGACTCTAAAGGCCAAAGATATTTGTATATTGCTTTGATCATAACTTTTAAATTATAATTTAGAATCATGACTTCTTATATTGTTGGAAGAAGATTGACAAAATCTAAAATAGATTGCTCTCAAAACTTGGCGGATCCATCCCACATATAAAATTGATCTCACATCTATAGATTTGACCCTCATAATTTCAATTTTCAAATTCAAAATTCTAGTTTACTCCCACCCATTTCTTTTCTTAGCTAAAGCTGACTAAGCATATATTTGTGTTATTTATTGCTATGTACTTGTATTTTAAAGACATTTAGTTACATTCATTTTGATTATTTGATTTTTATTCACTGAATCATTTGCAATCAAGAAGGAACACATTAGGAAAACTTCCATTGGTACACTAAAATAAATATATATCTATATCACACCACTCTAGCACATCTACATGTTTGGATATTTTTATTTTTTATGATTGAAATTGTCATAAGGCCAATCCTTTGATCCCCTAGTGATCTAACAAACCTCTAAAGGTAATCATACTAAAAAGTAGAGTAAAGTGAAGAAAATTAAGTGAATCAATGACCAACAGCACAAGATCAAAGGACTCAATTTTATGTTAGGAAAAATAGTGTCTCAATCTTATAATTATACTAAGTTAATATATTGA
>VDFB02072274.1:90663993-90900046 GCA_007258455.2 Sequoia sempervirens | reverse complement strand
TGAAAATGTTGGATTTGAAGATGCTGAATATGATACTGAAATTGGGAATGAAATTATTCAAATTGAAGGTGAAAATGTTGGAATTGAAGATGTTGAACATAATATTGAACTAAGTGTAAATTATGTTTCACCGGATTACATGAGAAATGAAGAACTTGTGTGGAAGAAATATATTCCAATTAAGACCTTCAAGAACTCCCCTAAATGGTTACTTGAATTTGATGAGAACATTATAAACAATTTTGAAGGCAAGAGGTCAATACGAACTGTTTGGTTGTGGGCTAGAAGAATTTTCAACCAATATTTTAGTGATAAGACATTGACCGAGCAATGCCAACTTTTTGTACAATTGCTAAATATGCAAAAGATGAGACATTTGCTAGCCAAATTGGAAGATTCAGGTGAACAAGAAGACCAAAAAATCTATTGTCAAAAATATTTTTAATGCTCTCAAGTCTATTGGAAAAAATAACAAGGAAAAGGATAAGAGAGTTGCTCAGAGAGTCATTACAACCACCCTAGTAAGCCATCAATTGAAAAAGGCTCACTTTATGAGAAAAAATTGTATTGATTTTGACATAAATCGTAAAACTTTGGATAAAGCACTTGCAAGAAGAGAAAGAATACATGATCCTCTTCAAAATGATACATGGGATTTTTCGAGGAGGCTTCCACGTGTTGCTAAGAAGCTAACCGATAATGTAAAGCAACTAATTCAACAATTTTGGCATGAGAACTCTAGAGTATCACCCAATGCAAAGGATGTTTTAAAGTTAAGAATTGGCAATCAAGACCGTACACCACATCCTAAACATTTATTGGAATCAAGCCAAACAATGTTCAAAAAATTTATTGAAACACATCCAAATATGGAAATATCGCAAAGGACTTTTGAAGGTTTGAAGCCTTTTATTATGTGCCTCTTAAGATTCGTAATACTTGTTGTTGAAAATACCATGTGGAGTTTTCAATGTACCATGAGCTATTATGCTATATCCATTCTACTTTGCATACTAATGAAAAAGTTGCAGGAGTGTGGTGTGCAATGCATCTTCCTAAATCAAACACAAGGACTTATAGATCTATTTTTATGTTCTAGAGATGATGGTTGCTTTTTCTATAGAAATGATTGTTTAAATGCAAAGTGCTCACAATGCGGTGGCTTGTCAAAGTTTGTTCAATGTTTTCATGAGAGTTCTGAACATGAATTTGGAAAGAAGCTTGTTGAGAAAAATAGATATGATATAGTCAAATATACTTTGCAGAGTGGAGGTGAAGGTTCTAGATGTGAGTTGATTACAAAAGAATGAAGTGTTTCTGATCTTATTTCAAATTTTAAGGACAATCTTTTCTACAAGTATGCAAGACATAGTCATAGGTCTCAGTGGTTGGATCAACAATTTAGGATGTGTAAGGACTCTTTTCCGATTGGCACTATTATATCAGTGGTTGATTTTGTAGAAAACTACACATTGCAACCACAAAATGAGGTACAATCTCAGTATTACAATTCCATTCAGATTGTTATTTTTGTCCACATAATGTTTAGACATGCACCTGATAGTATAGAGGAGGATTAAAAGATAATCAGAGAGTATCATTTTTATATGAGTGATGATAGATCTCACTCGTCTAAGTAAGTCCAACATTGTTTCAAGAATTTTTTTGAGTTCTTGCAGAAGCATGATATAGCACTGGGCCAACATCTAATTTGGTCAGATAATTGCACAGGTCAATTCAAGAATGCTTGTATGTTTTATTGGTTGAGTAGAATGCATGTAGAGAGGGGTGTACCTCATATTTGGAGTTTTTTTGAAGCTAGACATGGGAAAGGGGAGCATGATGGAGTAGGTGCATGCATAAAGAGAGCTCTAGTTAAGGAGCAATTGAAGATTTCAGGAGCAAAATTCAGCAATGCACGTTCTATTGTTGATTGGTGTACCTCAGCATTATCACAGGGAGGGACACTTGATTCAATAGTGTGCAGATTCTTTTGGTTGGTTGAGGAGGCTACAATGGGAGGCAGATTGGATTGTCATACAATCAAAGATTCTTCAAAGATGCATTCATTTTGAAGCTCATATGTAGGCACATGGACCATTTGGACATGAGAGTTGGTTTGTTTTTGTTAGAGTTGTATTCAATGCGAGTGGGATCAATGCGAGTCAAGTGAGTGGGTGGATGCATGGGTTCCATAGTATCTAACTCCTTTATCTCAAACAATATCCATGAAAAATGACACAATAGAAAGTTTAATTGATTACGACCTACTTTTAGATCTACTACAGCCAGGACATGTTTTTACAGTTGTTGCACCACAGGGGAATGAGGAGAGATCAGACTATTGGTTGGCTCGATGTGTGCGGGTAAAGCATAAGCTAACACAACTGATGGAATATGATGATGGTTTCGTGTATCCTACAGGTTCAGTTGTGGTTGCAGGAACTTGGTTGCGAACATACATGATTAGAAAGAATGGCATACCTGCATTTGAAGACTATGAGAAACAAAAAACCATTCTCATGTATTTGCACCTTGTTATAGCAACAAATGTTAAGTTGTTGAAGCATCATGCCAGACCAAAGACAAAACAACTATTGACACTTAGTAATGTTGATCATGAAGCAATATTGGATACTCTTAAGCAAAGAGATGACCCTTTAGGCACACTTGAATAGCATTTTAAAAAATGGAAGGTACAATGCTTATGTTCATTATGCTTAAGTTCATTAGTGTTCTTTATTTAATACTTATATTTTGTATACTATTGCAATGCAAGTGTCTTTAATAGTGATATTTTGTATGCACCTTTGTGATATTTTTGGCAAGATTGATCATGGACCTATTGCAACAATAGCCAACTCTGATCCTCTTGGAGAGGTATGCGACAAATTAGAACAATATAGATTGGTTATTTTAAGTGTCTTTTATAGTTTGCATCACCAATTCATCATCATTCAGGTTGTTTAGATTAATATAGATTTGTTAGTCTAAGCATCTTTTCTATTGTGACATAGATTTCACATTTTCCCACTTTTGCGATATTCTTGGCACAATTGATCATGGACCTACTACAACAATAGCCAACTCTGATCCTTTTGGAGAGGTATGTGATAGATTAAAACAATATAGATTGGTTATTCTAAGCGTCTTTTATAGTTTGCATTACCATCTCATCATATTTTGTGTCATTTAGAATAATATAGATTGGTTATTCTAAGCATCTTTTATAGTTTGCATCACCAATTCATCATCATTCAAGTTGTTTAGATTAATATAGATTTATTAGTCTAAGCATCTTTTCTATTGTGACAATATAGATTTCTCATTTTCCCACTTTTGCGATATTCTGGCATGATTGATCATGGACCATGCAACAATAGCCAGTTCTTATCCTTTCAGAGAGGTATGCAGATTACAACAATATAGATTGGTTATTCTAAGTGTCTTTTATAGTTTGCATTACCATCTCATCATATTTTTGTCATTTAGAATAATATAGATTGGTTATTCTAAGCTACCTTGATGGTTTGTATAGGTGCTTGTCAGTTTAGAACGTGAACATACTACTATTGTGGAAGACTGTGCCCTGAATGCCTCCAATAGGAAAATTTTGTAAAATTTGAATTTTCAAATTGGAAACAATGTAAAAAGGTCATAACTGTGTATGGGCATAATCTATACCCAATGATGTTTTATGAAATATGGGTCAAATGTCTGGAATTGTATAAAGGGTATGTTTAAAATTTAAAGGAGTCTATATTTTGGAAACTCATAGGTTGAATTAGTCATACAGATGTATGCTTTGTTACTGTTATTGGGACAATTCTGTAATAACTTTTTGTACTTAATTGAGCTACAACTGAAGGTTTTCTTCCTGGGTCTTTCTTGTCAGTATGCTCATTTGAACCAGGTTTTGTAATATCTCCTATTTATATATAATAAATTACAGTGGCTCGCCACTTTTGCTCCTCAAATCCAACTTGGGTACAACTTCATTTTTAGCAACTTTCATGAGGTTTTTAAGGAAATCAATGTTTCCAACCTTGCCACACCTTATAAATTCATCAAACACATCTATTAGGACCTACACAAGCTTGATCCAACCTTAAATCTTGTTTCCCCCATGTTTCATTGACATTAGCAAGTTGTAACCACCATTTTTCACCTAATTTCACTCATTTTTGCCATGCATGGCAGCTCACCAACTCAAGTACAGACATTTCTAGCTTTCTAAACTCACATAGTCATCTTATACAATCCTAATAAAATCTACCATGGCTATACCATCCAGCTACAAACCGTACAATAGATGGTATGGTGTTTTAGCACTTTGGACTCTTAAGGGAAATCGTTGGTCCAATGTAGCTTGGAGTGATTCAGCTTATTTGGGTGCAAAAGAGGACCATCCCTAGCGTAAATATACCCATCCAGACGTGTTGGAACAGTTTGTTTGTTCATATGAGTTGCTAAATGAAAGTTGCACCACTTTGCAACTTTACATTGCTTGCATCTAACAACTTTTCCCTCAGCTAAAAACTTGCCACCATGAGAAAACACCTTCGAGATAGCAAAAACTGAGAGAGGTTATTGTAGATGGGCCAAACATGATCCCATAGCCTCAAACAGAGAGTCTGTAAATGTCATGGTTTCTAAGAAATATCCCTTCAAATATTGTTTCCTTTTAGCACTTTGGACTCTTAAGGGAAATCGTCGGTCCAATGTAGCTCAGAGTGATTCGGCGTATTTGGGTGAAAAAGAGGACCTTACCTAGTGTAAAATTACCCATCTAGATGTGTTGGAATAGTTTTTTTGGTCATATGAGTTGCTAAATGAAAGTCACACCACTTTGCAACTTTACACTGCTTGCATCTGACAACTTGCCACCACGAGAAAACGCCTTCGGGATAGCAAAAACCAAGAGAGGTTATTGTAGATGGGCCAAACACGATCCCATAACCTCAAACGAAGGATATGTAAATGTCGTGGTTTCTGAGAAATAGCCCTTCAAAGATTGTTTCCTTTTAGCACTTTGGACACTTAAGGGAAATCATCGATCCAATGTAGCTCGGAGTGATTCGGCGTATTTGGGTGCAAAAGAGGACCATCTCTAGTGTAAACGTACCCATCTGGATGTGTTGGAATAGTCTATTTGGTCCTATGAGTTGCTAAATGAAAGTTGCACCACTTTGCAACTTTACATTGCTTGTATCTGACAACTTTTCCCTCAGCTGAAAACTTGCCACCACGAGAAAATGCCTTCGAGATAGCAAAAACTGAGAGAGTTTATTGTAGATGGACCAAACATGATCCTATAGCCTCAAACAGAGAGTCTATAAACATCACAGTTTCCAAGAAATAGCCCTTCAAAGATTGTTTCCTTTTAGCACTTTGGACTCTTAAGGGAAATTGTCAATCCAATGTAGCTCGGAGTGATTCGGCGTATTTGGGTACAAAAGAGGACCATACCTAGCATAAACGTACCCATCCAAATGTGTTGGAACAATTTTTTTGGTTGTATGAGTTGTTGAATGAAAGTTGCACCACTTTGCAACTTTACACTGGTTGCATATGACAACTTTTCCCTCAGCTGAAAACTTGCCACCACAGGAAAACGCCTTTGAGATAGCAAAAACCGAGAGAGGTTATTGTATATGGACCAAACATGATCCCATAGTCTCAAACAGAGAGTCCATAAACATCACGGTTTCTGAGAAATAGCCCTTCAAATATTGTTTCCTTTTAGCACTTTGGACTCTTAAGGGAAATCGTCGATCCAATGTAGCTCAGAGTGATTCGGCATTTTTTTGTGCAAAAGATTACCATCCCTAGCATAAACGTAACCATCCAGATGTTTTGGAACAGTCTATTTGGTCGTACGAGTTGCTGAATGAAATTTGCACCACTTTGCAACTTTACACTACTTGCATCTGACAACTTTTCTCTCAGCTGAAAACTTGCCACCACAGGAAAATGCCTCTGAGATAGAAAAAAACAAGAGAGGTTATTATAGATGGGTCAAACATAATCCCATAGCCTCAAACGAAGAGTCTGTAAATGTCATGGTTTCTAAGAAATAGCCCTTCAAAGATTGTTGACTTTTAGCACTTTGGACTCTTAAGGGAAATCGTTGGTCCAATGTAGCTAGGAGTGATTCGGCATATTTTGGGTGCAAAATAGGACCATCCCTAGCATAATCGTACCCATCTGGACATGTTGGAATAGTCTGTTTGGTTGTAGGAGTTGTTGAATGAAAGTCGCACCACTTTGCAACTTTACACTACTTGTATCTAACTTTTCCCTTAGCTAAAAACTTGCCACCATGGGAAAACGCCTCTGAGATAGCAAAACTTGAGAGAGGTTATTGTAGATGGACCAAACACAATCCCATAGCCTCAAACGGAGAGTCTGTAAACATCACAATTTTTGAGAAATATCCCTTCAAAGATTGTTGTCTTTTAGTACTTTGGACTCTTAAGGGAAATTGTTAGTCCAATGTAGCTCGGAGTGATTCGGCATATTTGGGTGCAAAAGAGGACCATCCCTAGTGTAAACGTACCCATCCAAATGTGTCGGAACAATTTTTTTGGTCGTACGAGTTGTTGAATGAAAGTTGCACCACTTTGCAACTTTACACTACTTGCATCTAACAACTTTTCCCTCAACTGAAAACTTGCCACCACGGGAAAATGCCTCCGAGATAGAAAAAACTGAGAGAGGTTATTGTAGAGGAACCCAACACAATCCCATAGCCTCAAACAAAAAGTTTGTAGGCATCACAGTTTCTGAGAAATAGTCCATCAAATATTGCTACTCTTTTGCACTTTAGACTTGTTACCTAATTTTTCACCCTCAGGCTCAATCAGGTAAGACATCTTTTTGCAGATGTTCATAAGGACTAAATGGATGTTTCCATTGAGGGTTACTTCATGCATATGATGACATTTCATAGGGGATTCAGTTGAGAGGCTTGCTTTGTTGGAAAAATGCCTCAATATTCTACCCCCAACCTCCATTAGAGCCAGGTCGGCATGACATATTCACTGTCTGGCCGACTGGCTGCTTGATCTTGTCCGATTTGAATAGGTCACTGTGACCCAGTTTATGTCCAGCCAAACAGAGCTGCAGAGCCTATCGCTATAACATTGAGGCCTCGGTGTGACCTCCTATCACATGGATTTCTCTAGCCAATAGGCCATTCAATCATGAGCTCGGGGGGACTCATGGTGACCAAGGGCTTCGGGGTAACTTTCGGCGCTCAGTAAAGGGTCCCAGCAAATGGTCAGTGTCTCACCGACAGGAAAGAGATCTTGTCATAAAGCAAGTCTTTCGGTATAACAAAGAACACTTGGAGAGACATCCCAACGATAAGAGAACGTCCCCCCAACTTAAAGATCCTTCGACGTAACAAAGCATTCACCGAAATGTCCCGGCGATAAGGTGGGGTCTCGCCGACAGTGCTTTATCAAGAAGTCTCAGTGAACCGGGAGGTCTCAGCGACTCGAAAAGAGGCTCGGCAAGATGGAAGGGCTCGATATAGAGTCTTGGCGAACAGAGACAGTCTTGTCGATCGAAAGGAGGCCCCACCAAAACATGAAAGGGCTCGCCAACAGTTAAAGATGTCGCCTGGAGGTCCTGCCGACAACGGGAAGTCTTGGTGACATACAAGGTGTTATCGGCAAGAGTGTCACCGAATAGTGGAGCCTCTAAAATGAAAAAGGTCTAGCCGACAAGAAAAGTCTCCCCAAAACGAAGAGCTCAGAAAAATAAGGGAGCTCGCCAAAAGACAAAGTGTTCGGGTATGGTCTCAGCGACCCATTAAAGTCTCACCGATAAGAAGGCCTTCGGTATAGCATTCTAAGTCAGAGAGAAGTCTCCCCAACTCATGATGTCTTCCCGATAAGCGAACGACTTGGCAGAGGATGGATTCTTCAACTTAGGTGGGTGCCTTCGGCAGGATGTCTTACCGACATCACGTGGTCTTAGCGACAGAGGAGTTATTAGTATGACTATTGGACCTCGCCGGGATGTCTTCCCGACCAACAAGAGTCATGCCGAAAGGAACAATGCTTTTGGGGTGACATCAATAAGCTCTTGCCGAAGCAATGAGGGTGGTCTCAACAATAGAAGGGGATGTCCACATGACTTGTTAAACTGCTGGACCTCTTGGCGATAAATGGTGTCTTGTCCATGGTTCCATTAACATCAATATGATCTTTTAGGCTCACCAAAAGTCTCAATGAAAGCTCCATGATATGTTGATAGCTTCAAAAAGGCATAATCACATCAATGAGACACTTTCAATGTCTCGCCGAGATGCGATTTTGCAGGAAGGGGTTTTGATCACCCGAGGAGGCTGCGTGGAATTCACTCAACCAATCAGAGAGATTTGAAGGTAAACCATGGTAGCTGAAGTAACTCAACAGGACACAATGGATCAAATGAATGTGGTAGTTGTGAAATATCAGAAGGCTTCTATGAGGGTAACTCTTCACCAACACACACAGCAGGGACATGCAGGCTTTAGCATTAATTTCAATCAAAAGATCTAAGAATAGATCTTTCTGAGCTCTAATATTTTTGTAAGCCCTAGGGGGCCGTCACAGTCTGTATATAAGGCATTTTTTGCCTTCTTAAAAAGGAGTTCAGATGTATGCTCTTCTGAAGTCTGTGACCCTTTTTGCAGTCCTCTCTTAGACTAGCAGGTTTTTGTAATTCAACATGGAGCATGTTATATAAAGCTTACCTTGATCACTGTCGATATTCAGATTTCCATCTTGTTCATGCAAAGTGCTGTGCATTTCAGGTTCATGATTAAGTTATTTTTGTGAATTTCTTTCATTCCTTCATAACTTTATCTTGTGTTTCATGCCTTCCTTTGCAAAAGTATTATTATACAAATTATAAATTGTGTTCACTTAGTCACACATGGATTCTGATCTGTGAAAATCTTTCTTTCCTTTCCAAAAAAAGTGTGTGAATCGAACCTGTTTGTGAAATTTTAGTGCAAGGCTTGTAGAATTTGATGTGTAATCTTATGTTCATCATTAGTGTTCAAGTGTAAATTAAGTATTTCATTGTTCCTATCATTTCGGTGCATCATCTTAGTTTAGTTTTTCAATTTGTGTACTCCTTATCCCTTTCCCTTAAAAGAATCAGTAGTTTTAGGTGACACCAAAGGAAGTCGGCCTTCTCCGGACGTTGACCTCTGCTTACAAGAAACCCACATCTTTGGAGTTCTTTCAATGTTACACTGAGGCGTTGGACATCAGGTTCAACAAGGTGCAACTTTAGGTGATAACAGTTTTTGGCATGCCCGGTGGGACTAAGAACTGACTGTGTCAGTCCCTTTTGTACTATGTATTACTGTAGTTTGGTGTGTACAGCAATATTTTTTGCCTTTGGAGGCAAGTTTTTAACATACCTAGTGTCTCCAAGCCTGAAGTATCTGGTTTCAGCAGTTTAAGTGTTGGTTTCATGATAGTATGTCTTACTATTCACCGTTTCATGAAGGTATGGTGTCTGCATATTTTTATCAGTCATACCCTATTGAGGATACCGCTAGTTTTACTCAAAATAGCTATGTAGCAACGGGTTACCAACAAGCTCAATTGGCCTACTCACCCACCCCTACACAAGTTCAGCAGTAGCATGCTTATGCCCACCAACAACCCCAAGAGGGTTATTTTATCTCCAATCAGCAAATTTATTCTTCACATGAGCCTCAGAATTTAGATGAAATGAGTTTGGAGAATATGTCTTTATTTTTCCAAAAGCAGTTTGAAGAAATTGAAAATCAGCAGGAGGTCAATAGGCAGGAGGAGGAGCTTGCTTATCAAGCTTATATTCATCAGCAGGAGGTTGAGACATAAAGAGGATTCCATTTAGTACAAGAATTTGAACAAAGTCAGTCTAATTCTCCTAAAGAACAACTTTCTCAAATGCCCCAATCAGCTGTTATATTTTCAAATCCTTTCTTTGAGGAAGCAGAAGAAGAGCAACTTATTGATCAAGATGAGTTAATCCTCTGGGAAAAGCTTAAGAATGTGAATCCTTTGCATTTAGCCATAAGGTGTTATCAACTACAGCAGCAAGAAGACACTTGTTCCAAAGAATCCTCGACTATTCCAACCAATCAGCAAGTTCAAAAAAGTAAGTCTTCTAATTCTTCAATTAAGCTCCCTAAGTTTGAAATTCCAAATTTTAGGAGTTTTCATCCTATGCAGGAGCATGTAATTGAGAAAACTTAGTCCATTATCCCTCAAGGGCAGTCTTTTCAATTACAAAGTCAGCCTAGTGAGAGGATAAAAGAATTTTTTGAGGTGGATGAAGCTCTTATGGGTATTGATACATTTGAGCACAAGGTTCAAAATGAAAAATCAGGGTTGTTACAAGTGACTGATGAACAGGGCCAGTTAGGACAACAGAGTTCTAAACAAGAAATGATAGTTGAACATGGAGTTATGTCATATTCATCTAATGAGCTCCCTAGTTTTGTTGAACAAAGTGGTGAAACCCTGATTAATTTGTTTTTTGAACTTCCTGGTTTTGATGATGAGGTTGGGAAAAGCACATCTAAACAATCATCAGTAATAGCATTTCAACAACAAAAAGAGGAATATCTCAATGACAATGTGTTCTTCCATCAAGATGAGCATGATCAACAAAAGTATGTCTTCAAAGATATGAGTAATCCTTGCAATATTAAAAGAAAGAATATTGAAGTTGATGTAGGATATCTTATGCATGAGAAAGCTAACCATGAACTTGGAGAAGTCATGTTATCAAGTATAATAAAGGGTTTTTGTTCAGGACTTGATGTTAAGCTACCTATTTCTAAACCTGTAAATTCTAAACAGCATATAGATGCAACAGGGCAGACATTTTTCTTCCCTCAAGAGTGTCGTCCTAAGGAAAACAATAGCCCTCTTATCATTAAAGGTACTGGTACTATGCAGAATGATGAGGACTTGTTCTGGGATGACTTGGAGATTTTCATTTCAAGCTTGGATTATAAATAGTCTTTTAGTGAGGCCCATCAGGTAAATATCAGCATATCAAATGAAAAAGAGTATGTATCTCAAGCCCTTACTAATTTGCTTGATGAGCTTCCTGATTCTGTGGAGGGAACTATAGGAAAACTTATGATACAATCCCTTATGCCAAACATTGATCAACATACTGAAGAATACGATGGTGGTGTGTTGATCAATATACAGACAATCCAAGACAACCATGACTTGACGACTTTTGACCAGTTTGATAGGATGGATGAAGCAAACATTTCATTGACCTCTGAGCCAATTCATTCAAAGGAGCTTACCATTGTGCAAGACAAGGAAGAAGCATATCTTCATAAGCAGATCAACATCAAGAGCAAGGAGTTTATCCTTTCCAGAGGATGCCCAATTAAAGATTTGATTAACAGAATGCTAGGAAGAGCAAAGTGTGCCATTGTTCCAGAAAAGGTTGATGCAATTACGATATTGGAGGAGCAGAATCTATTCACTTATCCCTGTGCAGACACCAGTTTTTACAATCAGTTTGAAATGGTAAGTGGATTTATCCTTGTCTCTCTAAGTGTTCTGCAATTAGTATGAGCAAGGCATCAACTTGTGAGTCATTGTATGTTGAGGAGAAAGGGCAGCTACTTCAGTCATCTTGTAAATGGTTTTGTTTAACCAGTTTCTTACTGGTTAGTGTAGGGTAGGTTTAGTTGTATTTCTCAATTTCCCTAAGTGTTGTCCCAGCACAGTAGGTAGTTTCCTCTCTATAGCTTTCTTGTTTTCAATAAGTTTCCAAGTGTGCTAATGGGTTACAAGCAAATTACAGTCATGGGCTAACTGTTTGGATATTTTGAGTTTTCCTAATGACTACATGCCCAATGGATAGGCCTAGGCTACTGGTCTTCATGTTTAGTAGGCAAACATCCAGCAAAGGTCGCCAGAAATGTTACCTAATTTTTCACCCTCAGGCTCAATCAAGCAAGACATCTTTTTGCAGATGTTCATAAGGGCTAGATGGATGTTTCCATTGAGGGTTACTTCATGCATATGATGACATTTCATAGGGGATTCAGTTGAGAGGCCTGCTCTGTTGGAAAACTGCCTCAATATTCTATGCCCAGCCTCCATTAGAGCCAGGTTGGCATGACATCTTCACTGTCTAGCCAACTAGCTGCTTGATCTTGTCTGATTTGAATAGGTCGATGTGACCCAGTTTCTATCCTACTGAACGGAGCTGCAGAGCCTATCGCTATAACATTGAGGCCTCGGCATGACCTCCCATCACATGGATTTCTTTGTCCGATAGGCCATTCAATCGTGAGCTCGGGGGGACTCATGGCGACCAAGGGCTTCAGGGTAACTTTCGGCACTCGGTAAAGGGTCCCAACAAACGGTCAGTGTCTCACCGACAGGAAAGAGAGGTTGCCATAAAGCAAGTCTTTTGATATAACAAAGCACACTTGGAGAGACATCCCGGTGATAAGAGAACATCCCCCCGACTTAAAGATCCTTTGGCATAACAAAGCGTTCGCCGAAATGTCCCGACGATAAGGTGGGGTCTCGTCGATAATGCTTTATCAAGAAGTCTCAGCAACCTGAGAGGTCTCAGCGACTCGAAAAGAGGCTCGGCAAGATGGGAGGGCTCAATATGGAGTCTCGGTGAACAAAGACGGTCTTGCCGATCAAAAGGAGGCCCCACCAAAACATGAAAGGGCTCGCCAACAGTTAAAGATGTCGCCCGGAGGTCCTGCTGACAATGGGAAGTCCTGGCGACATACAAGGTGTTATCAACAAGAGTCTCACCGAACAGTGGAGCCTCTAAAATGAAAAAGGTCTGGCTGACAAGAAAAGTCTCCCCGAAACGAAGAGCTCAAAAAAATAAGGGAGCCCGCCAAAAGACAAAGCGTTTGGGTATGGTCTCAGCGACCTGTTAAAGTCTCACCGATAAGGCCTTCGGTATAGCATTCTAAGTCAGAGAAAAGTCTCCCCGACTCATGGTGTCTTGCTGATAAGCGAACGACTTGGTGGAGGATGGATTCTTTAGCTTAGGTGGGTGCCTTCGACAGGATGTCTTACCAACATCACGTGGTCTTAGAGATAGAGGAGTTATCGGTATGACTGTTGGACCTCACCGGGATGTCTTCCCGACCAACGGGAGTCACGCCGAAAGGAATAATGCTTTCGGGGTGACATCAATAAGCTCTTTCTGAAGCAATGAGGGTGGTATTAGCAATAGAAGGGGATCTCCACATGACTTGTTAAACTATTGGACCTCTTGGCGATAAACGGTGTCTTGTCGATGGTTCCATTAACATCAGTATGATCTTTTGGGCTCGCCAAAAGTCTCAACGATAGCTCCATGATATGTCGATAGCTTCAGAAAGGCATAATCACATTGGTGAGACACTTTCAGTGTCTCGCCAAGATGCAATTATGTAGGAAGGGGTTTTGATCACCTGAGGAGGCTACGTGGAATTCACTCAACCAATCAGAGAGATTTGAAGGTAAACTATGGTAGTCGAAGTAACTCAACAAGACACGATGGATCAAATGAATATAGTAGCTGCGAAATATTAGAAGGCTTCTATGAGGGTAACTCTTCACCAACACACACAGCAGGGACACGCAGGCTTCAACATTAATTTCAATCAAAAGATCTAAGAAAAGATCTTTCTGAGCTCTGATATTTTTGTAAGCCCTGGGAGGCCATCACAACCTATATATAAGGAATTTTTTTCCTTCTTAAAAAGGAGTTCGGATGTATGCTCTTCTGAAGTCTGTGACCCTTTTTGCAGTCCTCTCTCAGACTAGCAGGTTTCTGTAATTCAACTTGGAGCATGTTATATAAAGCTTACCTTGATCACTGTCGATATTCAGATTTCCATCTTGTTCATGCAAAGTGTTGTGCATTTCAGGTTCATGATTAAGTTATTTTTGTGAATTTCTTTCATTCCTTCATAACTTTATCTTGTGTTTCATGCCTTCCTTTGCAAAAGTATTATTATACAAATTATAAATTGTGTTCACTTAGTCACACATGGATTCTGATTTGTGAAAATCTTTCTTTCCTCTCCAGAAAAAGTGTGTGAATCAAACCTGTTTGTGAAATGTTAGTGCAAGGCTTGCAGAATTTGATGTGTAATCTTATGTTCACCGTCAGTGTTCAAGTGTAAATTAAGTATTTCATTGTTCTTGTCATTTCGGTGCATCATCTTAGTTTAGTTTTTCAATTTGTGTACTCCTTATCCCTTTCCCTTAAAAGAATCAGTAGTTTTAGGTGACACCAAAGGAAGTCGGCCTTCTCTGGAGGTTGACCTCTGCTTACAAGAAACCCACATCTTTGGAGGTCTTATAATGTTACACTAAGGCGTTGGACATCAGGTTCAATAGGGTGCAACTTCAGGTGATAACAGGACTCTTAAGGGATTATGTTGATTGAACGTAGCTTGAACAGCTTCAGCCAATTTGGGTGCAAAAGGGGACCGTATGTAACCTAAACGTAACCATCGGGACGTGATGGAACAGTCGGTTAGGTCATACGAGTTGTAGAACAAGATTTATTTATGTAGTTACAAGTAGTTTTTCAGCCTCCAACTGAACTCCAATGCTGATTTTCGTGTGAAAAAAAGCCATGAGACCATAGCTTGTTGCTTTCTTTTTAATGGAAACTAGTGGGCAGCAGAGTTAACTTCTTCATAGATTTAGTGTTTGAGATTGCAAGAAGACATCAAAATGGCTAGTGTACTAAATAAATTCTTATGACTTCTAAAGAATGTTGATAACTCTACTCAATTGGCTTCTTTTTTCAAAATCATAAAAATTGAACCTTGGCATCAATAGACTTTGTATATCAAGCTACCACAATTCAAGTTTCAACGATGAATATTTATCATGCATGTTTTAAATGACATTCAAGTTTATGGTGGTTTTGTTGTTTATATGATGTTATGTGATACTCTAATCATATTTCATGCTTCTATGATGCATATATACATATATATATATATATATATATATATATATTATTTTTACATGTTTTTTTTACTAACGAATCGAACCACCCCCAAAAAAATTTTAGCCGAACTGGCGAACCGAACCCTCGAACCCAAACCTAAACCCAAACAGGTAACTTAGTTTTTAAGTCAGTTATTGGGAGTTGGTCAGTTGTTTTGTGTGGGGGAGAGTCTTAAAAAAGGTTGAGGAAGTCATTTTTTGGATTGATGAATGTAATTTTGTGAAGAATCAATAAGATCATATTGAGTTACTTTGTAAAAAATGTGGTTTCTACACAAAAAAATTATGTTTTCTCAATTGTTTGACCACTACACAACAAGTAAACGGCTGCATAGCATGTGGAATGAGGGGGAAGTAGGCCTGAGACCCCTTTAAAGTTGGTTTGAGTACTTTCTTTTCATTTTTTGTGAGTTTTGTGCCAAGTTTTCTCAAGGTGAGTAGTGAACCCAAATTTTGCTTTTTTGAGTAAATTATGAATTATTGAAGCCCTCCACCTACTGTACCTTTCATGTGGCTTGGTGGAGAGGATGTGTACAATATTATTTGAATGTGTGCAGGTCCATTTAAGAAAGGGGAAATGATTTGTGAGTCTTGGAGTTGTTGTCCTAAGCAAATCATTGCTTAAATTGCATGAAAATGAAGCTTTTAGCCTAGGGTTTGTTAAAATCAATGAGAATGAGGGAATCTATTGAATGTTTAAGCATATTGGGGTCATAATAGAGGTTTCTAAGTCGATGGAATGGTCAGGGGAGTTGTGCAAGTGGGACTTTCAATAAACCCTATGCATTTGCATGGTAAACAAACGGTTTCATGGGACATCCTACTAAAGGACCTATAGGTGTAGAATAATCTTAGAATTTGTTGTTTTATGACACAACTCAAGATTGTTTTGGGTTTTCTTGTGAAGATCAAGTGTTTAAAGGGCACTCACTTTGTGAAAGAGGGCTAATTCACTAGCCTAGGACAGGGGTATGTTATTGGTTCACAAATTTGGTCCAAAGGAGTCAAGGGTAGTTTTCACATATGTTTTCACCCCCACTCTGCATCAATCCATAGCTTGTTTGAAAGCACTTGTTTTAGGATTTTAGCCATAACAACAAGCCAGTGAATTGTTTGATAAAAAGCTTCGGTACACATGTATGAAAAATGTGGTGGCATAGACAAGGCAATGAACTGTTTGAAAAAATGCCTCAAAGAAATGTGGTCTCATAAAATTCTGTGACAAGTAAATGCAATTGGCAGCTTCTCCTAGTTATTAGTTATGTAATGTGAAGTAATTGCATAATTTCTTAGGTTGACTTTGTAAAAACTATATTGCAATTAAAAATTTTCATCTATCAGCATCTAGTTGTTAGTTATGCAATGTGAAGTAATGCTTTGATTTTGAAAGATGTGTAATGCAATGTAATCAGCGATATGAATATAAACTACATAATACAACCATTATTTTTTATGCTCTTGTACATTGATATTTAACCATTGCTCACTTGATTAAATTTTCAAAGAGTTTAATCATGCACATGAGGAAGAAATTAAATTTTGATTGTCAACTTCTATATATCAAATTATCCAATAATCTTGAGTGTATCTCCATATACAAAAATGGCATCAATTCCAACTCAAACAAAGTTTTACAAAATGTGGCATATGCCATCTCGATGTCTATTCAAAATTTACATGCCAAAATGTCTATCTCATCCTAAACTACTGGTGGATCATCAAAATGGAGCCTCTTTGCAGCACTCGTTGCTCTGAAGGTAGCTGCACAAGAAAAATTCAAACCACAATTGAGATTAGTTATACTATATGATTTAAAATTGAATAATTAACATCAAAATCAATATACATTGAATTATAATTGAACTCTAAAATTGTAATCTTGATTACTTGAAATATTGTCTCTTCAAAGGGTCAGGAGTCCTAGAATATGCCCCTCTCAAAGAATCGACCAAACCAACTTTTGTAATTTCAATCTATATATGTGAACAAAAACATAAAATTGATCCAAGTTAGCATACAATTGTCAGTAATAGGAACATATAAATACCAAACACAAAATAAAATAAACACATACCTCTTTAGGATGATCTTTTTCTTTATCTCCTTTAGGTGTTTTGACACCTCCTCCTTGAGGTGTTTCAACACCTACTCCTTCAGTGTTCCAATACCTCCTTCAGCGTTGTGGCACTTGTCAACAACGGCGTATAGCTCATAACCGCCTATACATAAAATGACAAGTACATATGAAACTACCAATCTATGTTGATGTATGTATAATCAATATAAGATCTTAAAAATATTAATTCAATTGAATTTGAGTTCAATTACCTTCCCCTTATCTAACATTGCATTCCATAATTTGGACAAGGTTGCACCTTGCTGCACTTATCAACAACGACATATAGCTCATAACTGCCTGTACATAAAAATGACAAGTACATATGAAACTACCAATCTATGTCAATGTATGTATAATCAATATAAGATCTTAAAATTCTTAATTCAATCGAATTTGAGTTCAATTACCTTCCCCTTATCTAACATTGCACTTCCATAATCTAGACAAGGCTGCACCTCACTCACACTAGGTATTTCCTACAAGAGGAAAATAAGATAAACATATAAGTTATTATATAATTTCATTAATGACCATTCAAATGACAAGCAAGTATATAATAAAAAAATGTAAATGAGTGAGTGCAAAAATATATACTGTGTGTGTGTGTCAAGGCCAAATGAAATGGCCCTAAGGGTGCTATCAGTCACCTGTGTGAGCTCCTCCTCAGACATCAACTGATAAATAGACCATGTAAATAAATATTAGTACATTATACTATCTCTTATTAATATTCATTTAAAAACAAATGCAAGTTATGAATTTACAACTTAAATCTTACCTATGTCACTATTCTAATGTCCCCCTCTCTAGCAGGAGAGGACTTTGTAGGGTGTGCTCCACTCCCCTGCATTTGATCTATAATGTCCACATCATGGAGGTCATAATTAGAAGTGTCCAAGGGATGCTTGGCGGTTTGTACAAGAGGACCCAAGCTTATCTGGCAGCACATGGAGCAAGTATGTGGCACACAAATATGTGGACCTGACGAGGATGACGTAGCAACACTCGAGCCATCGCCAACATCACTAGAATGTGGTTGGGCTACTGTAGAAGCATGCGAAACCAAAAGACCACTCAAAGAGTGAATAGCCTGGATAGTCTAGATATGTGTGGCCGCATCCTGCATAATATCTGGATGATATACTGGAGGTGGCGGAGGAAGGGGAGGAGGGGGAACATATGGGCACGGGACTACTCTAACTGCCCCTGGTCTATCCTAGGGCATACCTCCACCAATGCCCTGGAAGGGTTTAATGTCAAATTAATTGACATGATGCCCTAACACAAACTTAGCATATAATTTTTTAATAAAGTAAAATGGTATATCACAATTGTTGTTCAGTGGTTTATCAAAAACCATACACCTACAATCCCAAAAGTTATCTACAATGTCCCAATGTGTGCACCATTTTATAGAAAGTTTTGGTTTATTAACATTAACTAGTAAACCAGTGCGGGGGTTAACAAATAAAAAGGCTATTTGGGCTTTGGTTATTCTGAGATCTTTCACATCATCATAAGACAATCCACATGCATAATATTCCCTCATGTCTTCTCGCCATGAATGAAAGGCATTATGTTGGGTGAAGAGGGTTTCTATATTTTTAATCATTTCCTTCAATGTGTTTGACATCTCATATAATTGAGGTATTCTCATATAAACTTCATAAATGCCCCTCAATTGCTGCAATTTTTCACCAATTAATTCTTCAATTGATGGCTACGGAGGTGGTGAAGCGTTTGGCATTTGTGCATTTTCATTCTCAGCTAGTGGATTTTTTGGAATTTGTGTATTTTCATTCTCAGCAACCATAATGCCTGATTAAAGTTAAAAACTAATTAATCTAATTGAAATTAGACAATATAAATGAAAATATTCTAAAAATACTCTAGTTTTTAAAAAAATACAAAAAAAACCCTACTTTTTAACAAAAATCTATAAAATTCTCTAATTTTTAATACAAATACATAAACACTATTTTTAAATCAAAATCCATAAAAAAACATTCATTTTTAATCAAAATTTATTCTAAACTCAATTTTTTCATAAAAATTCAATCAAAAACCCTATTTTGAAAAAAAATCCATAAAAAACTAACTGAAATTATACAAATCTAATTCAAAATTTGATCAAAGCAAAGAAAAATCTAAAATCTAACCTTTTCAAAATGGATATCGGCTAAATCGGATATCTGTTATGCGAAGAACCTCCTCACTATGTGCCCACGACTTGTGAATGTGTAAAATGATTTTAACAGGCTCAAAATATGTATATATATATTTTCCTCAAATCGGATATCCAATCCAATATCCAATATCCGATATGGAAATATTGGTTTGGGCATTGCTTTGGAGGTGTGTACTGACACCCAAGCCACAAAAAAGTCAACTCGGCATTTTCACATTTTTGGGTCGATGAAAAATGTATTTTTTTTCCCCATTGCCACTTTTTGGCCCATCATGATCCTGCACATACCCTATGAAACTATTAGAAAGCGAGCTAGCTCACGCTGGAGGGTTTCCAAAAGTTGTGTTGAGTGTGGACCTGATAAGTGCATGTGTGAGAAGGTACATTCTAGAGACATGGGAAATTAAAGTCATGGACAGGACTGTAATTGCAAAAATTTCTCCTGAAGTTGTTTCCCTTGCGCTTAGGATTCCAGAAAGGGAACCTGTAGAAGACATGTTTGTTGTTGTGGCAGGTGAATTTTTCAAAGCGAATAAAGACTAGTGTAAGAACTCCATGGCCAAAACCTGGTTGAAGTTTGAAAGGAAAGGTAAGTCGCAACTGTCGACTAAACTCAAAAGAGTGCATTTTAAGGAAGAAATTGCAGATGTTATTACTTTATTGCATTGCATTGTTGGGAATGAACAAGTTGAGTTATTTGAGGATTGGATGTGCCAGTTTATCTTGATAATTTGTGATGAGAACATTTTCATTGACTGGGATGAAGTTATTTGCTTCCATTTGAATGAGCAATTAATTAATTTCCATAAGACTGCTACTTTTTGTATGTGTTCTTTCCTGACGTACATTATAGCTAGTCAGAGGTCCTTTTGGATTGGGTTGGAGCCACAAGGAACCCCAGCTTCTGATATGCCTGTGTATAAACGCTTTCCTTAGTTCACTCAACAATTTGGAATGGGTGATTTTTGTCGTGTTAATGATGCATTTTTAATTGAGGTCGTGAGGAATCTAGATGGAAATCCAAAAATGCACCTTTCCCCTAAATTGATTTCTCTTGTATCAAATTTTGGGAGTTTTTATATCCAATTTGATAAGTTTTCCTATCTGAGAATAAGGGGTTTTGAGAAAGCCCCATTGAAATTACCTCGGTATCCTAAAGATTTACTGATATTTCTAAAATTTTGTCGACAAATGGCCATGGTTAATATTAAATATATGAGCATGGGGAAACGAGGGTATGCCTTCCCATTGAAAACCCCTTCTTTTATGTGCAAAATAAACCAGGTGGCCAGGGGAGCTAAAGGAGTTTTCAAGGAATATAACCTCTAGTATCTGTCTATGAGAGCTAATTTTGATAGTAAGGGTTTTGTGAAGCAAAATCTCTATGGAGGGAGCTTATATCAACATCACCCATTTATCGAAGATTTCTGGGAAGATTGTGTCAATGAGAAGGAAGTTTTGAGAAGAGATTATATGATGCTAATGATAAAATAGATAGAGGCTTTCAGTCTGTCATTTTGTATTCCTAAAAATGTAGCTGAGGATTCAACAATCATAGATCCTGGATATGAAAAATTGTCTGATAAATCCCACCCTAGGGTTGATTGTCCAACCAAAGTGAAATTTCATAAATGAGGGTGTGTGCTGCCCTAGTGCTTAAAAGAACCCAGGACTGGTTGGATGGGAAATGGAGGCAAGTTGTTGGCCCTGTTGAGGAGCCTAAGTCATCACAGAAGAATGAATAGGGGTCTACACAAGCATCTGGTGCAAGTGTATCACCGAGGAAACCCTCTGTTAGGTCCTCTAGTACAAATTCTCAGTACAGAGGTGATGGTGATAGGCCAAAAGAAATAGTCAAGTTGAAGACCATCTATGAACAAGACAGTGTGCTTTCTCCTACACCTAAGAAGAAGACCAATCAAGAAAAACTTGTGCCTGCAGATTCTAAAGCTATCTTTCAACAGATCGTTGAAGATAATATCTTTCCTCCTCTATATGAACTGCCCTCTTCTTTGGCTGATAATCTACCTATCACTCCTAGCGCTCCTCAAGAAACTATTAGTGCAAATGGAGATTATGGTCTGGTAGTAGCCTCCCTAGGATGGCTAAAAAAAGTAGTGGAGAAGAAGAGAAAGCATATTCCTACAATGAAAGTTGGAGTGGATACAGTTACAAAGTTACTTCAAAGCTCTTCAAAACCTAAGAAAGCCAGGAGGATGTCAAGGATGGTGACTAATGCTACTTCTGGAAATCAAATGTTAGAAATTATTACTAAGCCTATGAAGGATTTAAATGAATATGAAATAACGAAGGCGGACTACAAAGTCACACATGTCTATATGGGGCCTCCAACACTGGAAGGTGATGTGTACCATGCCAATTATTCAATCAATATCTTGATTAAAAGAGTGAAAGAACAAAGGAAAGAAAATATAAAACTGCAATCTCAAGTCCTTGCATTGGGTAACTTTATTTCTTCCATGGCCACTCCTCCTACATCTGATGAAGCCTCAAGTTCTCAGGTAGAGGGCATCGATGTGCTCACCATACAAAAAATTAAAAAGAATTTGACCTATTCCAAAGCTACTTGTGATGGGGTCGATAAAATATCTCAGGAGGCTATCTTCTTTCTGAATAAATGTGTGCTCTTTTACACTTGAGTTATTAACAATCTAGGAAGGAGTTAGTAACAGAACTTCAACAGGTCAAAAAACATCAAACTAGTCTCTATGTGCTCTCTTAGGAAATGAAAGAATTGATGTCTATGGATCAGAAGATATTAATTGGTGAGAAAATTGTGAATAATCCTAAGGAGCTAGACCCTTCCTGGTTTGATTCATTGGAATGGAAATTGAATATATATGATAATCTGGTGAAGGAAATTAATAAAACACTTGATCAATATTATGAAATGTTGGGGGAAATTAAAGAAGACTGTCGTATTCTGGGATTGGAAATTACTAATGAGTTTGATGAAAGGATTCTAGATATAAAAGAGATCTCTCTAAAGTTTAGAGAGATATTCAATAAAGAAATAGTTGATCCTGCTATAGTGACATGGGAGTCCTTCTCAAAACTCAATAGAATGCAGATCCACCTGAAGTCTTATAAATTTGGAGAAGATAAAATATCTGAGATGTTGGTTGATTATACAATTACTTTGGGAAAATGGAGAACTAGGTTACATATTACTACAACGCCAGGGAGCAAGGACATATTTGCAATTGTCACTAGATATCGAGATTATAGGTCCAGGATGAGGGCACAGGAAAAGGCGTTGGAACATGAAGTTGTTGAAGTTCTGGAAGATGAAGCGGAAAAGTGATGCATAGTTATTTCTAGCATTTCATGATACTTTCTTTAATTTTAGTTCTTTTAAGTTAAAGACTATTTTAATTTTTGGGTGCAGTTTTCTTCAAGAAACCATTACCATCGACAATTGGTTTCTGCTTCATGTTAGGGTTTGGCTGATGCAATTAGGATCTTTTGGGAAAAAACTTTAATTTTCCTCATTAGAGAAAAAACTCTTTTATGCTTTCAAGTTTGTTTTATAGTTATCTTTCAATATAGAAACTCATATGGTGAATTTCATGCAAACATAATCTTTGTGTTGTGGTGTATGGATTTATTCTGAATATCTTTCCAATGGTTATCTATGTTGGTGTTCTAGATGTTTAATAGATTGCATTACTATCGGATGTTTATCTTTGAATGAATGCTTGTGGAAATGGTTGAGTTCAGTTAAAGAAATTTTTATTAGTTCTGAAGTTATTCAAGTCTTTGTGATTTAGTTTATAGTTTGATATTGGCATGTCTTTCAAAGTTTTCTGGTTAAAAGCCACACCTTTCTTTGCTTTCTAGTTTAAAGCAACCTGAATTTCTATTAATTGTATATCATAAAAGGTAGTTGCCACCTTGTAAAATAAACAGAGAATCGGTATGAAATTTAGGTGATTTGGTAGTTTAAGCTTTTATTGTTTAAGTTGTGTGGATGCCTTTATAAGTTATTTATGTTGAACTATTACTTATAAGTTATGGATGTTGAACTGTTAGCTTCTGTTCAAGGAATGGATTAATATTGCTTTCAGTTATTTATCAAAGATTGTGTGAATGGCACTGCAATAGGAATTTATAAGTAGTGTGATAAGTGTTGTTCTTTAAAAATGATGCAGAATCACATATCAAATTCAATACCATGGAATACAATATAAAATATAAAATATCACAATTTCACGGAATACAATATAAAATATCATCAACTACAATTTGGAATATGATTCATGAAGTGCAATTTATAAAATAAAATATCATGAAGTGCAATGATTCACAATTTCAATTTTCATTGAATACAATATAAAATATCATCAACTACAGTTTGGAATATGATTCATGAAGTTCAATTTATAAAATAAAATATCATGAAGTGCAATGATTCACAATTTCAATTTTCATTGAATACAATATAAAATATCATCAACTACGGTTTGGAATAATGGAAACTGATTCATGAATCATGAAGTGCAGTATAAATACCTAAAAGCTACTAATTCTCTTCCATTTCCCAAATGGAGTCAGGGTCCTCAAATTGACGTTCATCTTGAGATAAAGTAAAAGAGTCATCTTGATTCTGAGTCTGCTCTTCATTTTCTTTAGCCTATGTCTCAAATTCAACATTCATTGTGTGATTTTTGTCAATGTGTTATGTCCCACTCCCAGTCCCACTGCCATTCCCAGTGCCACCAGTACCAGCCTTTGGAATTAGATTGTTGCACAACCCGGTCCCTCTCCTTTCACATGTGGACCTCCAAATTGCGAGTACCCTTTCAAAAGGAAAATTAAAGACATTATACACAGTTCCTTTCATCCTCAAGCAATTTTCCAAATTCTTGTCTAGTTTGTTTTGTAACTTTGATTTCAAAAACCTCAATGTACTAAAAACTCTTTCATCCTCCACCGACCCCAATATCATTGTTTGACATAAATAAGCAATTTTGAAATATTTTGATATCGAACCACGCAATATTTCACTCTGACCTAAGTTTGTCCAAAGATTTTTTATTGATCTCGGTTCAAAGGCCTTGTCTGTGCCCATGGATTTATACTGGTTCCTCATAGTTGTTGCAAAACTCCTAGATTGTTTTCTAAGCTTAGCTTCATTTAAAATTCCAATTTTTTTGCTCATTGTATGTTATAGTTTTCAAAAATTATTCAATCAAGATTTTTACTTGATCATGAAAATATTTTGGGTTCTCTCGGTTTTCCAAAAATTGAGGATACACAATACCCATGGCTTCAAGTATTTCATGTCGAGGGAATCTTTCATGAATCTCTAAGGAAAGATATTTTTCAATTTCCTTCAAATTATCACTAATAGATTTAACGATGCCTTTAAAATCTTCCTCATTAACTGCTACTTCTCTGCTAGAGTTCCTGGTTGTCTTACATTGGTACATTTGTATCTCATATCCATGTACACAAATACATAAGTGTCCACTTGCATTAAATTGTAAATAATTATCAAGATCATTCAAATTAGTGATTTTTCGCCTCATGTAATAATTTGGTCCTTCTTGTGTTAGATCTAGATATAGATGATCGAGGGCCAAGCATGTATGTTTACATAGATTGGAATATTCATTAATATACATAGTTTTGTCTTGGGCTTTCTTCACAAGATTTTTCATCACATCCAGCATGGGGAGAAGACTATCTAAAGTCAAGAGTGTCTTTATATTGCTTAACCTATGTAAGAGGTCAAGAGCTTTGTCTACTGTGTTGTGATTTCGTACATCACTCTAATCAAGGATTGATAACCTGAAAGAACTCGTTGCGCTGGTCCATGCAGGGAGATCCATCTGGTATCAACATCCTTGAGAAGGTTGTTTCTTTGTGTTATTCCCTCAGCAAAATTTTGAAATTTTGTGAAACGTTTGGGACTTCAGCAGAAGTATGCGTAGATCTCGCGGACTAGATTTTTGACTTTTGATACTGTAGGAAACTTGCTTACAATTTTGAATGCTAAATTCATTATGTGGGCCATGCAGTGAATGCCAAGCATGTATGGTACACAAGTAGTTTGTAAATTTGTGCAAACACCGGTCCTTTGAACTTGCATCATTGCAGCTCCATCAGCTCCTACACACACAAACTTTTTGGAAATTATCAACTCATTCATACTTGCAATTTCATTCAAAGATTTTTTGACTAGTTCAAATAGTTTTTGCGATGTTGAATTGTCCTTCATTTTATGAACACAAAGAAGATGAGCTTGGAGAACATGTCATTCTACAGTATACAAATGCATACAGACCCAAGAAGTATTGTCTACCGCAGTAACTTCATCTAAAGATAATGCAATGAAATTTAAATCTTTTGCTTTCTCCTTTAAATCTTCTTTTTCAACTACATAGCAAGACAATTTTCCCATTCCCATCCAGCGTTTACTGACCAATGTGAGAAGGGATAGTGAGGAACATTCAAAAAAGATAATAAACTAGAATATTCTAGGTAGTCTATCAAAGGATGCCCTCTGGACAAAATATGAGAAACAACACTCATCTGAACAATTTTTGACATATTTGTTGCTTCCATTGTTTTTCCAAATTGAGCCTCAAGTGTACCTTTACATGCAGCAATATTCAACATTCTTTTGTCATGCTCTTCATAATCTACGGCATACCTAACATGAAGACATTCTTCATTTGATTTCCATCGTACAACTGATTGTTCCTTTCTATCTATGATTTGTTTTTCATAAACTTTACCGATATACTTTTCTATAGTGGCAATCTTTAGCTACATCGTCTTGGCTCTTCCACATTTCCAACTACAAATCATACATTTGGCCAATGTTTCCTTTTCAATATTGTTTGCATTGTCAATCCCCACTGGTACAATGAATGGGTACTTTGAAAACCAACCAAGTTGAAAATTCCTTGCCATTTCCCACTTGCACCCCACTTTTGATTTCTTTTCTTGCTACCAACATCATCCTCATCCAAGTCAATTATCTCATTTTGGCTATCTAGGGTATCCCTTGGGACATCTTCTATAGTATTTCCATCCTCATTTGATACATTTAACTCAATGACAATCTCACCTTGACCTTTTGGTGGCAGTGAGGTATTGTGAATGCCTTCTTCATTAATATTTGGTGGAAGAGTTGATGATGTAGCTCCATCTTGACCTGATGGATCAGAAGTTTTGGAAATTCCAAAGTAAGACTGTATGGTATGTCTAAGTTTTGGGTGTTTTGATGGTCTCTCAGTCTCTTCAGCAAAATTTTCTTCACCACCCTAAAGAGCAGCAGGAGCCTTACCCTTGCTGCTCGAGTCACTCGACATATTGATCTCTCACTTCAGATAAAATGGAAAAAAATGTCTTCTTCTTTAAGAAGGATAGAGAATATAGATCCCATTCCCTACTCAATATCATCTTTAAGACTAAAGCAAGAATGGAAAAGAGATAAAGAAAACTTATTATTATAACTAATAACAATGAAGAAATGATCACTCACCTTTAAGTCTATCTTTTCGGCTTTCGTTGACTTCCAAATCGAGAAGTAGAACCTTAGAACCAAACAAAATGTGTAAAAATAAATGACACTTTCGATTGTATTTATATCAATCTATGATTCCATATTTGGCGAATTCCGCAAGATTTTTAAATGGTATATTAAAAATTTGGCGAATCCTGTGTGCTTATACAATGATTTGTTATAATTTTCAAGGCGAAATGTGTCCTCAAATGTAATTATTTTTTAATGTTATTGGCGAAATAGGTCCTCATTTAAGCAACTATTTATAAATTTTAATTGGCAAAATGGGTCTTCATAAGCAACTATTTGTAAATTTTAATTGGCGAAATGGGTCCTAATACAATGTTGTTTTAATAGTATTGGAAAATATGTGGGTGTTGTATTACATGCTTCCGGGATTCCAGGTGAAAATATTAGTCGGTCCATTTGAAACGCGCAATTTGTTATGGAGAATTTGTTGCTTAAATATGCCTCATAAAAAAAAAACTCATTGGTGAATGGACATGCATATGACCTATAGTTCGTTTAAAATTCAGGCAATTTGGACACCCTATTGGTTTGCGCAAATTCGCCAATTTTGACTTGGTCGATTTCTAGAATTCGCCAATTGGCAAAGATTCGCCACTAAAGTTTTCCCTTCATATAATCAAGAGATGAAGGGCCAATAGATTTAGGATGAACACTTTGACCATGAAATTTTATTAAATACAATTTACATCTATTATCATTCATAATAGATGAACATAGTTAATCCTATATTTCAAAAGGAAATATAAAAAATTGAATTTAATCTTATTCAAAATGACATGTCCATCAATTTTAAATGTCATATCCAAAAAATCATATGTGAACACCATGTCATCCAACATGGATGTGTCCTACTCTTGGCCACATACATCCTGAGCATCCTTAGATCCATAATAACATCCATAATTGTGATAAAGGTGAGGTGATTGTTGAGACCTAGGAGCCTCACCCTCATCACCCTTGGTAAAAGGCATGATGTTTTGTAACCAATTATGTGTGAGGGAGTTTATATGGATTGTAATGTCTCCACCTCAATGCTCTTCTTCATAATGGAAAGGATTTTGGCATGTTGAATTTTTGACCTAGCTAGGGGTCCCATGCCTAGTGCTACGTATGAAGTTCCCCCTCTCTATCATGTGTAGAGTCTTTTCTTTTTCCTTGGAATTCATAGATATCAAATTAATTTAGAATCACGTTGAGGACAAACTCACAATAGAGTTTTCTCAAAAAATATTGTGGGACTTACTTATTGTTGCATAAAGGATGACAAAAAACCATCCACCACATTTCCCAAAAATTATCCCATATTCCTTGATGTTGGCATCAATTAATAGGGAACCTATTGCAACTTGTGTACACGGGTGCATTAATTCTTGGATCAATAAACAACACACACAAATCAAACTTTATTTTTTTTTCTTTTTAACTTGTTTGTATGAAAATTATTCCATAAAATTTCCATGCTTCCTCCCTTTTATTGAACCATATATTTATTTGGATGCTCATGGAATATGTATGAGAAATGATATATTCCAATGAGATGATGAGGGTTGTTTCATGTGAACTAGTTGCATTTGAATTTTTAATCTATCAACCAATGCTTAGACTTCCTTCTTTTTTTTTTCAATTTCACCTATTAGGTTTTCTTGTGTTTGAGGAGGATGTCCAAGAATAGATGGAAGAGTTCATTGAGGATTTGGTTATCCTTGCGCTTCAATAGGATTGTCATCATTTGGTGAACTAGGGTTTGAAGAATTTTCAATTCTTGAAAATTTTGAAGTATTGAATCAAAAAAATTGTAAAATTGATATTCATTTCAATTTGTATAGTTAAAAACCTAAAAAACCTACCTCCTTGGCCTTGTTAACATCATGGTGACATTGTGTTCACAACTTGATTGGCTAAAAAAAAAAGCTCAAGCTATTCCTCAATCTTATTTGTTTGTTACAGAGAAAGAAGGTTGAGCTCAAATGAGGATCAACCTCTATTTTTTATCATAAGTATAATATGAATGTGTTATAACATGCTCTCAATATGGTTTAATAGTGATTGACCTAGGCTTAGTCACTTGCAATCAATAACATGAACACATTATAATGTGCTTTCATTATATCTTGAGTAGACCAAAAAATAGTTGTGGTTGCTTTTTGGTCCCCCATCTTTGTGCATGTTCCTAATATACAAACCTAGAAGTGCACCCTAGAGCTATCAACATATGTTATAATTTAATTTGATAGCTACTCGAGTTCATACCATTTCAATATTAATCTCCACATACAATTCCAATTACAACAATACAAAGGGGTCACACAATTCAAATACCCTTAGGGTTGGATTGGGCATGTAAACAAATATTTTGGCACCCAAGGGCTTTCTTGCACTTCTAGGGTTTTTCACCTAAAAGGAGAAAGATGGGCCAAAATGCAATGTAAACACTCAAAACTAATTTGCAAGGATGGATGCAATATGCCTAAATATAATGTCTAAATGCAACAAATTGATAAAATTAATGACTTATTAATGTAAATTCTAAGAAATGTAAGATGCTAGAAAACACAGTGATGTATGCAAAAAGACCTAAGAATGCAAGTAAACAATAACAGAGTTAAAAAAGACTAGAGAGGTGCACTTGGAATCTGAAGTCTGGTGCAAAGAGGCTTTGGAATCCTACATAATTGACTGGAAAAGCTAACTGGGACACTTGTGCCAAGTTGGGCGACTTAGTCCAGTTTTAGAGAGATTCTACCAAAACAGGAATTTGCCAAATGGGTATCCATAAATGCAAAAACCACTTTTCAGGTCTGGTATTGGGACAAATTCACCACACATGGTGACTTAGTCCACCTGGGAATCTCGGGAAATTCAGGACATGATTCTATAGCTTTCGGTCTACACTTCCTTTCTTGGCAGGTGTCTGGTTCAAATTCTACAGAAAATGGGCTAAAAGAGGTCTCCAAGCTTCAATTAGGGTTTTTTTGACTTTGATGACTTTAATGGATTGAAAACACCTTTTTAACACTTTCCTCTTTGACAAATCTGCATACAAGACCTGCAAACACACATGCAAAGAGGGGAAAAAGGGTTAAGGGTTAGAGTATAGGGGTTTGCCTTGGTCAAACCCTGATTTGGTAATCAAACCCTAGATAATGAAATGAACTAAAGAGAGAATGATGAATGAATAACATGCAATGTCACAAACTCACCAAACCCTTGATGTTGAAATCTAAATTTATGCAATGAAGTGCTCCAATGGATGACTTGATGATGCTTAGAATACTTAGAATGCTTGAGAATGATTAAGAGATTGATTGTTTGAATGTTGGATGAATTAGGTGTAAAATGAGAGGAAAAACCCTTTATACTTGATTTTCCAATATTTCTCGAAAATAACACATCACAGGTCAACCTCAAGGGTAAGAGAATAAAATCCCGCTAGAAAATTAAAATTATTTTAATGGGTGTATTAAAGTGCATTTAATAAGGTTTAATGGGAATATTCTAAAAAATACACTTAAGTCTGGTCGGAAAGTGCATTAAGGGGTCATTTAAACATAAGAAAGGGTTGAATTAGTGATAACAAGCCTAGAAAAGCGTGAGAGTTTGTTACAACTCTTTACAACACTTTGAATAAGACTAGTGGTAAGTGATAAAAAGGGATTATTTAAGTGAATTATAATGAAAGGATCCTAGAAAAGTGTGAAAGTGGGTTACAACACTTCACAACACTTTTACAAGACATCCTAGAAGTCTTAATGATTCACAAGGGTCCAAGACCTAATGTGAATGTGTTGGCCACATTACAACATTAAATCTAGGAAAAATCAAGCCAAACATGAGAAAAAATAGAAGGGTTACTTTTTCCGTGTCCACAGGGCATTAACAATACACAAATCACAAGGTCTAACTCTTTCAAAAGCTACATTTGACATAGGATAAAAATAAAATTAATATTTGTAACTATATCACATGTAAATTTATTGAAAGGTTTAAAAATAGTGCCATCATTTACATTTGACTATTATGAAAAGATGAAAAAAGGAAAATAATTTGACAACTAAAATTATGAAGAATAGAGACTAAAGTTATTAGAAGATAAATGATGTGATGTAATTCATAAAAATATCTTTCAATAAATATGAAATAATACATTATTTCTCATATTCTCTCAATTGTATTGTATATTATCATGATTATTAAAACATTCTTGATTTCTAATGTTATATTCAATAAAAGTACTACATTATTATTTACTCAAACAAATGTGTCAATCTTTAAAATAATGGTGTTTACATATTCAAATCATAGATGCTACAAGCATATCTATCTTTAGAAAAATCTATCTAAACAATACTAAAAGATATCCTTCTCAAGATGTCTATTTTTCAATCAATTTGTCATGTATCAATTGAATATATGATGCCTTTGAAAAGATATCTCAACATAATTTAGATAAATGTTTTCAAAAATAAATATGCTAATTATAGAAATAATATTATAAATTATATTAGCTAATCTTATTTCATTTATTTTATAAATTAATTTTTACAAGAGTACAACACCAACATACAAAATTATACAAACCAACCAAACAACATATTGAATTATAAATTAATTAACACTTTAAACTTAATCATATTTTTAAAAATATTAATATTAAAATTAAACTAATAAAATGGACACCTTTCCCAGTTTACCAGCTTAATTTATAATGAAATTTGCAATTAATTAAAAACTATATATTAAAATATAATTTTAAAGCAAATAATTCATGTAAAAGTTCAACGCTGGCATAATACTTTTATACCGTTCTGAGAAAAACTGATAAAATATTATGTTGTTTCGACCTCTACAGTCGCAGTTTTGAGAGCAGAGCAGAGTGGACAAACGTCTAATTTGCTGTCACACTGTTTACAAAGGCATAGGTGACGACAGGGCAGCAGCAGCATTCTTACCTCTTTATTCCTGCAAAGCCTGCACGTTCTCTGCATCTTCAGCTCTCTGTTTTCTATGTAAATGTTAGTATAAATACTACTATTGTTGTTTGTGCTGTGAATTATTTGACACGAGGAAGGGGAGATGTCAGCCATGGCATTGATGGCCTCCTCTTCGCTGTCTCCGGTGCCTTCTTTGTTCATTTCCTCTATCTGCAGTTTTAGGGCAACGGCCATTGCTTCGTTGCACTTGGCGCGCTTCTGCCATGCCCGGGATTCGACTGCGAGACCTCTGATTTGTTTTTCCAGCTCCATGTTCTTGCGCTCCACGCGAAGAAGCTCTAAACCTTTCTCCTGCAGCTTCCGCGATACTGCTAACGCAGCAGACCACAGTAACGCCTTACAATGATTTTCTGTCTTTTCCACTAGACGTTGCCTCGTTCGTCCTTCCTGACGAATGACAGAGAACGAGGAGTTAAAAGTTCTATTAGTTAAAGAAATGATATTTTAAGAGTTCATGAAAATGAATTGTAGAGTTTGGTAGAAAACTATGCAATTATTTTAATCGAATTGCAGGGATCTAATGTTCTAAAGATTTTCTTTGAGCTACAATTTATTTACCTCCAGTCTTAAAAACTGCTCAGTTGCGTCGCTCTGGCGTTGAATCTCAGCAGCCAGATTATTGCTTGCACAGATTGTGTTGTCGTTAGGCGTAATATTGTTGAAGTCTGACGAGTTGATAGAATTTGCGAGATTCTCTTGGAAGCTGAGATGCAAGGCTGTGGAAACGCAGGATTGTTGGTGCATGTTGAAAGAATTTGCCATAAGGCCTTCTAAGGAGACAAAGTTAATCTGTTCATATGATTCTCGGAGCCTTTTCTTGTTTTTGTTTTCACACATCCACATGTTTGTGTTAAACTCCGCCGTTGATGGATGAAACCGTTCACATGTTGTCATCCCAAACGTAGAACCCTCAACTGAACAAATTATTCCAAAACAAGAACGTAATTCACTTAATTATACACATTCAATAAAATTTCTCTTAAATTTTAAAATCACGGAAATAAAATTCACTTAGATGGAAGCAACAAGCTTTTGAAATCACATTTTAGTTTCCACAATAAAATGCATTCACAAGAGTAATCAAACTGCTGTTCATGGGCAGAATCATCCACACAGATTACCAAAATTCTGCTACAACAATATATCACATTTGACTATTTGTTTAAATAAAATTATAAAGGCAGAATTTACAGTTTTTGGAATATTAAATGTAAATTATAAAACGTATATTTATTAATGTCTTCAAAGCTTTAGCGGTTTTATTTAACAAAAATGTTTAAGCTTTTCACCTTGTATTGACAGAAATAGTATGTTAAACAGAATCTTTGAAGTTTTGGCTCGAATTCAGTTCAAGTGTAAGGATTTATGCCGTGAACAGAAATTCAAAAAATTAAGTTCAATGAATTTTAAAATTCAACTAAAATTTAAAAAAACATAGAAAATTGCTGGAACGAAAGTCAATTATACGGCATGCACACCCAAAGAACACAGAAGTTCTATATTTTTGTTGTGTATTTACAAGAACAGCGTATATTATAATATATTTAAAAAAAATTCTCTGTAAACGATGGAAATTCCAGACAATGTTTACATTTATTGCCCTGTATTTGCAGATTAAGTTCAGAATTTGACAACTACAGATTTTGAAAATGTTAGTTCAACTTCCTACTGTTCAAGAATTTTGTCTGCATTAAACAAACTCTGTGCGGCACATTAAACAGCAAAAATGTGTTGGAATTTCAAGAATAGAAGCGTACATACACGGATAATCTTGCAGTATCCTATTGCAAAGGGCTGCCGGAGAAGCATCAGGCAACATTTTGAAATCTGGAACTCCATAATCTACATTAATACCAGCAGTCGACTGAGAAAAAATTCTCTGTTCAGCGTTCAAATTCCTCATTCTGTGACAAAATACGAAAATTCTAGAATTCAACAAAACATTTAACCATTCTTAACAACTCAAAAAACTAACATCAAAGCCTACATTAAAAAAAATCACGAAGCAGAAAATGACTTGTAGCCTTTTCCCTAAAAACAAATCGTTTTCACACGTCACAGCCGGGCGGACCCTGCAAGTAGCAACCAAGCTAATTGAAGACTAAACCTAGAGCACAAAAATACAAATATTATCAAACCAAATGACGATTTCAAGAAGATCAAGAAAACGAATAATATCACGAGTTCGACATGCCAACGCCTCTGCCATTTAACTGCAACCGAAATTTAGCTTAAGAAATCACAATTACCGAATGAAATCGGTAGAAAAAAACGTAAAATCCGCAGAACAACTTCGTTACTCCAACAAAATTTGCCCTGCTTTTCTCCCAGATTTCCACTCTCTTCTCGAGAAGAATTACAATCGTTGGAATTGTAGTTAGATATAAAACGCACCTTCTTGAAAAACCAAGCGGAAAACGAATATTTTAACAACCGAAACAAAATAAAAAAACAGCTGAAACAAACGAGAGGAGTTTGTCCCCTTTGGCCCACCGTTTGCGTTGCTTTACTCGGCCCTTTAACTTCGGGAAAGAGAAATTTAAAATACTGTGGCGGCAGAAAACGGCTTAAATAATTAGGCCATTAACTTTGTGCCGCCCCGTGAGGGCATTATTGTGTGGAGACCGCTTCTGTGTGATGTTTTTAAGCCGGTGATATGCTTTCATGTGACCACTGGCTGTTCTTTTCACACTCTAACTGTGTTCCTGAAGTCACTATTGTTGTACCAGAGGCCTAAGCACGACACCTAGTAATTATATTGTCGTTAGTGGTATTCAATAATTTTTAAACTAGTGACTTCTCTATCTTTTATTTCTTTACTAGAAAGAAAGTCGAATATTCTCTAATTTTGTTCAAGATTATGCCGAAAAGCAGGGCGGGATATTACAAAATGAAAAGCCCTGGAAATTGGCGTAATTTTCGTTGCCAGTTTCCACATGGTGGGGGCCATGGAAGATTATGGACTAGCTTTTAATTCCAAATTTATAGAAACGAAAAAGAAAAATAAGATAGAGCATAAGGAATTTTGGTTATTATTATTATTATTTTAATGATGGAATTTGCATATTTATGATAATATTAACTTAGTTTTGATTATGTCAATTTTGAGAGTACAGCATATATTAGCATAATTATCTTTAGGAAAATATAAGTGAAAAGGTGGAGAGATATCATCATGGGAACATGTATTTTTATTAAAAATATTCAATTATCCTTATCTTAAACTAGCAATCGCACCTCGTGTGTAATGGGTACACTGAAAAGTGTGGAAGGTCAATTAGGAAATAAAATAGTCTATTTTTTTTTGCATATATTTGAACAGTATGTGAAGTCTATTGTTAGGCCATTTATAAAATGATGGTGTTTGTGAAACAAAGGTCTCAATGGAGAAGTGATAGCTTTAAATCAAGTATGCATCCACTTATAGGGATTCGGGAAGATAATCAGGCTTCATTACAAAGAGAGCCATGTTATGTTTGCAATAGGGAAAGAGAGGGAGAGATAGAGAAGGGAAGAGAGTGTGTGAGAGAGGGGGGTAAGGAGATAGATATAGAGAGGAAGATAGAGATGGAGATGGAGATGGAGATGGAGATGGATATAGAGAAGGAGAGGGAGAGGGGGAGATAAAGAGAGAAGAGAGAGGGATAAATAGAGATGATTTAGAGATACTTATATAGAGATGGAGAGAGAGGGAGATATAGGAAGATATAGGAAGTGATATATAGAGAGAAATAGAGAGGAGAGATATAGGGGTAGAGAGAGATGGAGAGATAATGAGATAGATATAAAGGGAGATATGAAAGAAGAAATATGGAGAGATAGAAATAGAGAGGCAACGAGATATAAATATAGAGGTCTAGGAAGAGGGAAAGGGGCAAGAGAGGAAAATATATGGATGGATAGAGAGAGGGATACATGTCTAGAGATAGAGGAGGAGAAAGGAAGATAGAGGTAGAGATAACAATAGAGCTAGAGAGGAAGGAGACAAATAAATAAAGAGGTAGAGGGAGAGATAAAGAGAGAGATAGAGAGATAAAGAGATATAAAGGAAGAGGGAGAGACATATAGATGGTTAGATAGAGTGATAGAGAGAGAGATATAAGGAGATATAGAGAGAGAGAGAGATTGATAGAGAGATAGAGAGACAAAAAAAATAGAGTAGAGGAAGAGAGAAATAGGGAGAGATAAAGAGAGAGAGATAAACATATATGTGAAGAGAAAGAGAGAGATAGATATATATGGGAAAGAAAGGGAGATAGAGGTAGAGATAGAGAGATAGATATGGGGATAGGGAGGGAGGGAGGAAGAGATGGGGAGGGAAATAGAGTGAGGAGAGAAAAGTAGAGAGATATAGAAAGATGGCATGATAGGGAAAGGGAGAGAGAGAGAGGGAGAGACATGGATAGAAGAAGAGATATAGGGGGCAAGGTAAGAGATAAGGAGATGATAGATACAAGTGATCGAGAGAGGGGGAGAGAGGGGGAGATATAGAGAGGGGGATGGATAGAGATAGAGAGAGGAAGGGAGAGGAGTGTGTGTGTGAGTAAGAGAGATAGAGATAGAGATAGGGAGGCAAAAATATAGAGTGTGTTAGTATAGAGATATGGATATAAAGATAGAGAGGGAAATAGATGGATAGAAAGCTAGAGGGGTGGAGAGAGGGAGAGAAATAGAGAGAGATGATAGAAGATATAGAAAGAGGGGAGGATGGAAAGAGGAGAGAGAGGAGAGAGAGAGGGAGAGATAGAGAGATATATATTAGGAAAGATAGGGGAGAGAGACAGAGAGAGACAGAGAGAGATAGAGATGGAGAGAGGGATTAATATATGAAAAGGGAGAGAGAGGGAGAGATGGAAGAAGAGAAGAAGAGATAGATGAATTAAAATAGATAGAAAGGGGGAGGGGAGAGAGAGAGGAATAGAAAAATAGAGATATGAAGTGATAAAGAGAGAGAGAAGGGATAAAGAGGAGAGAGGGAGACAGGAGAATGGAAGTAAAGGATAGGGATCAAAGGTGAGACACTATGATCTCAACCAAGGATGACAGTGTGGCCTAAGAATGATAGTGTGGTGTGCTAGTATCTCATACAGATTGAAACCTGAGATTATCACAAAAAAACAACAAAATGACTAACAATATGATTGCTAAGAACTCTTGAAATATGAAGAAAATAAGAGAATAAACAAGACTAAAATAAAGTAAAGTAGACTAAGTAAAATATAAATGATAAAGTGAGAGAATATGAGAAAGAAAATGCTCGCAATGGACCAAGTAATGAAGCCTCCAAAAAAGAAATATCTCCAATACCTGCACACGTAAGATTGAGAGAAAATGTTGGGGCTATTTAGGGGCCTTCCTCAATCAAACCCCCATTTCGGTGTTTCCACCTCACGAACAACCAAATAGATAGATAGATAGATAGATAGATAGATAAATATATTATAAGATAGTAAAATGCATAGACAAGGGATGTGAGAAATCCCAAGATGCTAAAAGACATAAGACAAGAGATAGCTATCACTTGCAAGGCTTGAGGAAGCCAAATAAATAGAGAAAGAAAGAGATAGTTGTGAGAGCCAAGAGAGTTGTAGAGAATGTTGTAAGAGCTTGAGATCATTGTAGCAAACAAAGAGATGTGCAAGCTTGAGAGAAAGGAAAGAGAGTTTTCAAGAGAGACCAAGATGCCCAAAATGAATTGAAAAGATGGATTTTAAAGAGAGAATAGGAGGAAAAAGAAGGTTCTTGAGCCATTACAAGGTGTCCTGAGTCATTTCCATCAACAAAGGTAAGTGACAAGTGACAAAACACTCAAAAATGGTTGTTTAAATATTGAAATGTCGTGGGATGCTAGTGTGGCGTGCAAATGTCTATGCAATGCACTATTGTCCAAACAAATCATGCTCTAAAATGGTGGGAATAGGGAAAACGCAAGGTTTAATGCAAAATTGACATAAAAAGGTAGCTGCTGAAAAGGGGTCTTGAGCATCTTAAGAGGGAAAAAGGATGATGCAAGGGCTAAAATGAACCTACAAAAATACTAAGGGAGTGGATACAAAAGTGTAGGTAAAATTGAAAGGGGTGCAATTTTACAACACAATAGGGAGATGGAAATAGAGAGGAAAAAATAAAAATACATAAGGGAAGACAAATATAGAGAGAAAGATGGGAGAGAGAGGAAGAGATAGATTGAGAGATAACAAGGAAAATACAAATATAGAGGGATACAAATATATAAATAGCACTCTTTCTCTCTCTCTATACATATATATCTTTTTATCTCTACCTTTGTCTCTATATATATCTCTTCCTTTCTTTCTCATTTTTTCCCTTTACCTCTCTATATCTTATCTCTATCTCCTTCTCCCTTCTCTCTTCCTCACTTTTTATCTATCTATTTTCCTCAAGTGTGCAATGGGTACATTGAAGAAGTCTTAAAGGTGAATTATTATATCTTTAATCAAATGGCATGCTACCATGAGCATAACTCCCTAAGGACAACTATTATCCCTAGGTTGTTGGCACAAAATGATTGATCAAAAGTTAGTATCTCTCTAACTTTTAATTTAGATTTTAACTTGATTAAATTTTAGGTTTTAAATTTATTTTATTATATAGATTAAAATAAAGATTTAATTATATTTTAATAAGACAATTAATTATAAATTAAATTAATTCTAATAAATATTAATTATTTTTTGTAATTTCATGAAAAACATAAACATGTAAAATAAATTTAAAACTTAAGTCTAAATTAAAAATTAAAATAGAATAAACTAAATGCAAAGTCAAAGTTTATCAAAATGTAAATTAATAAAATTAATAATTTAAAAATAAATAAATAAATAAATAACTTATTAAGTTAGTAAATTATAATTAAATATCAAAATAAAACTAATTTTATATTTATTAGAGTTGAAATATTAATAAAATATAATTTTATTTTTCATTTCAATCTTATCAATTTTTTTCTTTTCTTTGTTTTTAAAACAAAAAACCTATTTTTAAATTGTTAAATCATTTCAAAATAAAAATAGAAAAAGATGTTAGAATTGAAATATTAATAAAATATAATTATATTTTTATTTCAATCTTATAAACTTCGCTTATTTTCCTTGTTTTAACAAAAAAAACCTTTTAAATAGTTAAATCGTTTTAAAAATAAAAATAGAGAAAGATATTAAAATAGAAATATTAATAAAATATAATTTTATTTTTTATTTGAATGTTATCAACTTATTTTCTTTTCTTCATTTTTAAAACAAAAAGCCTACTTTTAAATTGTTAAACCATTTTTAAAATAAAAATAGAGAATGACAAAAAAAAAAAGGTGGAAGGTTGAGATTAATTGCATTGTCTTGTGTCCTTCTCCTTAATTCTCAATGGTTGATTTCAAAAAGTAGGTCAGTTCATTTCCTATAGGGAACACCTTGGGTGTAATAAAATTCAATTGTTACTATTGTATAATCTAAATTCCATCATATTTTTAAAATCTAAAATAATTTTTAAATTTTCAAAACAAAAAAATTATCTTTATCTTTTCCTTTTATTTTATTTGAAGCTAAAAAAATCATTTTTCTTTTTATTTGTTGCTTTTTGATTTTATAGATTTTGGAAAAAGAAAATGAAACTCTATATTTATCTTATATTTTAAAAACATCTTCTCTTTTTTAATTTGGAGATGAGAACAAATCATTTTTTTTCTTATTTGTTATTTTTTTATTTTATGTACATGATCGTGTCTTAAGTGAGAAACTCATCCGTAGTTAATAAATAATGTAATTTTGTGTGAAGTTGGATTTACAACATTCTTACTTATTTGACATTGTTTTATTTATTCTTATATATTTTTTGAATACTTATATTTCTTGTGTAAAAAAAAAAAAATACACTTAGATGACTCTAAAGGCCAAAGATATTTGTATATTGTTTAGATCATAACTTTTAAATTATAATTTAGAATCATGACTTCTTATATCATTGGAAGAAGATTGACAAAATCTAAATAAGATTGCTCTCAAAACTTGGTGGATCCATTCCACATATGAAATCGATCTCACACCTATAGATTTGACCCTCATAATTTCAAATTCAAAATTCTAGTCAACTCCCACCCATTTATTTTCTCAGCTAAAGTCAACTAAACATATATTTGTGTTATTTATTGCTATGTACTTGTATTTTAAAGACATTTAGTTACATTCATTTTGATTATTTGATTTGTATTCACTCAATCATTTGCAATCAAGAAGGAACACATTAGGAAAACTTCCATTGGTACACTAAAATAAATGTATATATCTATATCACACCACTCTAGCACATCTACATGTTTGGATATTTTTATTTTTGATTATTGGAATTGTCATAAGGCCAGTCCTTTGATCCCCTAGTGATCTAACAAACCTCTAAAGATATTCATACTAGAAAGTAGAGTAAACTAAAGAAAATTAGGTGAATCAATGACCAAAAGCACAAGATCAAAGGACTCAATTTTATGTTACAAAAAATAGTTTCTCAATCTTGTAATTATACTAAGTTAATATATTGAGTGCAGGGGGTTCGAGGACTGTGTGCCCCAACAAGATTTCAAGGGAAACACCCCTAAAATCCCCATATATATATATATATATACTATCATTATAAATCATAATCATTCATCATTAGGTCACAAATATGACAGTAGAGATTATGTTGGCCTCTTTTTCCCTAGAAGCCTGTATAAGGGCATTGTATTACAGTTGTGTATTGCACTGTTGTATTTTGTGTGAGAGAATGATAGATATCGAGTTGCCTCTGAATCTCTAGTTAGTGATACTCTTATGAGAAGCTTGTTTTGTATGTATATTGTAATCATCTTGATTCTAAATAATATATTGGGTGGATTTTGGAGTGTGGAGTTTTTTTAAAGGGTTTTCCCAATGTAAATAACTATGTTGCAATATGAATAATATTTATGTTTATTTATATTTAATTTTTGTAACTGTTGTAAAAATCTTAAAAAACATTGCATAGTTCCCTTCTCTCAAGGTTAGTGTGGGAATCTTTTTCACTACCTTAGCTTCCTTACAAGTGGTATTAGAGCTTGATCACATTTGGTTACAATTATGGATTGTTTGGTTTTTTAAACTAATTCAATTTTGAGTGGATGCTCGTGTAGAAGATACTTTGTAATATTGTTGTAGGAATTTCCAGATGGCAAGCTCATCAAGGAGAATAGAGGTGGAGAAGTTTACACTAAACAATTTTGAGATGTGGAAGATAAAGATGGAGGATCTATTAATTGAAGATCCATGGGATGATGTTGATGATAATTTTTCAAGGCCTACAAATGCTACTTTGGTTGTTCAATATAATGTTATTGACCATAAAGCCAAGACTCTAATTAGATTATGCCTAGTAAACTTTGTTTTAATCAATATTCATGAAGATTCCTCTACAAAGAATTTATGGAATAAACTTGGTGAGATATATCAAGCCAAATATTTAGTGAACAATATTTTATTGAGAAAGAATTTGTATTTCTTGAGATTGGAGAAGGATGGATGAATTGCATACCACCTAGAAGCATTCGATATGTTGGTGTAAAAATGGATGAGGAGGAGAGATGTCACATATTTCTTTGTCCTTTGCCTAAATTGTGGGATTCTCTTGTTATAGCTATTGGAACACACTTAGAGTTTGAAGAAGAAACAATGATTTTAAAATTTAGTTGCATGTTATGTATAGAATTTGGCCCTAACCCTACCATTAATTAGTTGTTTGAATATGAGAAAAAATCAAGAACTTCCTTCAACCACTCCCTCCTTTATCCCAAGATCACTTTTGGAGAAGCAAGCAAGGATATGCAACACTGTACATCAGATTGGAAGTCATTCCTTGAGAATCCCTTGGTTGGTAAAGGTTGATACTATTATATATGAGTCTTATGGCTAACCTATCTAGGTGAGAGCCATATACCCTCATTTGGTGGCTAGTGGATAGTATCAGGTCAATTTTGCTACACTTAAGTTCCTCCCACCCCAAGGTAAACATGTCACCCTATATTAATCAAGGTGAATAAAAAATTACCACTTGAGGAGCTAGCCGGCCAAGAGATAAGAGTTGGACTCATTACCTTAAGTGTGCCTGATGTTTCATAAATTCTTTCATTGGTACGAAATCAAACTTTTTTGCATGGGGCTCAATATAGGTGTTATTATCTATAGTTAGGTTGGGGTAGTAGCTGTAATATATACTAACCCTTCAATGAAGTAAAAAAAATTAAGTTTTCACATTTCATGTAAATAAACTATGTAACAAGCCATTGCAATAAAAAAATATATTTTCTTTATTGAGAATATATGATCAAAGATGCATAACATAATACAACAAGAATTTCATTTCATTAAAATAATTTCATAAGTTACATCAACACAAGAATGCATACATTTACATACATAGCTCAATGAGTTTTGGAACAAATAGCTGTAAGACGGTCTAGGATCCTTCCTTTCAAATCTTGGTTCTTTTGTCACCTGTTGTGGAGGAGAAGCATCACTCAAGCGCTTTTCCACCAACCTCAAACTCTTAATGCAGTCCCCTACACATCTATCATTTGATAGATGGACCTTCCCTTTGATGAAGAGATTGGTAGAGTAACCAATAATGACAACCAATTGAGCATAGTGATGTGTCCTACATAACTAGAACTTGTAATCCCATTATTTTGAACTAGCATGTAATACTAGATCACGGTGAACTGATAATGGATTCTCAACATTCTCACTATCTACAGTGGAATCTTGAACATTCCAACTACTTTGGCCAAAGTGTTCTCAACGGTAATCCAGAGGAAGGTCATATATCACATACACTACTTAGGGTCGATTTGACTGAAGGCCATCTTAAACTATGCATAGGTATTTGCTTCAATGGATAATCTATCATCCCAGAGATAACCTATCACCATTTTAACCTACTTGGAATAAACCTACTTAACAAGTAAGTACACAAGCTCCCTCCTATACTGGATAAACAATCTTAGGAGTAAACACAAGCTATTCTAGTTAAATCAATAACTTAGCTAAGTGTATCACATGTGCCACTCATGTCCAATCATATCTAGTATATAATACCTATGATAAACACCAATCTCCTATTATGGAGTATTTACAAGCACATCATAAAACCAACATAAAGGCTTCTATTCCCTTTTCAATGACATTCTAAATTCTCTAAAGCAAGTACTTTGTAAAGATAATTCAAGCATACATGGAGAACAATTCATTCATAATTTAAAATAACAAAGAAGAATATCCTCATGCCTGTTATCGCTTGTCCAATCAATTGACAACAATGTGTTAGCCTCTCCCAAATAGCAACAAGCTTGATAATAACTTCTCAAGATACGTCACAAAGAACTTATAACTCTTAAGTTGGTAGATTACTTCACTCAAATAGCAACTCTTTCTCTCAATATGGTAGAATTCTCTTTCACACACAAGTAAACTGGAAATAAGCTGGAAATAATGCAGCATAAAGGTTTGCAAGAAGAATGTGTCCTCTCAAATGAAATTGCTCTGCTGTTTATACATCAGCATGGGGCTACACATCCTACAATTTAGGCATGGATATGGACAGAAAACACCATGCACAGATACACATATATCACAGCAAAAAGGTGGCAACTATGTAAGCTCATACTCAGCAAAAACATCTATAGATCGACTTGCTAGATTGATAGCAAATAGAGACTTATTCAAATCTGCACATGGATAATTTGAATTATCTCTAGCAATAGATATCTACAGCAAATGGGTTTCCAAAGGTGGCACCAAAGCTTCCACACTCCTCTCAATGTTGGTGTGGTTTCCTTGCAAGTAGAAATAGTCAATTGCCAATTTGCAACACCATGCATTCATCAACTTAATCTAGGGATGAGTCGATTTAGATATTCACTCTCTCTTTGACAAAGTCATCAACTATTTCTCGTGTTTCAACAGATGTTGGTTCAAGTATAAAAACATGGTAGTTTAAGTTTACCGAGTCAAAGATAATCTTCACCATAGGAGTCGACCAAGTCTATGTCATGCATCGACATAAGGCAGCAAGCTTAAATGCAATAAATGTGTTCCATAAAGCGTGACAGCAAGAGTAAAAGTTAGATTCTCTAAGCACAGTCATATGCAACTTATGTTTGGCCTCTAAAATACTTCCTTATTCTATGTGCCACTTCCTTAAATCATGCGCTATATGCATATTTCACTGTTGTGTATAAACTCCACATACGTGCCTCTATAGTCGTTGTATTTGCTTTTGACTTATTCTCCACTTGGTATGGCGCGTGGCATTTTTCCTTTAATATCCTTCACATATACCATTCACTCTGATTTTTTAGTTTTCATATATCACGCATTGCAAATAATGCACTAAGGGTGGGGTCTTCACTTTCTACTTATGCGCCTCATACTACCATGAAACCATATATAATATTTCCATTATAATATATATATGTGTTCTAATAGATATATATAACCATGAAATCATTCCCCGTGCTATATAATATATAATCACTTCATATATACATATATATATATATACATATACATTTAATGTATCATGTATAAATATATGTAAATGTATAGGGTATATCATTCTCCTTCAGTTGATATACAAGAAAAGCATATATTTATAGACAAACAGACTTAAAGAATTTAATAATCGGTATACATATGTATGTACCCTCATTATCACTTTCATAATAATGCACATATATATACATATAGAGCAGTGTTTAAAAATAAAGTAATCATTTAGATATATATATATATATATTTATAATACATATTATATATATAGATATAGATATATATACATACCTCTAGATATAAGAATCAACACTTACGTGTATATATATATATATGTATGTATGTATATATATATGTATTCCCATATATATACACAAAAAGAACTTCAATAATATCATCATGTATATATTAATATGTTCACCCATATATTAGGTTACTCTTTCTTATCCTATTACCGTCGATTCACGCATTTGTTAAGTATATTTATATATTCATATATATATAATTGATTCTATGGGGTATGTTTGTAAGTATTTTTACTTACATACATGCATATGATTATGCTCTCACACACGGATCAATGTATGTATATACTTTTATACATGCATACTTTTGACGTAGATATGTATCGACGAAAAACTCAAAGACACATAACATCATAATAACATTTATATACATATATGCATGTTTCTACATATGTCGTCACACTCATATGGAAATCCCATTATATTCGTTGTACGCATAAGCTGACATATATATATATATATATATATCCCAATACTCAAACAACCACACAAACAAACACAGTAGGATAAGGAAGGACTCACAAGCTCAAACAGATAAACATCATTCAAGCATGCATTCAATAGTAATTAAGACCCTTACTAATGTAGACACATTACATTAAGGGTGACTTACCACTTCCCAACTCAATGACTAGACCAACCAATCTATTGTGGTGTGTGTATGCTTAGATAGTTTACATTACCGTTTATTCAACCAAGATCTTCTCCTGAGTGATACTTCTCGGGCTTCACCTAGAGGAATGAACATATACTTGCATCCACATTCTCAAAGTATGTCCAAGGTAGTCAGCTATTCAACAAAATATGCATTACACATAATGCATCTCCAAAGTTAGAATATCAATTCAATAGCCTTTTATTTCACAAATATGCATTTCTTCACATATAATTTAAATGAGATAGCATTCGTTCATAATTATTTTGACAGCAAAGTGCAAGCACAAATTATTCATCTACAGAATTCACATTTTACCCTATATAGTAATAGTAAATAGCAATTACACAACTTAAGGTGTAACAATAGCTATATTATGGAAAGGTGGCACAAGCCATTGATCGGACTACTAAGGATTGGATAACCAAGGAATGGATCAACGCGGAGTGGCCCAAAAGTGAGAGAGTTTGTTATCCTCGAATTTAGCTATGCTCTATTCATGGGATAACCCCTATGAAACTTATCCATTTCGTAACCTACGTCCTCTAAGCACATAAAATGAGGAAAATCTTAATTTCCCTCATGCATGGTCCAAAGCCTCAAAAAGTCATTTTAAGTGTTTCCTCTTTTCACCTTTTGAAAATTTGCAAAAGGTTAAAAATTGTAAAATTTCAATTTTGGGAGTTAGTCATTTTCTTACATACGCAAGAGCATTGAATTTTAGCACTCATGTATATTCTTGGTTAACTGTCATGTGCCTTGGTCATTTTCTTCCATATGCAAGAGCACTGAATTTTATCACTCTTGCATATTTTTGGTATCTTTCATGCAATGTTGGGAAAATTCCTCACCACTACATATCTTTCATGCAATATTGGAAAAATTCCCCACAACTACATATCTTTCATGCAATTTTGATAAAATTCCCCACCACTACAAATCTTTCATGCAGTGACTGAAATTTTTCCCACTTATGCATATAATTTATTCTACCCCATGTAGGAGTGGAATTTTCCGCCCTTACATAAATTTTTTCTACCACCTTTTCATCTCAACCACTTAGTCACTTGTAGTAGCTCAGAAATTTAGCATCATTACATACAAGTTCCTAAATCACATTCAATAGCTCATTTTTTATCCACTTGTGCATTTGATTTTCCTTCCCTCATGTAGTATCTCAGTTTTTTTGTGCCTCTGCATACCCCATGTTTAATAGCTCAAAATTTCTCCACTTTTACATATCCAACATGCAATATCTCAAATTTTTAGCACCCATTCATCTAAACCTCCTTGAAGCACATGCAGAAGCTCATTTTTTCCCACCAATGCATAAAATGTAGGGAAAGCTTAGGTGCGGAACAAACTCTCCTAATGTCAAAACCTCAGCGAAGAATGCAGAGGTGACTTTAAATTTTCAATTACAGTCCAATTAAGATACTCATGAAAGAAATAACTGAAACAAAGAAATTAACATACACAGATGAACACCAGATTTACGTGGGAAAACCCTTACGAGAGAAAAACCCACCACACCAAGAAAAGCCTCTTTGTATTACTATTTTCAATTAGATTTGCACCCAGCTGAATGTAAGATTCAGCAATCTACTTAAACATGGAAACCTTCTTCAGATGTGGGTGATCTGAACGAAGAAGGAATCTCCAGAGTGAGTTGGTTCTCCGAAAGATTAATCCTATTCTAAATATTTTTGAGGAAAGGGATAGAAAGATAGCTTGTAAGTAAAACCTATGACTTAAAATGATCCACAAAACTTAACAATGACTTTGATAATTTCTCTCACGAAATAGTCTGATATTTCTCTCACAAAGCAATCTTTAAAAAAAAGCAATGAATTCACAATCCCTCATGAACAATAGTGCAAAATTGATTTGCATGAAGGTTCAGAAGTAAACACAGCATGCAACCCGTAACAATGAACTTTATGCATCGATGATTTGCAATACTTAGGACATAAAAAGGATTTGTAAACAGAATCACAACATCAATATCATACTAAAACTACAAGTTGAGACAGAAATTGGAGACAGGAATGTTGTTTTTAATTAGATCAAGGAGTGAAACTCTCAAAAACTGAGTACAAAAGTTTACAAGCTCCAAAGTGTTAAGAGCAAGAAACTGAAAATCTAAATTGAGAAGAAGACCCAAGACTAAGTCTCTTCAGAATATATCACCCAAGAAACCCTAATCCGAGCTCACAAAGAAGCTCAAGGAAAAAAGCTTCAAACTGTCTCAAAAACTGCATAAAAGTAGAAAAAAGCATACTGCTTTTATGATCAAACTGTAAAGCCTCTAAAAATAGGCTGAATCTACTTTAAAAGCCAGAAAAACACCTTATCTCTCCAAGATAAAGCTCAAACTCGACCAAGAGGAAAAGTCGACATAATCTACTAAAAATAGCAAGAAATCACAAAACAATTTATAAGGATTGCTTTATGATTCTGCTTTACATCACTGCAAATTTTACAATTTGTCCATTTTTGCAATTAAAGATTGCAAAATCTTTTGCAAAATGATTACATCTTATCTCAGCAATACAATGCTTTGATTTTTCTTTTAAAAAAATCATAAAAATATCAATGGAAAATCGTTCTCCTATCAAAATCCTTAATTGATTTCTCTAAAATCAATTAAAACAAAAAACCCTAAGTAGATAATTGATTTTCTTGAAGATACAACAACAGCCTAAGTGATCAAAGAAATATCCACCCCTAGGCATAAGGTATTCACCATTCAGACTCTCATTGTTTTCTCTCAAAAACAATAAAGCTAGGATACTCAAGTCTCCAAATTTTCCTAAGGCACAAGGGTGTCAATAAGAAACACAAGCCCTAAAGACTTAATATATTGACCTAGGCATATAAATTTTGGCCTTTCAAACATTAGCTTCAGACTTTGAATGAACCACAATATAGACCTAAATTCGAATTTATTCACATGCTAATGATAAAGGTGAATATTCTGGATAATCATAATGTCGGCTCAAACTAGGGCATGAACAAAAGAAACCAAACCCTAAAATTATTTCACTTTGCACTCATCATTTTGAAAGCATGGAGCTATTCCTGAGAGAGCTTTCTGCCATGATTGAGCTTAGACTGAAGCTCATGCGCTCAAGAATCTTCATCTTCTTCTTCAGATAGTCAAGTCTTTGACTGGGTAAGCTTGATCTGTTTGTTATTGTAGCTTTTTACTTCATTGAAAGAACAAGAAAGGCTATTAAGGCCATGGACTACTCATGCTTGTCTCTGACTTTCTTTTACTTTCCCATGGCTCTATTCTTCTTGGTCGTCTTGTATGGGCATGAACTCGAGCTCCATGAGAAAACTTGCTTGAGGGTTCGCATTCCTTATTGCACACAAGGTAATATAGCTTCGATGGCTTCTCTTTTTCTGATCTTGTAGTCGTGATTTTAACAGTCTTTTATAGATTTGTGATGGCTCCTCACAACCTGAGCTTATTATTTCATTACTTATGTGTTCTTTGTCTCCACTAGCCATCCCATAAGAGCTCACACTGGATACTTTGCTTGGGTTTTGAAACTCTAGTATATCTCTGGCCGCGGCTATAAACATTCCCTACGGCTCAAACTGGTAAGCTACTTCGCTCTAAGTGCATATTTTCTTCTTCAAAAACTTAAAGAACCTCTCTTTTACTTATGAATCTATTGCCATGCTCAGGCTGCATCATGTATATGCTGAAAATAAGCTTTCAAAGCATTATTGGGCTCGATTCACTATGATTTATCTTCACTTATGTTATTTCATGTAAAATCCACATATGGGTGTCGCTAGAAGCTGCAATTTTTGTGTTTAAAACCAAACCTCAAATGTGGGTATATGAGAAATAAAATCTGCATATTCATTTTTTACGATATTTATGGGCTCGACCCAAAAGACCAGTTGTCTATTTCACACTTCTGAAACAAAAACACGATAAGGGTATTTATAATTTTTGAAGAAAATTTATCTATTATGTGATTTATCTTACAGAGCTCGACCACCATTATTTTGCATTAACTCATGTTATTTACTTAACAAACCCTCTCATGGGTGTCACTGGAAATGGCAATGAATCAGTGTGTTTTGACATTCTGATAAAACCGGCTCAACCCATCATTCGTTTTCTGCACCTTTCTGTATCTACCTGAACCTCATCTTATGGGTGTTCTTAAAATGAAGAAAACTGTTCTTTTAACCATTTGAAAACTTGGGCTCGAACTGACCCTTTATTTCTGCATTTTGTAAAACATATTTTTGAAACCCTCACCATATGAGTTCAGTTGTAATATGGAAAGTCTGTACATTTCCATACTTGTGTAAAATTGGGCTTCTTTAGCATTCGAATTCTTTACTTTTAAAACATACTTTTGTATTTGTTTCTTTGTGAAGAGAAGTATCTCAGAATATACTACTGATGAACACCCTCCATAGGTCCATGAAATGTTGGAACTATATCTTTTGTTCACATTTTTCAAATGTTATCCTCATGTCGCTTCCTTCTTGCATACGGAATTCCTTTTGACTTTCAATAAGATTCCTTTATTCCACCATACAGCAAACTCTTTCTTTCTGTCCTTGGAGTTATGCAGAGATTTTAATTGAAACCTTGTAATTCTTAATGTTGTATTTGTATTATCAGTCAAACTGGAACTAATCGTTCATTTATTATTTGAGCGCATTTTCTATCTTTCATACTCTTGGGCTTCAACCTGACACTCTTCATGCATTTTTATGCTCCACTTAATAAGTTGTTTCCGTGAATTTACTCTTTCCTAAGATGAAAATTGAAACAAATTTCTTCATTAAGGCATAATGTATGCCTATTCACTGTCCTTGGTTGTGAAAAAGAATGTTAATGAACTGAACCTTGCATGACACATGATCATGATGAACAAATAACACAAAACATGAACCATATAGTAATGTTTGATAAAAATGTACTCAGTTGAATTAATTGAGCGAGTTAAACTCACTGTTCACCTGTAGCCTTCAGAAAGCATTAGCCTGATGGTTATGAATGCAAAGTTGGTTTAACAACTTGATAGATAATTTTGTTTACTCTTTTAGTTGTATATCACTCCTTTTGATGAATATGATGATGTAATTACTATCTCTTGTCATCCCATTTGTAATAAGTAAGGGTAGCATGCCGAGCTCTACCCTTGTGGGAGCCCATTTTTCTCCACATGCTTGGTCTTCAAATAATGATCAGCTTCGTGATTTTTCCTATACCTACACAAGGAAACAAACAATGTTAGCATAAAAAACCATATATAAATATCATATTGATGTTTATCCTTTAGCTCATTTTTTCTATACTTTTCTTGATTGCTTCAATGTATGATTGATAGCAGGCTGCACTATTGTTGGTGATTCATATAGGTGTCTTAATAATCAGAGCCTCTAACATCCCCTCTTTTCTCTTAGGTCAACGAAGCTCGATAAGACAAAGGTGCACCACTTCAGTGTTGACTGTCGACCGTCGGCCAATCAGGCAATGATGATTATGTCGTTACTTATGTGTTTTTGTCTTTTGCATCTTACATAGTATAGTGTGTTATTAATGTTGTACTATGGCAGTCCCATCCACGGCTTGTGTGGATATTTGATTTCATTTTATGCTTTTCATTTCGAAAAGAAAATGCATTTCAATGCAATGTTGGAATATCATTTGGATTCTTGCAATCAAATGGAGCTATGTAAATATGAATCACTTTATGAAATGAATGAAAGCATTTAAAATGCTCTATTTTTTATATGCTCAATTTTGTACTTTATTTAATTGTAAAAACATTGAATGGCACTTCTAAAATTTTAATTCTTCTTTTAAATGCACAATTGTCACTTGACAAACAATTAACATGATGCAAACAGCACTCAAACATAATCTGTAATTTCACCCTAAGATATAAAAATGTTCAGCCAGCTCCACCAATTTGAGTTGTGGCAAAAATTGGTAACAATTATAATAAACAAAATTACATACAGAGTTCAGACTTAACTTTCTGATGTCAATTTACAACAGCAGATTCAATGATCAACCTTGTACAGAACATCCCAGTTACAATTCTCTCTGAATTGAATTCACACACACTAATCATCCATCGAACTATTCATCAAACTGAACATCATCTTCGATTTCGGAGTATATCCATGTCGTTCATGATCTGTTGATCTTCCTCACAAGAATGGTCGCAACAACCTAACCACCAACGATTCACCTTCAACTTCCTCTGATTGGTCGAACACATACCACGTAGGATCTTCAGATGGTCAAAAGTCATTCAAGCATAATCGCATGTCGGTGAGACACTAGTCATGTCTCCCTGATGCTACATGCTCCACTGACGCTATCAGCATAACTTACAACTATCGGCAAGAGATCATAACGAGCTGCATGAGTCATACCGATATCCAAGATCATCACCCAAACAATTGCTATCAGAAAGATCGGCGAGACCTCTCACTGAAGTCCATAGTAGACTCATCAGCAAGACTATCGCATTCGCTATGAGTCATATAGAGCCCTTAAGTCTTACCAATCTCAATACACCTGTCGGTGAGACCAATAGTCATCGGCAAGAGATCATACCAAAAGCACCCAATAGTAAATATCACTCCGACCAAACTATTGGCAAGAGTCTCCCCTACACCCACCATGAACACATCCATCGGTAAGACCAACAAGTCAGAACAAGGTCCTAGAAAGCCTCCATGCCACACCTAAATGTCCTACCATCGGTGAGACTTCAACAATCGCTATGACTTCCAACGAGCCGTCAGGTCACACCGAAGATTTAAACCATCGGCAAGAGATCCTCAGTTGCTAAGAGTCTCTGAAGGTCACACCTCTCCCCGATGCTACCTATCACCAGGAGTCGCACTAAAGAAATCCTTGTGAATAATTGTCGGTGAGACATACACTGTCGGGACGAGACATTCTAAAAGTTCACATTTCTCCCCAACTCCACTCGTCGCCAAGAGTCTCCCTAATGTCCAATAGAAACCAAACCGTCGGCAAGAGATCTCCCCGGGCGAAGAGAGGTAGGAAAACTCATAGCAATCGAAATGTCTTGACAATGACTCTCGTCGGCAAGATAGAAATAATGTCTCGGTGACCTGAGCATTCTACAAGGTTACACAGCTACTAGTTGGCTAGACAGAAAGAATATCACACCGACTTTGCTCTTTCAAGAGTTTCATGCCAGTAAGATTGAGACACATTTTCCAACATAAAACCCTATTTTTTCTCTTACACTGGAAAATATGAAATTTTTCCAGCTACTCTTGCATGCCATTCCAATCTTTTGTGTCTGGATTACTAAGTGGTTTTGATCAATTTTTGCTACTTCACAAATGTTTGATCCATCACCTAGCAAGAAAGCTATGAGATAAAACTAGAATTTATCCTTCCCACCAACATAGTTATCCAAGAAATTACATCAATGGTGCAAAAGGAATTTGAAGATGAAGCTTTCTCAATAGTTTCAATTGATACATTGATGGATATTCAACTCACATTGGATAACCTTAAAGTAGTTTTAGAAAGGCACCAAAAATCTTGCATCACCATCAAGGATGCAATTGCAAGAGTTCTTGCTATCGTCGGGCATACCTCAGGTCCTAATGATGAAGAATTCCAAGTGGCCATGAAGAAATATGAAGACTTCTTGGAGAAAGATGGTGGAGAATGATCGGCATGCCTTTATCACACTTAGTTTATTTTCAAGCATTTTTTTTATGTAATTAGTTGATGACATTTTACATGTATTTTATACATATGTAATTGCATGTTAAAATAGAGAAGTCCTAAATCAAATTGGACTCTCTTGTTGAATAAGTCAAATTAGCTATTTATTTCTTAGATTAGCTCTCAACTCTCCTCTATATATATGAGGGAGCTTCTTTTTGTATAAAAGACCTTTTATCTTTTGAAGCGAAGTGCTGCCCATTTGAGAAATTTTTTGAGACTTTATGTTTAAAGTGCATATCAAAAATCAATCAATAAAAGAGGTGAATTTTGCATCCAACCTTTCTTTTGGATCTTATTGATTATGAGTAAGATTTTTCTTACGTCATTCTAACTACATTTTTATGCAATTGGTTGATAAAGTGGTGTTATATTTCATATTTGAAAGGGAATTCAAATATGATCTTGAGTCTTTGTGCTACAATATTGTATTTGGAGTTTATGTTTTAGTGTGTGATCTTGGTTAATAATTCAGAGATTTTGGGCTGTGGTTATTTGCTACGTTTTGTGGATCTATTGGTGGTGTATGTTGAAGTCTTTGAGCTACAACATGCTTCACATTTTATCTTTAACAATCATCATTGGAAATAATAAAATCCTTTGAGATTTTGTGGGTTTTCAAGCTGTGGAACTCACTAGTATCACTTCAATTTCTCTTACGTTTAGTCTTGAGTAGATATTGGTCATTACTGCTCATAATAGTTCTTTGAAGAAACGTCATTGTAATTGTTGTAAGAAGAAAAACATATTTTTCTAAAAAGAGAGAAAAGGATGACTGTAACACCCAATAGATAAATTTAGTGTAAATAATCTAGGTTAGTTACTTGTTGTAGAGAGCAATAAGAAGAGAGCCTTCCCTTTCTAAGAGGACATTAAAATCTCGTCATAGCTATGGTTGAAATTACCATTTTTTAATTAATTAAGTGATTACAAAATATTCACTCAACAGTTTTTTGGCGACTCTATTGGGGATTATGAATATGCATCCAAGCATCACGCTTGTGGTTGAAGTATACCAGTTTCTTATTATGATTGTAATTATTTATTTATTGTTAATTTTCTTTTCCTATCAAAGAGTGCTTTCTAGAAGAAAAAATCTACATAGGTAGTCAGAGGGAACAAGGTCGAGTTGATTCTACATTTGAATTGTTTTTTATTAGACGTAAAATACAGGTTTTGAAGGGGCCCGAAACCCTTTACATCAGAAAGCAGCTGAGACTTAAGAAAACATCATTATGCAAAAAAAACCCAACAACAGCGAACCAACAACAAAAAGTCAACCAAAAAGGAGGACCCCAACAAGCAGCACTACATGTTATTCAGAATATTTTTTGCCTCCACGTTGCTTGTTGCAGCCTTCTGAGCATCATCGAAAACATCATAAATTTATTTACCAGAGGCCCCAACCTGAGCTTTAGTCTTGTTCCTTGTCTGAGTACCAGGACCATCCGTATTTACCTCAATAATCAAAACAATATCTTTCTCCCCACCCTTCCTGGCAGCACCCTCCTCCCCCATCAGCTTACCAGCAACACCGATCTCTTCAACATGAACACTATCTTTACGCTTCTTGGCACTAACCATAGGAGAGATCACACCAGTAGAATCCAATTTACCAATAGATTTAGAAGCCTCCCCACCTCTCATCATGGTATCCCAAATTTCTCCATTTTATCCTTAAGGGTGAGGATTCTACCTTCAAGATTTTGTTTCATTTTAAAAGTTTCCTCTGCCACAATATCTGCCATAGTGTTTAAGGAATAAAACAATTCATCTATCTAGTTTTGGACAGAGGTCTCCTCAGCCTTACTCACCACACCCCTAACTTTGACATTAGTTTTATTGAGTTCATGAAAAAACCACTTAAACAGTTTAAACAAAACAATGGAACTCTCACGAGCAATTCCCAGCACATCAGACATCTCTTATTTATCAATATTAAAAAACCCCTTCCCCAAAGCATCTTCCTCCTTAGAGGAACTACCCTTTTCCTTATCAATAGAGATTTCCTTACCTTTGGCAGTAGCAATCAGAGTCTTGATTTTTTGGATGGAGCTCGCAATCTCCTCCATCGCAGCTTTTCTCTTCTTTAGCCTTTCCAAATCCACATCTTGGGTTTCCACAGCAACCTCGGACTTACCTTTTTGCTGCACATCCAACTTAACACTTAGGGAATCATCAACAAAGAGGTTGCCCGTAATAGTGAGAGGAGAACCCCTCTCTAATATTTGACTCACCATCCTCATAACCCTTTTCTTCCTACTTCCCTCCTCTGGCTCCTTTTGCTTGGTTACAGGGGGCGGTAAGGAAGCCTCGCCATACAATTCATCCTTCTCCTTCACACCCCTACATAGAAAATCAACAGCCTCCTCATCACTACAAGTCACATAACCCTCACTAGCTTTTCCGCACAGCTCGCAATCTCCTCCACCATAGCTTTTCTCTTCTTTAGCCTTTCCAAATCCACATCCTGGGTTTCCATAGCAACCCTGAACTTACCTTTTTGCTACACATCCAGCTTAACACTCAGGGAATCATCAGCAAAGAGGTCGCCCGCAATAGTGAGAGGAGAACCCCTCTCTAATATTTGACTCACCATCCTCATAACCCTTTTCTTCCTACTTCCCTCCTCTAGCTCCTTCTTTTGCTTGGTTACAGGGGGTGGCGAGGAAGCCTTGCCATACAATTCATCCTTCTCCTTCATACCCCTACACAAAAAATCAGCAGCCTCCTCATCACTACAAGTCACATAACCCTCACTAGCACATGGCTCCCCTTTTTTCACCTTTCCCGTAGCAGGGGATTGGGGACCCACCTCCATAGAAGCAAGTGAATCAGGAACAAATTCCACATTCCCCTCTAAATCTCACTCTTTTTCCAAAATCAATTTCCTTTTCTTTTCTTTTTTGCTGGTCAGTTCCTCTTCAAAAGTAGTCTCATACTCCTCCATAGGGTTAGGTTGTTTACCCTTCAGGGTAACAATTGGCTTAGCCACCTCAAATTTCTTCACATAATCAAAGACAAGGAGGATTAATCCCACATGCAAAATGGGGTTTTTAAGGTTTTTCTTATTATCCTTAAGCCGTGAATCCAGAGACATCAGGAGATAATACGGAAAGCAAATCCTCTTCTTATGTCAGAAGTGATTGAGCAAGATGAAGTGGTATGCATTAACCGTTGAAAAGCGACCTTCCAAGTTTATAAAGTCCATTAACTCTTCAGCAACATCTCCCCACAAAGCCTTAAGAGAGCTTCTCTGGTAGCCTCCACTCCTCGCGGTCCTCAAATCCTTAGCTTTGTCTCCCTTGAAGAAGATTTGCATTGCAGTTTGGGACTCCTTTTTATCTCTAAAAAATTTCATACCATCCATAGCCAGACCAGTAATATTCATTGTATTGTGAAGTATTGAAATATGTAAATGCAAAAGCAATAGATACAACACAATCACTGAGACATTACATTAGAGAATTCAAATCACAAAACTAATCGAATTGAAACAAAGCAAATTCCCTAAAATCGTCCCATTGTTTCCTATCTTCAGGGATTCATTAAATCATGATGGCTCTCAAATTTGTGTATGCACTATGACTATTAGAATGACAACCTGAGGAACGAAATGCTGGAAGATGCAAGAAATTTATTCCTACATGATGATTGAATTATATGATATGTTGTAAATGATAATGATGTTGTGATAAGGATATGATGCTAAAGACTATGATGCAAATGTCGTATGAAAACTGATATGATAACTAAGATGCAACTAATATTAAAGTCATGATTATGCTAAACTAAATGCTTCTAATTGCTAATTGTCAAATGCTCAAATGCTCAAATGAAATTTTTGTAGAGTAAGATTGCTCAAAGTTGGGATATGAAATGTTGGAGTATGATGTATTTATAGGATTTCCAAGGCATAAAATGATGTGGCAGCAACCAATGGTCAAGATTTTAGCTGGGGAGATGAATGGTGGAGAATGAAGGAGTTAGAGGGAATAATGGAGAGTGTTCCCTTTAATAGAACACTTTTCCAAGTGTGAGAGAGAATAAATGGAGGAAGAGAGCCAAGTGTCTCAAGTTTGTTTCAGAATTTGTTGAGGAAAAAGCCCATTTAAATATTAAGGATATTTAAATTCATGAGACAAATGATGAGGTAGCAAGAGGAAAAGTTGTAGACATGTGACTAAATTCAAATTTGGAATTATTCAAATTTAGTAAGAAGATATTAATTAAATAAAACAAACTATTTGAATTTGTTTATTTAATTAAGATTAGAGGAATGTGATTTAAGATAAGAAGAATTAGAAAATGTGAACTATATAAATAAATTTAGAATTTATTTATAAGTAGACGAAATAAGAGGTTTATTAATTAAATACCTTGTATTTAATTAATTAATTATCTTGACCGATTTTAGGTGTATACATTTTGCCCCTCTTTGAAGTGATGTGTTTACGCATTGCTTCAAAGAAAAATTTGTTGGTGATGCTGACCAAAAAAAAAATTGATAATGCCCCAAACACTAATTTTCGAGTGATAATGGATATATGCCCCCTTGGGAGATAAATCGATGAATTTCTGAATTTTTTGAAATTTTTATGATTTGATGATGATTTCAAATTTTATGATGTTCAGACAATTTATCTCTTGAAAAATGATGTTGAACATGCCAGGTGATGAATTAAGGCCCATTTTGTAAAAAAAATAAAATCAATCCGACTTAATCTCACTTAAAAGGTTAAAAAGAATGTGATTTGAGCTCATTTGTGCATTTGCATTTTGAAAATTAGAGTGAGTGAGCAACTTTTGAGCAAATTTGGCAAGATGGTGATTTTGATCCAGACCCACCGATTCGAGCACGTTCGACATCACAACCACCCAGCCGCGTATGGACCTCTGGTACATACCCCAAAAAACCCCCTCGTAAATTTTGAATCTCATTTTTCGTGCATTTTTCATGTGTTGAAATTTTGTTTTTCGCGTTTTAGCACATTAGAACCCCAATGTAGCGCATTGAATGTTTGTTCTAGCGCATACGGTAGATTAGTGCATAGGGTCATATTTTTAGTGCATCCATGCAAAGTTATAGCGCATATAGTAAAGTAGCGCATCTGATAAATGTAGAAGCACAATTGGTTTTGTAGTGCATAAGTGATGTTTTGTGGCGCATTAGGTCAAATTTTTAGCGCATTGATGCAATGAAATGGCGCATTGATGAAATTTGATGGCGCATAGAGAGATTTAGCACTTTGAGACCTTGTTTTAGCGCATCCATGAAATTTTCTAGCACATACATGCTTTAGTGCATAGAAAGACTATTTTAACACATCTAGGCCAGATTGATAAAATGTGAATTAAACTCCTTGATTTTGATGATTGTTGTTGTTTGATGATGTTGATAGATTAGATGATGACTGATCTCATGATAGGAGAGATTCAATGATAGGATGATGATAATTGACCTCATGATAGATGAGGATCAATGATAGATTGATGATTGACCTTATGATTGGTGAGGATCAATGATAGATTGATAATTAACCTCATGATAGGTGAGGATCAATGATAGAAACTCACGAGATGTGATCAAAATCTCATCAAAGTTGATTAGATTGATAGGCTGATTGATTGATTGATAAGATTGTTGATTTGTGATATGCTATGATAATAGGAGCCTTCGACAATCCTCATGTTGTGGGAGCATTTCCTGAGGACCTGGGATTTGATTCCACATTTGGATCAGGCTAATCTAAATGTGATTGCATGATGTGAATTGACTTCTTTTCTTAACATGCCCCAGCATAGGATTAATAGGGGACTTCTGACCGCTTTGGCAGAGAGGTGGCACAGTGACCATAACACCTTTCTCTTACCCACTGATGAGATGACAGTGACACCAGAGGATGTTTACCATATTTTGAGGATTCTTGTTGTCAGAGAGCTGGTTGTGTATGATTCCACTAAGCAGGGAGGTACAGATGCATTACATAGAGTCTTTGAGGATGATCATATTTGTAGCTATGAGATTCCATGGCGAGAGATGGTTGATGCATACAAGATATTGCCATGTGTTCTTGTTGGATTTATTGGAGGATTTCTATGTCCCGGCTGCAAGTCGGAGGGACTCTCAATCAGTTGGGATCAGATTTTGGAGAGCATGATTATGTAGGGAACCAAATATGCATGGGGATCCTGCATGCTTGCACATTTGTACCACGATCTACATCAAGTTGTGTACCTTAGATCATCGATTTTATCAGGTATAGTTACATTGCTATAGATATGGGTGTGTGAGCATATAGATGTCACTCGTCCCATTGCAAATAGACAGCGGCTAGTCAGTCGTCCATATGTTTACAGATACAAAGGTCCAATTGTCTCGCATAAGCTAGGAAAACTGGAGTACTGGAGGAGGTATTGGATGATCTCGATACAATTACATGGAGGCCATATCTTGACTGTGAGAAGTGGTTAAAGGATGACACTGAGATTCCCTATGTGTGCAGGGCTAAATACCTGATTGGGAGGACTTAGTTCATGATTGAGAGATTTCTTCTTGAGAGAGTCTTGCAATAGTATGATAGAGTATAGGGCATGCACCAAGGAGTGGCTCTTTATGCACGGAGATAGGTGGATATACCAAATTGGGGACCCACTTTATCATATTATGCAGCATGTTAGGATTACCAAGGACTCCAGCCAGTGATATGGGAGTATCATCTCGAGATTGTAGAGGCTGCAATATCACAGGAGTATGCCTGCTACTTCTTTGTGCATCCCTTCCCATGGATATCCAATCCAGATGAGCTGGTACCTACACTGGATGATGATGAGAGGGCACCACCACATGCACCTAGGTGGAGGAGAGATGGAGAAGATGAGGAGGAGGAGGAGGAGGAGGGAGAGAGAAGTGATGATGGAGACAGTGATGGAGATGATAGAGGTGGCAGAGATGGTGATGGAGGTGGTGGTGGTGGAGGTGGTAGGCCAGTATTATTTCTTACAGTACCTCGGAGGAGGAGATCACGGGTGCTTGTAGCACAACATCATGTTTAGATTTGTTTTCCTTCACAGTAGTAGCATACATAGATAGTTGTGTTACAATCACAGGTATAGGCCTTACAGAGTCAACTAGCTCAGATGCAGACACAAGCCCAGGCATAGGCACAGATTGTCACACTCATAGTAGAGAGAGATAGCCTGAGACAGCGATGTGAGCAGGTAGAGGGACTGGAAGAGAGACTACAAAGAGTGGTTGAGGGTACTACCACAACAGATATGCTTAGAGTGGAAATACACGTGTCACCAAAGAGGCAAAGTACTATAGGAGATGATATCATGAGGTAGTGCCTCCAGATCGATGGGTTAGTTATGCTCAGTCTGCCAGTGCCCACAATCATTCTAGGACTACCAGTAGGAGTGTTACAGGGCCACCACCTTGCAGAGATCCAATGGCAGGTCCAACATTGTCTAGGGCCAGCAGCACATAGCCATTGTGATGATCCTTGATGTATTGGAGACATTTGATGGTGTATACATTGATTATGATGAGATATTGATTCACTACCATTTTGATGTTGTGTATCTCCACTTTTCCAAACATCATTGTATACTTGACATTATGATTTTGATATTTATAAGATATGCAGCGATGATTAGTGATCCATGTGTTCTCTATATGATCCTATTATGAATGCCTATGACGGATGCATTTTATTTCTACGTTATGTGTTATGTGATGTTTTAATATGATGATGTTATGGTTGATGATATGATAATGCATAGATTATGATTATAAATGCTTTATGGATGATTTTTTTATGTTATTTGAGATGAATGTGATTATGCAAATGATATGTGATGCAATTTATTTTTGTATTTTCCTAATGCAAATATATGTGATGTAATGCATGAATGAATGTATGATGTAATAATGCTTTCTAACATATGTATGATATGCAAATGATTATGCAACTACATGAGAATGATATTTTTCTGTTAATTTCAAGTATACTCAATCTTTTAATGATAGAGATAACATCACTTTAAAATCTTGCCAGCCTTGGAAAATCCATAAATGCAGATGCAAAACTAATATGGATGCAATATAACTTAACCATGCAAATCTAAATATGCAAAGCTATCATTTTATCAGTTGATTTGGCATGCTTTTATCATCATTGAGCCTTTGAATTGTTGAAAATGAGTACAAGCATCGATGGTATAATTAAACCATGATGACCTAAGTACTACTTTCATGATTTTTGCTATTGCAAGTTAACACAAGCATCTAGGTATAATTAAACTAAGATGACCTGAGCATTTCTCGCGTAAACAGACAAGAGTTAATTGTTTTCCTATGAAAATTCAAAATGTCATCAATGATACTTTATAGAGCATGTCCCACGACAATTTTCACAATAGTAATGATTAACTCATAGACAACAGACAAAGAAAAATCATTCTCGATCATAGCTCCTCTAGTTCATGATATCATCAAGTTGCTCCAGAGAAATGATAACAAAGATCAAGATACAACAATTGAACATTCATGCCAAAGTGATAAAGCCATGATTCAGAAAGAACATCATCCATTTAGATTTGTTTTGATTGATTGATTTTAGTTGTTTAATTTGGATGGTTGATGTGTAAAGTTTGATTGATGTTCAATGTTGATTTTTTTATGATGGTTGTTGTGTTTTCTATGTTGTCTAATTGTTGTTTTTCTGTTGGTTTAAGCTCAAATTTTATTGCCCCCAGTGAGTTCAGGATTTTACCCCCAGTCCAGGGTGAGACACGACCGCAATGCCAAGATATGTACATGAGTTTTTTCGATGACAAGGAGAATGATGGTGAAATCGAATGGTCGACACATGCTCAAATAGATGGAAAAGCTAATATATCACAAATAGTGCCTGTTTCCAAGTTTTCACTACTTGTTTTTATTGCACTTTTTCAGATTTTATGATTTTTTTGATTTTTTGGCTTTTCACATTTTTTTGTATTTTTCCTTTTTGAATTTTTTTTTTTTAGTATTTTTGACTTTTTTATTTTTTTGTTGTCACCAAAATGCCTGTTTGCCAGGTTTTCATCAAGTAATGATTTTTTTCAAGACATTTTCTCATTTTTTTTGTATTTTTTTTAGGACTTTTAACATGCACTGGATGAACTAGGCATAAAACTTCTTGAGATGCATATTGTTGATAGGCTCGTCAAAAAAATCCCCTTTAGGTGTAGATAGCTGATAGGCTCCAGATCCGTAGGCTAATACAATGACAAAGGGACCTAGCCAATTTGGTTTAAATTTCCCCTTCTTCTCTCGATCCTGTTGATTTCATGGATTCTCTTTCAAGACCAAGTCACCAACCTGAAATGCTCTTGGTTTTACTCAGTGATTATAACTCATGGACATCCTTTATTGATAGGCTTTCAAATGATCCACAGCTTGTTGATGGCATTCATCCAACAGTTCTAACTCATGTAGCCTAGACACCCGATAATCTTCATCTGAAATAATCCCCTTTAGTGACACACGGAGTGATGGTAGCTCAACCTCAATAGGTAAAATGGTCTTTGATCAATATACAAGAGCATATGGTGTGGCTCTTGTTGGGGTGCGAATGCTAGTTCGGTAGGCCCACAAAACAGAGTTTAGTTGAATGTGTTAATCATGTCTAGCATCATTGACAGTTTTCTTTAAGATTTTTAACATGGTTTTGTTTGAGGCCTCTCTCTGGCCATTTCCTTGAGGATAGTAAGGTGTAGAAAATTGATATTGGATATGAAACCTTTCACAAAGTTCTTGGACGTCCTGATTCTTGAAAGGTTTACCATTATCAGTGACAATGGACTGAGGAATGTTGTACTGACAGATGATGTAATTTAGGATAAAAGAGGAAATTTTTTTTCCTGTGATTGTGGTTAGGGGAACAACTTCAATCCACTTTGTAAAATACTTTGTGACTATGATGATGAATTTGTGTCCATTTGACAAAGGTGGATGAATTTTACCTAAAAATTCAAGTCCCCATTGATATAAGGGCCATGTTGATGCAAATGGTTGTAGTTCTTGGGCTAGTGCATGTATCAGGTTTCCATGGATTTGACATTTTTGGCACTTCTTGACAAATTGAAAAGATGCCTTCTCCATATTCGGCCACTTATACCCCAAGCGTAGGATTTTTTTAGCGAGAGTTAGTCCACTTGAATGAGTGCCACAGATACCTTCATGAACCTCATGCAAAGCGGTTTCATCTCCATTACGTTCAAGACACTGAAGGAGAGTACCATCCAGACCTTGTCGATAAAGTACATCAGCTATCAGGGTATGTCGAGCTGCTTGTCAAATAAAGTTATGTTTATGGTTTTGGGATAAATTTGGTGGTAGGGTATTGTCTCTTAGATAGGTGTAGATCTTCCCATAGATAGAAGAATCAGCCTTGACTAGATGGTATATGACTTGGGATTTGGGGCTATCATAGGCAGGGTTAAACAGTTGTTCCACTATGAACTCATAACGGCTTCACTTTTCAAGTATTTGTAGGAGAGAAGCAATGGTGGCCATAGCATCAACAACTTTGTAATCCCCTCTTGGAATATGCTCAAATTTGATCTCCATAAAGTACTTCTTGAAATCATCCACCATTCTTTTGTACAGCATCAATTTATCATCTTTTGTCTGGTAGTCGTCATTAACTTGATTTATGACCAATTGAGAATCTCCATAGGCAACTCTGTGATTTTCCACTCTATGACTGTCTTGATACCAATGATCAATGCTTCATACTCAGTTGTGTAATTAGTGCAAGGAAACATTAACCTATAGGACTTTGGAATGGTGTATCCTTGTGGCGTGACAAATAGGATTTTGGCACCTGATCCATGTTGAGTGTAAGATCCATCAAAATATAACATACATTGTTGTGTTGACACTGTAAGGACATCTGCATCTGGAAACTCAATGTTCATGGGATGATCATCTTGTAGTGGCACTTTAGAAAGTTGTTCCACTATCACTTGGCCCTTGATTTCTTTCTTGTCCACATACTGAATGTCAAATTTGCTCAATATCATTACTCACTTAGCTAGTCTTCCTGTCAGGGCAGCTTTGTTGAGTAGATACTTTAATGGATCAATTTTTGCTGAGTTTGGTGGTATGTGTTAACATGTAGTGTCTTAGTTATTGAGTAGCAAATACTACTGCCAGACAAGCTTTTTCAATAAATGTGTAGTTGATTTCATAGCCATTCAAGGTCTTGTTGATGTAATTTAAATAGCCCTTTCTTTTCCCGCAGAGTCTTCCTATTCCAGTAGAGCACCCAAAGATACCTCTATTGTTGCTATGTAGAGTAATAATGGTTTTCCTTCAGTTGATAGTACCAGTATGGGTGGTGACATTAGATACTATTTCAGTTGATTAAAATTTACTTCGCATTTTTCATCCCATTTGAAAGAAACATTCTTGTGTAGTAAGTGATTGAAAGGATGAGTTTTATCTACCAGTTGTGCGATGAACCTTCTGATAGATTGAAATCATCCCTGTAAAGATCTAAGTTGGTTGATATTTTTGGGAGGAGGCATCTCCATGATGGCTTTGACTTTCGCAAGATCCGCCTCAATACCTTTAGCTGATACTATATATCCCAAGAGTTTAGTTGATGTCACGCCAAATACACATTTCTTGGGGTTTAACTACACATTGAATTTCTCCAATCGAGTGAAAAAAATTTCTAGGATTTCTAGATGTCCTTCCCTAGTGAATGGTTTGGCCAACATTCATCTACATAATCCTCCATAAAGGTGTGCATCATGTCATGAAAGATAGTGGTCATTGCACGTTGATATGTGGCTCCTGCATTCTTCAATCCAAAAGGTATGACGTTCCAACAAAATGTAACCCATGGACATGTGAAAGCAATTTTCTCTTGATCTTCTAGTGCTATTTGGATTTGATTATAACCTAAAAATTCATCCATAAGTGATAGCATTGCATGACCTGCTATTAAATCCACGATAATGTCAATGTTAGGCAAAGGAAAGTCATCTTTCAGACAAGCCCTATTAAGATCTCTAAAATCCGTACATATCCTGATGTTATTTGTTTTTGAAATTAGTACAATGTTTGAGATCCATTTAGCATAATTAATGGGTCAGATAAATCCTACATCCAATAGTTTCTTCAATTTAGCTTTCACCAATAGGGCGATGTGTGGATGCATTTTTCTCAATTTTTGCTTCACTGGCTTCACTCCAAGTGGTAGGGATAAATGGTGCATGATAAGATCTTAATCTATGTCTGGCATGTCAGTGTAGGACCAAGCAAAGTTGACTTGTTTCTCTTCAAAGAATTTAGTGAAGCTCAGTTTTTCTTCCGCTGTCATGGATGTTGCTAGATGTAGGGTCTTCACTGTTTCAGCTATGCCAATGTTGATGGATTATGTGGGCTCAACCAGTACTGAAGATCTCCCATGATAGTGTTCGGGAAGAGTGTCAAACCTCCCATCTTTCGGTGCCTCAAAGAGGTTTTCACCGTTAGATGTGCTCTTTATTTTTTTTCCTGATCCAATATTGCCATTAAATGGTTTTGACCATTAGATAAATTTTTTATATTCATTTTGCAACTGAGATATTTGGCACTCTCCTTGTCTGAAGCTTTGTTATGAGATTCATTGGTGGTACATGTTTCGGGATCATCAAATCAAAGGAAATTCACAGTGGCATCATTGTTTGGAAAGATGGGGAATCAAGCAGCTCGGTTTGGTCTCATTCAATTAGTTCAGGGTGTACCAATGGTAAAGAATCATCAAACTAGATAAGGTCAAAAGGGGTGAGTGTCATGATGGCAACATCATCAAAGTGTTTAATAGCAATATTGAGGTCTATGATGTTACTCTCTTATGAAGGATCCATCTCGCTCGAAGTCTGATCATCTTTGTTAGAGTCATCGATATGTTGTGATCCAAATTCAAGAGGTCTAGACCCTGAGCTTTGTCCCTCCATACGTGTTGGTGCATACCTTTGTATCACATCAATTTCTTTTTCATGAAAATATTCTTCTGAGAGCGAGTCCCATTCATACTCATTGGAATCTGGTTCTGAACTACCTCACAATTGGAGGATTCGCTCAACAAGCTATTGCCTGGTTTCTTCTTTTGACTCTTCTCTGTATCCTAGTCATTTTTTGTCCTTTGCATTAGTTATGGTAGGTTGTATTGGTTCTATGATACCTTCTTTTCTTTTTCCAACAAGACCTTTTCCCTCATCTCCCATCTTTTCTAAAATAGAAATTCCTTTTCCATATGGCTCTATTAGTACATTTAAAGTTGATGCTTGTGATGCTTCTTCATCTTTGTACAACCAATTTAAAACATCCTTGTCTTTAGATTCATCCACTAAATTGTCTTCTTTTACAAACTTACCATCAAAGAGTGTGGTTGGTTGTGAGGATTGTTGTCTTGATGTGGATGGTTGCCCATAGGATTTAGGAGAAGGTAGCAACTGTGAAAGACATAATAATTGCTTGATTGAATATTCACCCATGCCTTTGTATTTCAATTGGATCTTTTCAAATTGTTTTGATAAGGGATTTAGTTGTCTTTCATTGTTTGAGGACATGGAATCACTGATACCTTTGTCTTTTGACTGAACCTTTTCCTCAAGCCGATTTGACAAAGAACTGATTTGACCTTCCTTGTTTAATGAACCAGGAGTGATGGTTTCCCTATTATGTGGTACAAAAGTATCTTGGAATGGTTTAAGAGTGTTGTAGTATTGAGGATTGTTGGAATCAACTGAAATAGTAATCTCTTGTCCATTGAAAGGAAATTTCAAACATTGATGATATGTTGACGGCACTGCTTGCATTTCGTGGATCCAAGGATGTCCCAAGAGTATATTGTATGCCAACTCCTTGTCTAACACTTGGCATATTATATCTTTTACCACCAATACCACTTGAATTGGTAACACTATCAATCCTTAGGAGGATCTCTCTTCATCATCATAGGCTTTTATAGTGATTTTTATTCTAGCATCAATTGATTTTCTGAAGTGCACGGATAAGTTTTAGAGTGCGGATATTTAGGCTAGCTCCACCATCTATTAGAACACGTTTGACCTGGTGTTTGTGAATTAAAACCTCGATGTGGAGGGAAGCATTGTGTGGATGGGTGAATGATACATCATCATTTTTAGAAAATGATAGGCAATGAGGTGCAATCAAGTGTCCCACCATAGCTCGAAATTGACAAACTTCCAGATTATTTGGTACTGTGGTGGCCACTAGAGCTTGTTTTAGAATTTCTTTGTGAGTTGGTGAAATTTTTAGGAGTTCCAATATTGATATTTGAGTTGGGATTTTCTGCAATTGATCAACTATGTTGTATTGAGTCACAGGGGTTGTAGGTGTCTTAGATGCAGCTCCTTTCAATATTACTTTTTCCTACCCTCTTATGGTTGCATTGACTGGTTGATAATATTATTTTTCTCTTATTTTAATGACATTAATATGATTATCAGTTGCAGTGACATTTGTGATCAGCTTTATTGGTATGATGTCATTAATTGGATTTGATTTGGTGTTGATGTCAGTGCCATTGAGTTGATTTTATTTTGCAGCAATGTCATCATTTTGATTATCAGACATAACAATGTCTTGTTCATGCTCAATTGTGATTTCATTAATTGGATTATCTATTGCAATAAGATCTTGCTTGTCATGAGTTTGATCATCAACTACCTCAATATGAAGAATGGTAGAATCATAGACATAGTTCACATTTTTTCTCTTGGTGTTTGATGAAGAGGATTCCCCCTTTTCATAGTTTGGTAAAGGATTCTTGAATGCTCCATGATCAACATTTGTTTGGGGTCCTTCTACAAATATTTCCTTTCTATCAATCAAATCTTGTACCAAATGTTTCAATTTCATGTAGTCATTTGTTTTATGGCCCTTGTTTCTGTGAAAGTCACAATAATGTGCATCATTCCACCATGAAGGTTTAACTCTTGGTTCCCAATCTCGTGCCTCTGGTAATGTTATAACCTTGGCTACAAGAAGCTCCTTTAATGTTGATTCGACTGACTGTCCCAAAGGTGTAAATCTTCTTTGATTTGATGATGTTTGATATGGTGGTGGTTAGATTCAGTATTGTTCAGATTGTTGTTTTGATTGGAATTCTAATTGTTGTTTGTGTTGTTTTTAGAGGCAGCAGTTGTCAAGTTAAAGACTAGTTTTGCATTTTGTGTATCAGCTGCAACATCATTGTTACCAGCATTCTTGTTTCTTTTCCAAAATTTTGGTTTATCACTGTTGTTATAATGATTGGAAGAGTTTGTTGAGTTGTTTCCTTCATTGTAAATTTTCAAGACTCCTCTCTTGACCAAGGCTTCTTCAATTTTGATTCCATTTTCAATCATTTTTTCAAAGGTAGGTAGACATTGCAATTCAATTCTATAACTAATCTCATCATTTAGATTGTCAATGAATATTTCCATCTTTTCCTTTTCAGGTATGGGACGAGCATATCTTGCAAACAATCTTCTCCATATTTGTAAAAATATAAGGAATGATTCACCCTTTTTCTGTTTTATTACAAAGGTCTTTCATGGTTATCTCGTGTTGGATGTTATAGGAATATTGGGTGATGAATTTATTAACCAGCTCTTCAAAGGTCTTAATACCTAGTGAAATTTTGGAGAACCATTCCATGCATTGGCCACCTAAGCTTCAAGGAAACAATCTCATCAAATAAGTCTCTTTGTGTGCAAATTCAAGGCTCATGGTTCGAAATTCCCTTACATAATCCATAGGATTTGTTTTACCATTGTATTTATCATACTTTGGAAATTCACAATGTTTGGGAAAAGGAATCATGTTGACGATTTGATCAAAAGGATATGGGTAAATGTCTTGTAGCAAATATCTTTTTGTGGTTCCTCTTTGCATGTCTTGAATCTGTTGTTGGAGATTTTTCATTTGATGAGTTAATGCAACCATTGAATCTATTTTTGGTGGATAAGTTTCAATCCTTTTAGGATCTCCTTTCAGTTGATTAACATCAAAGTCATGTGGAATTTTGATACCTTGATTAGCCAGCATTAAAAATTCTTTTTCCCCATCTTTTTCAAAAATATTTTCCATGAATTTGTGAAATTTGGGATCTTGTTGAGCTGTTTGAATGTCTTCCTCAGTAATTTCATCATTTTCAGGTTGGTGGAATCTATGGAATGGATTTTCTTCACCTTCGGCCATGGTGTTCTAAGTTTTTGCTTTTGTGATATTGTTTGAACGAGCATACAAGTGTTATAATTTTCACTAAACTTTGATCTTTGTTTGGAGGAGTACCAAGGATAATAACTAAGTCAAATAGAATGACAAATTCTATTGATGAGACTAAGTTGAATCTTATTATACAGCGTCATTTTGTGATGAAGGATGATAGATCCTAATGGTGAAACTTAGCTTAACAATCAGAGATATGATAGGTTTGATGATTTAGGTGCTTTAAGGTGTTAGATCTTGGTTTAGTTTGAAGAATTTCACTTGCAGAGGTCAGTTTCAACAAGTTTAAGACACTGTTGTGACTAAGGAATGATTATTTTTTGAAAAAGATCCTTAATTTTGGTTCAAACTGATAGAAAGATGGTGAAAATAGCTCTATGGTTTGATATTAACTGGATGCGCTAGTGCTAAAATAGGGTACAGATTCACTAAAATATGAATGGATGTGCTAATAAATAGCCTGGATGCACTAGACTGTCCCCTAGATGTGCCAGTAAATGACTTAGATGCACTAAGAGATGGATCAAATGCACTAGAGAATGCACTAGATGCGCTAAACGATGGACTCAATGTGCTAGAAAATGACTCAGATGTGCTAGAAAATAGGTCAAATGCACTAAAACAAGCTAGCAATGCGCTAGACTACCCCTAGATATGATTCAACTTGGTATTTTTTTGGATTATCAAGTAAATGCACTAAACAGGTTTGCAAATGCGCTAGAAAATGGAACATATGCACTAGAAAAGAACCTAGATGCATTATGAAATGTTGTGAATGCGCCATAAAATGACTTAGATGTGCTAGACTGTCCCTAGAGGTGATTTCAACTGGGTATTTTGTTGGATTATCAAGTGAATGCGCTAAATAGATTTGCAAATGTGCTAGAAGATGGAATAGATGCTCCAGAAAGTAACCCAGATGCACCGGAAGATAAACTAAATGCACTAGAAAATGACTCAAATGCGCTAGGAAATGCCAGTGATGCACCAAAAAATTCCCTAGATGTGCTAGAAAATATTGTGGATGCACTAGAAAATTCCCTAGATGCACTAGGAAATGTTGTGAATGCGCTGAAATAAGGAATGGATGCGCTAAACTGGAAGTGTTTAGTGTTTTTGACAGTCTGTCTGGTTATTTTGCTTTTAATCAATGAAATGGATGTTTTCAGGGTATAATCTTCTAAACAATGATTTTTGTCTAATTTTTTCTAGTTTGTGAATTATGTAAATTAAGTGTTCTTAAATGGATGATTTCTTGAAAAATGACTTCAAACACAATAGCAAGTTGTAAAACAGTTGTGTCAAGCCTACAATCTAAACATTAAGTGTATGTTCAAGAATTTGGTCTAATTCTTTCAATTTCCACAGATATAGCACAAGAGAAAATAGATCAAACACTTTTATAATGTCAAGGGCCACTTAAAATATCACAACCCATATCTTAGAACTATGTCAGCTCACACAGTCGTGTCACCACCTAGAGGGTGCCCATGTTTTTTCCTTTCTAGGGTCTTAACCAAAGTCGAATCCTTCACTTTTGGCCAGTAATCCTTGATAGTTATATGGTGAGTATCTTGGGGGAAAATTCTTCCCTCCCCTTGCACTGTGAATATTAAAAGTGTTCAGAGATTGACTCAGCTAGCTTCTACACTTAAGGTTCATAGTAAGGGTTTATGTTCAGTGCGGCAAGAGATATACTCCCTCAAGAGACCTCCCAACCTTTAGAACAAAGGCTTTGGGGATGGTTATCTTGCACACTACCATTGAATTGCAGGTCTCTCCGAATTCACTTTTGATTATAGTTGGTCAGAAAACTTGGCTTTAGTTGTTCCCACTTAGGTTGTTCTCGTAGGGTGAGTACTTTTTCCCACTACGAAAGGCCTTCTAAAGGTGTTAATATAAAGCAAGAAATAGTGAGTTTGGCATTATGGTCACCCAGTGAAGGGGAGAGCATAGGCCTGTCACTTTACAAGCATAGTAGACAAGGGGTTCATTAACCTTCTAATTAAACTAGGTGCCTAATTTAATCAAAAGAAATCAATAAAACAACTCCAGCCCCTACAAACACCATCAGTAGTTTGATATAATTGTCTTTGACCAGTGTATTAAGCACCTGCAACATAGAAAATATTGATCAGTTCTCAGAATTTTTAATTTCTATAAAGTAAACTATATGTGCTAAAACATTAACCATATGCACCAAAAGATTACACAAATGCACTAGAAAAACTATTGAATGCACTAAAATAACAACCAAATGCACTAAAAGAACAAGTAAATGTGTTAAAAGAACCCCTGAATGCACTGTAAAATGGACTGGATGTGTTGAAGGATACTCCGGATGCGTCGTAATAGGGACTGGATGTGCTAAAAGATGTCTCATATGCGCTAAAAGAAACCACGGATGCGCTACATAGAAGTTCACGTCTAGATCTATAAACAAACTTTCCAAAAAATGTCAATAAAAATAGGGCTAGGCCCCATAGTGGGCGTCAAAATATATTGTGAAGTATTGAAATATGTAAATGCAAAAGAAATAGATACAACACAATCAATGAGACATTGCATTAGAGAATTCAAATCACAAAACTAATCGAATTGAAACAAAGCAAATTCCCTAATATCGTCCCATTGTTTCCTATCTTCAAGGATTCATTAAATCATGATGGCTCTCATATTTGTGTATGCACTATGACTGTTAGAATGACAACCTAAGGAACGGAATGCTAGAAGATGCAAGAAATCTATTCCTACATGATGATTGAATTCTATGATATGATGTAAATGATAATGATGTTGTGATAAGGATTTGATGCTAAAGACTATGATGCAAATGTTGTATGAAAATTTCTATGATAACCAAGATGCAACTAATATTAAAGCCATGATTATGCTAAACTAAATGCTTCTAATTGCTAATTGCTAAATGCTCAAATGCTCTCAAATGCTCAAATGAAATTTCTACACAGTAAGATTGCTCAAAGTTGGGATATGATATGTTGGAGAATGATGTATTTATAGGATTTCCAAGGCATAAAATGATGTGGCAGCAACCAACGGTCGGGATTTTAGCTGGAGAGATGAACGATGGAGAATGAAGAAGTTAGAGGGAATAATGGAGAGTGTTCCCTTTAATAGAACACTTTGCCAAGTCTGAGAGAATAAATGGAGGAAGAGAGCCAAGAGTCTCAAGTTTGTTTTAGATATGTTGAGGAAAAAACCCATTTAAATATTAAGGATATTTAAATTCATGAGACAAATGATGAGGTAGCAAGAGGAAAAGTTGTAGACATGTGACTAAATTCAAATTTGGAATTATTCAAATTTAGTAAGAAGATATTAATTAAATAAAAGAAACTATTTGAATTTGTTTATTTAATTAAGATTAGAGGAATATGATTTAAGATAAGAAGAATTAGAAAATGTGAACTATATAAATAAATTTAGAATTTATTTATAAGTAGACAAAATAAGAGGTTTATTAATTAAATACCTTGTATTTAATTAATTAATTATCCTGGCCGATTTTAGGTGTATACATTAGCTATAAACTCTTCATTGGCATCAAACTTAGTACCATATAGCTTCAGCACCCTATCATTCCATCATTTAGAAAATAGCGTCATAACCTAAGGATTATTGCCATGTAATTTTTCCAAATAGGGAGTTAACCCTCCTTTCTCCAAGACCTGGCACACCTCCTTCTTCTTTGTAGCTTCGCACAAGAAAGGTTCAACATGATTTCTAAATCCACCCATATCAACACAATTAACAAAAGTTAACAGCTTGAGGGCTCTATACACAATGCAAAGAAAACTCTAGAAGACAAAGCTAAGGAAACCCAGAATCCGTGTGAGAATGAAAATGAAACAGAGTAGATTAATGAACATTGAGTTTCATTCCCTATGGCACCCAGCCCCCGTACCATTCGCTTGATTCAAATCTGGCTTACCATCCTTTCTCATTATAATCAGACACATGAAGAAGGACATGCATGCCGCCAACCATAATGAAACCTTAAGCAGATTAAAAATGGCCATCATAGTTAATAGTTGCAATAGCTTCTATAGGGAGGGGATCATTCAAACCCCATTCCCTATCCTCTCTAACACCAATATTAGTGAATATGTCTACTAGACCATTCCCCTCTCTCACAATGTCCAAGATGTAACATTCATCAAAAGATTTCAAAATATCAATGGAATCCCTTATCAAAGACTCAATAGTCCAAGAGGGGGGAACACAATTTTTCAAATTATTAATGATATTCAAAGAATCCCCCTCCAACCAAACTTTCCTATATCCTTTGATTTGAGCTAACTTGAGACCATGATAGTACATTTGAATTGTTGGGGAAACATAACTTTGACATTCTTCCTTCAAGGATGAGATCACCTCTGTAGTGCACAAGGAGTTTCCCTCCTTGAAGTATAAGATCACCTATTCCAAATGAAGCTTCTAGTATTCGAAGAGATTTGTCTATTACACTGGTTCAAAGGTATATTATCCCTCCATTCAATCAAGTTATAATGGTAGCTCAACCACCTTATGGTCCTTGGGGTAATGCCTTTGCTTCTTTGAGATTAACGACACCTTTGCATGAACATCCTCGTACCTCATGCAAGAACATCCCCAAGTTCTATGGAGATGGAAAGAAACACCTAAATGAGCATATCATTGCATTTTATATTGTATGTGGGTTTCTTAGCATGGAACATGAGGATCTATCAATAAGGTTGTTTGTTGAAACTTTACAAGGAGTAGTAGCTAATTGGTTCTACAATCTTGTTGTCAGAACTATCACAAATTGGGATACTCTTCAAAACAAGTTTGAAGAAAGATTCAAGCATGTTGAAGATGCTCACGCCTTATTGTATCAACTTGCAACAAGAAGGAAAGAACCACATGAGCCCATGCATGATTTCATGGAAAATTTTAATAAGTTGACAACCAGGGTTCTGACCGATGCTTAGCCAATGCCTCATAATCTGAAGTGCTTCTTCATTAATACATAGTTGTCAAAGGTAAGTTTCCTTTTGTGAAGAGCTAACCCAATTGATCTTGAAGCAACTCAAGCATTGGCTATTGAGGTTGAAGATGATTTGATTCTTGCTAGAAAGATAAGAAAAGAATCAAATAAGAACAAAGGATTTACATCTTTAGCTAAAACTTCCACAAGCACCATAGATCCTATGGTGCAACATTTAGCAAATGAATTGCTATCTATTAAGAAGCAAATTTCTCAAGGATTGTCTAATCCTTTTGTAGTGTAGGAAAAAGTATCCCTTTTTCACACTTAATTTGGGAATGAATAATTAATAAATAAATGAGATTAATGATGCCTTAATTTAGTGTTGGAATATGTATTTTACATAGTCACATTAAGTTTAGGGCCCTTTTAATTAAAATGGACTTATTTTTGCCTTAATTTTCGTGTTGTAAGGTGTATCTTCACACTTTCACACTAACCTAGGGCTTCATTAATTGATTGAGGTTAATTTTCCTTAATTGGCCTCTTTAATTCAAATCCAAGCCTAATTAATTGTAAATTCTGAGGGATAAAACCCAATATTCATAAATGCCATGACAAAAGGTTTAACATTGAGAAATGTGTGTCCTAGGAAAGTGGCCTAGGACCCATTTTCCATAGGGTGAATGGGTCCTCACTTGCACCTAGGACCTAAATTCAAATTATGTTTTTGGTGGTTTTTTAATTATTTCAAATGTATATTCAGATGTCGGCTTGTGATATTTGAATTTCGTGAATTAATGTTAAGATATGTATAATAAGAGGTTGTTTCACTATGTTTCATCCTAAGAACCTAGATTTTCAAGTGTTCAAATCCTAGAGAAAATTTTATGAGATCAAGAGCATTCAAGAGCATTTTCAAGGCATTAAAGGGCAGAATTAGTGAAGATTATTGCATCAATCAAGATTCTATTATCATGTCAAAGATTTATTGCATCATGCATGTTGTTTGAGCTAATACGGTGATGTAGAGTTCAAGATCTATTCAAGCATATCAAAGACATTATTTCAAGACAAGTTTCATGATCAAGATCCACATCCATTGAAGCCAATTCATGGTAGTTGTAGATTTACAATCCAAGGTTCAAATAAGGTTTGGTGAGTTGTTACATAAATTTGTTCATTCATCAATCCTCAATGCTTTTCTATTTCATTACAAGGTTTAATTACCAAAATAGGGTTTGAACAAGGTAAACCCCCATTCCCTAACAAGAAACTTTTTTCTCTCTTTGATGTGTGATTATAGATTTTAGGTGAAAGATCTTTTGAAGATAAAATTTGAAGAAAATTGAAAAGTTGTCAAGGTCGCAAGAAAAGTTGTCATATCACGAAAACTCCTCTACATAATTTATTTTTGAATTTTCGATAGTGAAACTCAAGAATCTGGGAGTGCAGACACAATAGATTTCAGAGAACCCTAGCTAGGACCCATTCGCCATAGGGTGAATGATTCCTTAGTGATATTCAAAAGGTGACTTTTGGTGAAAGGTACACATTGATTTCCCCTTTTTAGATCTTCCTTTTGATTATTGTTTCTATCATATTTGATTACTATTCTTTTATTTTCATTCCATAGCTTGAATTTTGGATTTTGTTTCATGGTTTTGATCTTTCTCTCTAAAGTGTTATTTAGCTTATGCCCCCATCCTCGCATAGATAGGAAAATTTTTTATTCATACATTGATTTGACTCACCTTTTGGTTGATATTCACTTCATTGCTTGGATCTCATTTCCTTGAATGAAATTAGGGAAATAGGTCTTTGTGGTGAACCCCCTTCCATAACAATTTTCACCCCAAAACCCATCTAATTTTTTGTTGTTTCATTTTGGTGACATCGTTGGAGAAGATGATGCTAGCATGCATGAATTCACAAATGATTGCCTTAACAATCTTGAGAATGATGCATCCTTTTATCCTTCCATGAAACATCCAACACAACTTGAGATGTTTGGTCGTTTACATCATAAAATTGAGTCACAAACTAATCCTAAACTTCCGACAATGAGTGAACCTATCTGCTCTAATCAAGTGCACACCTATCCATCTTATGTTAACAAAGTGACCAACAATCCCATCAACCTAGAAGATACTTATGACCAAGGCTTTAAGATTTTAACTAAACAAGGATGTGATATAACTAATGAGCATGAAATTCACAAACTTTTAGAGCAACTTCCTATTGAAGAAACCAAAGAATTAGGATATCTTGAGATCCCCCTCCCGACATAATTTTCCTCCTCCTAAGGAACAACCAATGCCTCACAAGGATGATAGGATCATCTTAGGTCCTCCCCCTCAACATCTATCTCAACAAATTGGTGAATCAAACAAGAAATCCAAACATTACAAACTCAATAAATTGTCATTCCTACATACTCAAACAAAAATTGAACGAAAGATGGAACACCTCCTTAAAAAAGGTTGGGTTAAATTTCCACCTCGTAGTAAAAGCAGCATACCTAAGAAAAACATGAATTATTGTGCATATCATAGAACTCTTGGGCTTCTTATTAATGAGTGTTGTGCATTAAAATTGATATTGAGTGATTTTTATTCTGATGATAATGATTCCTATGACAAAATAGTTGAATATAAATTACATACATTTCGCTCCTTGCCATGTAATAGTTGTAGGATCACAACACCCTCACTATTACATGTTTTACATTCATTGCAAATTATTCACTTTATCGCAAGAAGCTCATTCTCATCACCCATCTCGGCTCATCCTTGTCATGCACTTAGTGGGGGCAAGGGGTTAGATAGCCTTGTCCTAGTTTTAGCACTTGATGTTGTCCCTTTGGCTAGTTTTCCACCTTCTACATATACTGAACAAGATTGGGATGTGTACGACCTACTATAGGTTGACTCGCATGTGCCTTACTAGTCTTTTGCATTATTTTCTTTTTCATGTTTCTTTATGTGATTGCATGTGCGTAATGTGATCCCTTGTACTATTATGTTTGATGTATCTCTCTCTTTTTGTGCATTCCTCTATTTGTATCTACATTCTTCTCTATGTTGTAAACATTTTATCTTTTTTGCTTGTCTTGTTTTTTCCTTTTGGGGATGGCACAAGGTGTCAATACATTTAGGTCTCTTCCATGTTGACCCAAAAGGATTTTTCTTTACTTTCACTCTTTTTGTGTCATTCTTCTAGTTCTATGAGTAGTTGAGGAATGATGATGTTTTCGAGCTCTATAACAACATTGTAGCAAAGACATACTAACCTCGAATTTGTAGATCCCTTATGTATTTTTGGGGGAAACCCCTCCTTCCTTTTTCATGATGTAGCTTCATTTCGGAACATATGACTTGGCATAGGGATTTCTCATAGCAATGTTGTTAGCAACCACTTTAAAGTGGGGGCATACATCGATAATATCTTTTGACATTTCTCATGTTTCATGGTGTGATTTTCTTTATTCTTGTGATGTTCCCTTTTCTTGGTGATTCCATTGGGTTTGATGTCCTCCAAGAGTGTGATATTTCTTAGCGTACGACTTTCCTCTTGGTGGTAATGTGACACACTGCATTCCCTAAGTTGTGACTTTTACTCTTGACTTGTCCTCTTGGAGGTATTAGGCATGATGTTCCCTAAGAAGAATACCTTACACGAACTAAGCAAAATCCCTTTGAACAAAAACATTTACTAGCATTATTTTTCATAAGTGTTTAGCACAACACAGCTTGTTAATCCTTATGAAGCTAAGACCCTAAATTCAAGGCCACCAAGCATAACACACCTTGCTTTCTTGTGGGGCATTTCCTTGTTCATAGGTGTTTATCATAACGTAGCTTGTTAAGCCCTATGGAGCTTGAAACTCTAAATTCAAGGCCGCCTATCATAACACACCTTGCTTGCCTATGGAGCCTTGACTTGTGGTGCCTTGACTTGTGGTGCCTTATTGAAGTTGTCAGGAGGATAGCTTTGATATGGTATGGGAGCCTAATATGATTCTCTCATTTACTACCCTTTTTGGATACTCACCTAGTGGACAGTCTGAGGTTCCACTACCCTGGAGTAAGCATGAAAAATGAAAGCTTAGATGTGTTTTGCGTCGATCGGAGCGTCTAGGCTTGATCTTCCTATTCTTTGATGTTGTATTATTGTGTATCTTTTTCATTGCTGCATACATAAGTTTCTTGAATGTCTACTTTAGTGTTAGTTTGTGCTTGCACTCATCCTCGCACTAAAGTGGGGGCTAAATGTAGTGTAGGAAAAAGTATCTCTTTTTCACACTTAATTTGGGAATGAATAATTAATAAATAAATGAGCTTAATGATGCCTTAATTTAGTGTTGTAATATGTATTTTACATATTCACATTAAGTTTAGGGCCCTTTTAATTAAAATGGACTTAGTTGTGCCTTATTTTTGGTGTTGTAAGGTGTATCTTTACACTTTCATGCTAACCTAGGGCTTCATTAATTGATTGAGGTTAATTTGTCTCAATTGACCCCTTTAATTCAAATCCAAGCCTAATTAATTACAAATTATGAGGGATAAAACCCAACATTCATAAATGGCATGACATAAGATTTAACATTGAGCAATGTGTGTCCTAGGAAAGTGGCCTAGGACCCATTTGCCATAGGGTGAATGGGTCCTCACTTGCACCTAGGACCTAAATTCAAATTATGTTTTTGGTGTTTTTTCAATGTTTTCAAATGTATATTCAGATGTTGGCTTGTGATATTTGAATTTTGGGAATTAATATTAAGATATGTATAAATAAGAGGTTATTTCACTATGTTTCATCCTAAGAACCTATATTTTCAAGTGTTCAAATCCTAGAGAAAATTTTATGAGATCAAGAGCATTCAAGAGCATTTTCAAGGAATTCAAAGGGAAAAATTAGTGAATATTATTGCAGCAATCAAGATTCCATTATCATGTCAAATATTTCTTGCATCATGCAGTTGTTTGATCTAATATGGTGATGTAGATTTCAAGATGTATTCAAGCATATCAAAGACATTATTTCAAGACAAGTTTCATGATCAAGATCCACATCCATTGAAGCCAATTCATTGTAGTTGTAGATTTACAATCCAAGGTTCAAATAAGGTTTGGTGAGTTGTTACATAAATTTGTTCATTCATCATTCCTTCATGCTTTTCTATTTCATTACAAGGTTTAATTACCAAAAAGTGGTTTGACCAATACAAACCCCCATTCCCTAACAAACAACATTTTTCTCTCTTTGATGTGTGATTGCAGATTTTAGCTGAAAGATATTTTTAAGAGAAAAATTGAAGAAAGTTGAAAAGTTGTCAAAGTTGCAAGAAAATATTTCATATCCTGGAACCTCCTCTACAAAATTTATTTATGGTTGTTTGACAGTGAAACTCGAGAATCTAGGAGTGCAAACACAGTAGAAGAGAACCCAAAAACATATTGCAAAGAACCCTAGCCAGGACCCATTCGCCATAGGGAAAATGGGTCCTTAGTGAGCTTCAAAATGTGACTTTTGGTGAAAGGTACACATTGATTTCCCCTTTCCAAATCTACCTTTTGATTACTGTTTCTGTTAGGTTTCATTATTGTTCTTTTATTTAAATTTCATAGCTTTCATTTTGGAGTTTGTTTGATGGTTTTGATCTTTCTCTCCAATGTGCTATTTAGCTTATACCCCTATCCTTGCATAGATAGGAAATTTGTTGATTCATACCTTGATTTGACTTACCTTTTGGTTGATAGTCACTTCATTGTTTGGATCTCATTTCCTTGAATGAAATTAGGGAAATAGGTCTTTGTGGTGAACCCATTTTCATCCAAAAACCCCTCTAATTTTTTGTTGTTTTACCTTCATATAAGGACATTCCAAGGAGAACTTATCTGAATGCTTTGAATTATCTCAAAAATGCTCAAAGGAATTAGAATAAACTTCCTGCACCACAAGGAATACTTGTGCTTAAATCACCTCCTACAAATACAGCCATGGGATACTATGAAGTTGAGCAAGAAGAAATTTCGCAGCTGGAATATCACTCAGAAGATAATGCCAATCTATTTCAGGAGAAGGAAGAAGATCTAGTTGGCGACTCTAATATTGGGTTTTTGAACTATGAAGAAGAATCTAACCAAGATGAGGAAACTTTTGTTGATGCTTATGTTATTTTCACTAGTTCGCAAAATCAACTTGATCATCAACAAGGTGATGTAGTTGAAGCAAAGGATAACTCACGTCTTGTAGTTATAATTGCCAAGAGAGGGACTCCTTTTCTAGTCCAACCAAGAGATACAGTAAGGAATAAGCAAGTAATTACTTCAAATCCTCTTGCATCTTCTTCTACATTTGAGACCAGTGCCCCAATTACCAAACCCCATAATGAGAATATCCCATCTTCTTTGGAAAAATCCTTATCAAGCATTTGGATTTATAGACCATGCCAAGAAGACTAAAGTTCAAATGTTGGAAGTTGAGTACCTTCAGGCTAACCCAAATCAGTTTAACAAACTTGTTAAGTTTTTTAAGGATAAAGGTACTCATCCTAACCAAGACTCTTCCCAAAACACCCTAGTTGTTCCCAAACTGAGGCCTTCACAAAGTAACTTGGTTTCCATTCCCTCATCTATCCCTAGAAAATTTGATCCTTTTTATATTTCCTTGTTGGTTAATGGTTTTAAGTTAAGTAATTCTAACATTGATTTGGGTGACTCCGAAAATGTGATGTCAGCCAAAGTAGCTACCACTTCGGGTTTGAACTGAACAAAAAAAATTGGTCATTGTTTTTCAATGGAAAACAAGTAGGTGCCTCTTATTGGGAAAATTAAAGATACACAATTTGTATTTGTTGCATTCTTGAATAAGAAGATTAAAATGATAGTGTTGGTAGTTGATGTCCCAGCCTCCTATGGGATATTGTTGGGATGCAACTTCTATAGATGTGTTGGGAGAAAAATCAATATGGATTGGTCCAAGGCTAGAATAACCATAAAGGGTGTTATGTAAAAGTTGTTTCTAGAAAGGGATGCAAAGTTTTTTGTAACAAAATTTGATGACCCAAAGGCTCATATTCTCTTTGAGTCTTTTGGGATGAGCTTTTATTTTGTGCAAACTAATGAAGTATCTGAGTCCATTGATAAAGATTCAAGTAAATACCAGGTAACTGATGGTTCATCTTCTTTAGATAGAGAATCTTCTTCAAATAGAGAAACTTCTTTAGAAAGGGAATCTTCTTCAAATGGAGAGACCTCTTATTTTGAAACTATTAGTTTAGGGGGTCCAAAAAAAATTTGGACTTTTGAATTTGATGGAAGCTATTTTTCCACTAGATCAGGAGCAGGAATTGTTCTCATATATCTCTTGAAGTAAAAATCTTCCCTTTCTCTTTCAAACTACAATTTGACAATACTAATAGCACTGTGGAATATGAGGCATTGTTGTTAGGGATGGAGGTTGCATGTAAGAAAGGGATTAAAAATCTTCATGCTCAAGGTGATGTTGAGTTGGTTGTTTTTCAAGTAAGAAATTTGTACCAGACAAAAAATGAAAGGATAAGGCATTATCACAGTCATGTTTGGGACAAAAGAAGAGAACCAAAAGGAATGCACAGAAAGTTTGATTCCTTGTGGAGAGGACCTTTCACAATTCATCAACTTTGTGGTGAAAATAGTTTTCTTCTAGCATACCAAGATGGTACACCCTTTTCGCTGCCTAATAGCGGACAACATATGAAGCTTTTCACTCAGTGAAGCATCTGATAAGTTTGTAAATATTTGTATAGTTTTTGTGTCTTTTTCTTTTGTCTTTTTGTGTCTTTTTTTTCACCTGACTTTATAACCCAATGGATGGATGAAGGAACTTAGAGTTTTGGATTCTTCTCCCTTCAATCATTCAAAGGATGATTGAAGGAAGCTCTCTAATTAGATTCAATTGTTATCCTCAAGTTCAGTTGTGCTCAATTCGTGGGATAACCCCTACGAAACTTGTCTATTTTTTAGCCTACATCCTCTAAGAATACAAAATGAGGAAAATCTTACTTTCCCTTTTGCATGGTCTACAGCCTCAAAAATTCATTTCAGGTGTTTCCTCTTTTCGCCTTTTGAAAATTTGCAAAAGGTTAAAAATTGCAAAAGTTCAGTATTAGAAGTTAGTCATTTTCTTGCATATGTAGGAGCGTTGAATTTTAACACTCTTGCATATTCTTGGTTAACTCTCTTATCCTTGGCCATTTTCTTGCATATGCAAGAGCATTGAATTTTAGCACTCCTACATATTTTTGGTATCTTTCATGCAATGTCAGAAAAATTCCCTACCACTACTTATCTTTCATGCAGTGTTAGGAAAATTCCCCACCACTACATATCTTTAATGCAGTGAGAAAATTTTGTCCCACTTATGCATATAATTTATTCTACCCCATGTAGGAGAGGGATTTTTTCCTGCCCTTACATAAAAAATTTCTACCCCATGTAGAGGCGGGAAAAATCTCCACCCTTACATCAAACATGTTACCTCAATGCAATGACTCAGAATTTTCATGCCTCTGCATTCAAATTATCATATCCCATGCACGGGCGGGGTTTTACTCCACCTTTGCATCTCAACCACTAAGTCACTTGTAGTAGCTCAGAAATTCAATGCCATTATGTCCAAGTTCCTAAATCACATGTAATAGCTCATTTTTTATTTGCTTGTGCATTTGATTGTCCTTCCCTCATGCAGTACCTCAGTTTTTCTGTGCCTCTACATATGCCATGCAATAGCTCAAAATTTCTCCACATTTACATACATCATGTAATATCTCATTTTTTAGCACCCTTGCATCTAAACCTCCAAAGCACATTCAAAAGCTCAATTTTTTCCCACTAGTTCATAACCCTATTTTTTCTCTAACACTAGAAAGTATGAAATTTTTGCACCTACTCTTGCATGCCATTCTGATCTTTTGTGCCTAGATTCCTAAGAGGTTTTGATTAATTTTTTACTACTTCACAAATGTTTGATCTTCCACCGAGCGAGAAAACCATGAGATACAACTATTAAATCCTTCCCACCAAAATGGTTATCCAAGAATTTACATCAATGATGTAGAAGGAATTTGAAGATGAAGCTTTCTTAGTAGCTTCAATTGACAAATTGATGGGTATTCAACTCGCATTGGATAACCTTAAAGTAGTTTTAGAAAGGCACTAGAAAGCTTGCATCATCATCAAAGATCCAATCGCAAGAGTTCTTGCTATCTCCGGGCATACCTCAGGCCCTAATGATGAAGAAGTCCAAGCGGCCATGAAGAAATATGAAGACTTCTTGGAGAATTATGGGCATGCCTTTATCATGCTTAGTTTATTTTAAATCATTTTTTATTTATGTAATTAGTTGATGAAATTTTACATGTCTTTTATACATATGTAATAACATGTAAAAATAGAGAAGCCCTAAATCAAATCAGACTCTCCTATTGAATAAGTGAAATTAGTTATTGTTTTCCTAGATTAGCTCTCAACTCTCCTATATATATATGAGGGAGTTTCTTTGTATAAAAGACCTTTTATCTTTTGAATCGAAGCACTGCCCATTTGAGAAACATTTTGAGACTTTGTGTTTAAAGTGCATATCAAAAATCAACCAATAAAAGAGGCAAGTTTTGCATCCAACCTTTTTTTAGATCTTATTGGTTATGAGTAAGATTGTTTTTATGTCCTTACTACATTTTCTTACAATTGGTTGATAAAGTAGTGCTATATTTCATATTTTAAAGGGAATTCAAATATGATATTGATAGTCTTTGTGCTATAATATTGTATTTGGAGTTTTTGTTTTAGTGTGTGAACTTGGTTAATAATTCAAAGACTTTGGGCTATGTTTATTTGCTACATTTTGTGGATCTATTGGTGGTGTATGTTGAATTCTTTGAGCTGCAACATGCTTCAAATTTTATCTTTAAGAATCATCATTGCAAACAACAAAATTCTTTGAGCTTTTGTGAGTTTTCAAGCTATGAAACTCACTAGTATCACTTTGATTTCTCTTGCGTTTAATCAAGTAGATATTGATCATTACCGCTCATAATAGTTCTTTGAAGAAATGTCATTGTAATTATTATTAGAAGAAAAAAATATTTTCTAAGAAAAAGAGAAAAGGATTACTGTAACGTGTCTCAATGGATAAATTTAGTATAAATAATCTAGGTTAGCTACTTGTTGTTTTAGAGAGAAGTAAGAAGGGAGCCTCTCCTTTCTGAGAGGAGAGATTAAAATCTCATCATAGCTATGGTTGAAATTACCATTTTTCAATTAATTAAGTGTTTACAAAATATTCACCCAACAGAATTCATGGAGCCACTTGGGATACAACATTGATTGCCCCTTCCCTCAACTATATAGGTAGGGCTCCCAGTGGGGTTGTCCACACTATAATGGATAGAAGGGGTGCAACTAGTGATGTCAATCCATCTATTGGGTCAAGCCTATAGAAGTAGTTAGTTCATCATACCTATAGGAAGAAGTCAATTTTGGTCTCTCACAATTAAGAATAGTAGGGATTTCCCAAGACCCTCATAATGGACCAAGGTTTGGTCCACTATTCCCCCCACCTAATTTGTAACACGGAAAACAAAATATGGATATAGGATATCTATGAATAGAAATATTGATGGCATATGCAAGACATCATAAAGCATTATTTATTTAAATGCTCAAGTGATGGAAAATTTTGTGATAGCATGTGCACTCACTCACCTACTAGAAACTCTAGATGGACTACTATAGAATAGTCCAAGTGATAGTGTCGGATCTTAAGTTTTCAAAAATGATGATGGGGAAATGACCACTCACTGGGTATACTTACCAAATAATATGGGTATACTAGTGTGCCTCCCACCAATCCTCGATGGTGGACTTTCACATGGATGAACACTCGTATCACATGGACTACTAGGGGGGTCGAAAGGGACATAATATTTATGCACTATTTTTCTTTGATAGGGAGAATTTTTGGAATCAATAGGGAGATAACATTTATGCACTCCTTCCTAAGGTAGGGAGAGGGGATAGGGAAGGGCACTATCACCACTAATCTTCATTGGTCTCCCATTTCATTATTCTAGTTTGGCACATGCAAGATGAAAGGAACTGATCAGTCAGTTACTTCTATCCCATTCAAATAAGATAAATTGGATGGGTAGGGCGAAGGCCCATCCATGTCTCTAGATAGGCAATTAGATACATTATAGCTTGATTGATCCTAATTGAAGCTTCTAAATATGATAGCAATAGATAGGTAGATAGGGGTCCCTACCCACCCTATCACCCTAGTGAGAAAAAGAAGTGGATTAAATAAGGTTACTAGCTTTATCCAACAAGGGTTTGGCTTGGTCCATCAATCGGGTTAGGAACCTTGTAACATAGGGATATATTATGAATAATTCCATCAATTACTTTGGATCATCGAATGGAATAATGTCATGATGGGAATGGAGAGTAGGCAAGAAAGCTCATCTTGATATGGAATGAGAAAGAATATCTTGAATTGTAAATTCTATATAAAAGGCATGCCTCCCGATCAATCTATTTTTATTCAATTAGCCAAACCTTTCTAAATCCAAGCAGGCCATTTGTGCCTCTCTAAGGAGGGAACTAACTAAATGATTGGGAGCCCTCTATCTAGAATGGATTGGAATACCTAGTCATCATTGCTTCTACACACTGAAATTCTCGATTCTTCCACAAGTCTTTGAACCAACCATATCCACATTGATTGCTAGGGGAAGCACTAACATGAAAATGTTAGTGATGTGGAGAAGTATTTGTTCTTATCCCACCCACCTTAATAATAGTGTATAAAATTCTTTTCTAGAAAAAAATTCTTCTATTTGTCTATTGACTAGTGGTATGTGGGTCGGAACAACCAATGATAGTTGAATCCCCTCTTTTGTATGGATTGAGGGATAATAGTCTCTCATGGCATCCTTATTTCTATATACATGCACATGGAACTTCGTCGACACATTAGTTTGAGTTTCAACCTAATAGTTGATATATGATGGAGGGAAGGAGGTGGGGATTGTCATGTCCCCTAAAATTGTAGCATTGAAATATCAAACATTGAAACAAGATACACATTAAAAAACATTAACTATTTAATATTATTATGATTATAATTATCAAAGATAATCTTATAATTATATAAATAATATTACCAAAATATAAATACTAAATATATAATCATTATACATCAAAGGTTGTAAATACATTGACAATTTATTACACTTTAATGATTATGTGAAATACTAAAATATAAATAAATAAACATCAAAAACACACTAAAACATAAAGCATTGAAATACAAATGAATAAATAGAATGAATAACAAAATAAATATAAATAATTATATATACAAAACTTATATAAAAGTGAATATATATTATATTAATAGAAAACATGTAAATATAAAATAGTATACATAAAATAATATTAAAAGTAAAATACATTTATAAAATCACCACCCGTCGATTCCATGGGCAGTGATTTGTATTAGCCATGAATGGTGGGCAATAATTATTAATAAAAGAGTGATTATATTATAAAAAAGAAGTGATCATGGAGGTTTTTGGTTAGTTAACATAAATAGTAATTACCAAAAGGCATGATGGTTCTAATCACATCTCCCAAAAGGCACATCCCTTGGCTAATATAAATAGGGAAAGATATAAACCGATCAAGGGGGATATAAGGAATAAAGGATAGATGGCTACATTGGGGTGAATACTTAGATTATTAGAGAGTTGTGATCTGCTAAAGGCATAAAGTAGGCATGTTGATTATTGTGTATTTTCAATTATAGTATGTCATAATCTATAGAGTAGGATTTATAATTGTGTTCATCATTGTTTGTTTCAATTATAGTGTAGTCAGAGTTTATAAAGTAGGACCAATAGATGTAAGTACAACTGTTTATAATATAAACAGGAATTTGTAAGAGTAGAATCAGTAGGAGTATTATTATTTATTATTAATTATTGTTTATTAGTATTCATTATTGTTTATTATTATTTATCGTTTATTATGGTTTATTCTTGTTTATTTCTATTTAGGATAGTTTCAAAATTGTATATATATTTATATGTACATTTTCAATATGTTTATATCAACATATGTATATTGTTAATTTGTTTATATCATGTTATCCATGTTTCACCATGGGGAGGAAGACAGATTACAAAGGGGAAATCTATGAAATGGAGTCTCCTAGATACGCCACCTATGTATGGGACATGATGAGCCCACGAGGGCCAAGGGGGTACTACCTCCTGGGTTTTCTGAGGGTACTGCCCTTGGGTCTAGGTTGATCTCCACTAGATATGCCACCTGAGGATGGGACATAATGAGCCCACGTGGGCCAAAGGGGTTCTGCCTCCAAGGATATCTGAGGGTGCTACCTCTAGGTCTAGTTCACTCAGGGGATTAACCATTGTAACCCTACCTTCCTACCCTGGTGTAGCATGAGGGTGTTGGCAACATAAGGGCAGACAACTGAGAGGGGGGGTGAATCAATTGTCACAAAAATTATACAAATTAAACTTATTCTTAGATTTGATAAATAAACATGAAAGCATAAACCATCACCACATCAAAAACACACATAACACCAAGATTTTTTACATGGAAACCCTATTAGGGGAAAAAACATGGTGGAGGTTAGTCCACAAGATTATACCCTGCTAAAAGGATAAAGAATTATAAATGGGAATGCACATGCATTTAGGCGCACTGCCTAGAGCTCACTGCTCAATTACAAAAAGGCTTACTGCCCAAAGGAAGACACACTATCTTACAGAAACATTCAGATTACATCCACAAGATTTTGAACTGAGAAAATAGCATCTGCTAATGCTTGGTTATAGTTTTGGTTAAGCACATAAACTCTGCTCACTCTTCTTCACACTTCTTCACACTCTGCCTCTACCTTCGAATGATTAGAACATTATTCGCACACAACACTTGTACATCACTTGCACCATGACTTCGAATGATTAGAACATTATTCACACATAATCAAACATATATATTCACAACTAGAGATAACATCATCTCCATGTTGGCTCAAAAATAATAATAAAATGTACATACAAACTATCGGCCCAAATCAATAAACAATTATCAATGCGAATCAACCAATGTTGGCCACAACATAGAAATGACCTAAAACAACATCCTCGAATATGAAACACCTTAAAAAATTATGCCACGAAGATCCACAACACACTACAATCACCTTGTCGGCCATGAACATGAAAAACATGAACACGCAAAAGAAAATAACCAATCGCGAGCACAACGATCAATGCGGACATGCAACACAGATAGAGAATGATCTAGAAACATCCACAAGCATCATGAATCACTATAGAAGCATCTGCAACAACTCAAATTACTAGAATCACACTATCTTCATTCAGGAACACCAATTGAAACAACAGGAAAACTATCAGAACACAGATACTCATAACTTGATCAAATCTTCTTGCGGATCTCTAAAACTTTACATGGATAAACTAGATATACTCAAAAACAAACCCTTTAATCCACAATCTCTAATCATCAACATACTGAGCTATCCAACATACAGAACTTCACTGCATCACTGACAACCTGCAACTTATTTTATTACAATTTTCTCAATATCCTCAACATATACAGCCTTAAAGACATTAATGCCAATACTGTTGACATCAATGAAAACTACATATTAGCAACATCCAACAAAGGGGATATCAATTAGGAAATGTTGGTTATGATGCTTAATATGGACCTACTCATATTTAATCCCAATATTTAATATGGAGTACCAACTATCAGGCTACTTGAGTGATGGATCTCTAACATGATTACAGGACCTCAACCAAGGTTTATCTTTCTTTAAGAATCTAAGTGGTGAGTTATAACCCTAACTACATTAATCTTGTGATTCTCAGACAAGATTTAGAGTTATCCCAAAAGGGGACATTACAGGGACAAGGACTTAGTGATTGGTGACCCTAACCTCTCTATTTCCTACTTCACATTGGGCACCTTCAACAACATATACCTTCACTACTTCTCTCAATACCCTATAGTACCATAGTTACCTCCCACAACTAAAATTCCCTCCCACCCAATTTTATTTGTGGGGATTATAGTAGTTTTTGTTGGGGTGGGAGGGAATCGTAGTTTCTTGAGGGGCAATAGTAGTAGTTTGAGAATCATAGTTTTGAGTCACAACCATAGATAATACATGCAAGAGGCAGGAATAGGGCAAACACATTGGACATGAAGCAAGAGAGCATGCAAAGCAGGTGACGTAAAGAGAGAAAGCCAAGGCGATGCTATAATTCCCCACCCACCTACTGTCCATTGAGATTGTATTGAAACAAGCATTACGTCTTTAATATGGACAATAACACCTTAGGAACGACCAAATATTCAATGAGAGAACTCTCAATACACACATGCTCGACCTATTAGTATGAGTAATACACACCCAATGAGTGGCCAGAAACAACACTTATTATAGTCTAAAGCAAGACAAAACACAATGTTGACCCACTCCCCACTAAACACCCCCACCCCAACAACTAGGAGAATTGTTGCATGAGTAGGCAACATGTTATTAAATGCAAGTGATAGCAGGTATGTTCAATAGACTACATGTCATTATATAAGAGAGAATCATGCATGTGAGTGAATATGAAAAGGAAATAGATCTATAGGAGGCAAGAGAACACCCCCTATTATTCTAGTTCAAAGTGTTAGAACACATATATATACTGAGAGGCGGTGAATCGAAATATCCCTCAATTTAATCCAATTCAATTTTATCAATCAAAACTTATTATTGCCTTGACCAGATAAAGCATTCAAAGCACAAGCACACAACCACAACACTAGATTTATGTGGAAAACCCTACAAGGGCCTACAAGGGAAAAATCACAGTGAGAAAGCTTCTTGGAGCTACTGTCCAAATCCAACCTCACAAAATAAAATAAGATTTACAACAGGTTTATGGGTTGCAACCCAAAGGAAGTTACAACACCCTAACATAATTTTATGGCTTCAACCAAATGAGTTTTACAACTCACTGCAAATAACAATACTTATAGAATGAGGTCACAACCTTAGCACACAACACTTGATCAATTCAGGTGATCAACCACCACCACAACACTTTTTCCCAACAATTTCTACTGCTTTTGGCTCACTGCCTTCAACAAAATTCCTCACATACACTTTTGCCTTTGGATCACTGCCTTCAACACTCACTCATTCACTTCTGCCTTCAACACTCTTTGTATACTTGTCACATTCAGACACATTATTTTTCCTTCAGATTACTACTTTCATCACATTTCACTTAGAACACATTGAACAACCAACACACTTTAAAAAACAACTTGATCTTCCATTTATATCTTTTGCAAGATTCAAAAAAATTCTCCTTGTCAACCAAAATGAAACATGTGACATGAAACATGCAACAACAATAAGAAATTCAGCTCAAAACATTCACCAGAAAAGGAAATTGAATGTGGTCCAAGCTAGGAGATAAGTAGGACCCATTTTACTTCTGCACACAATCCCATGTTGGCATACACAAGAAAGACTTGGCGCAAACAATTCATATACCAAGTTGGCCCATCAAGCACTTAACCCTCCAAATATTAACTCCATACCACAAATTGTACTAGAGAGACCAAACAACATCATGTGGATCACATTACAAGCATTAAATGATATTCAAAAACATTTCCATTCCCTCCTTTTAAAACTTCACATAACATTATGTTGGTGCAGGAAAATAGACACTGGACCCAACATCACTTGCAAACCCAGAAAAACACAGTCTTGAGATAGAACATTGAAAACCATACTTTTGGTACATCTTAACACCTAAAATTTGAAATGAAAGAAAATATAGGAAATTTGAACTCATCCTCTAAACCGCAAGATCACAACATCAACTACGAAAAAATGTGGAGAATTTCTCTAAACCTTCCTAACTACAACAACACAATCTTCACACTGTTAGCTTTGGAAACTTCTGCAGTAACTTCTATGTTCAGAAAAAAAAAAAAAACAAAAAACAAAAAACAAAAAAAATACATACATACTTCACACTTGTATCTCACTAATTTACAAACCACAAGACCACATCTTCAAATGTGAACCTTGCAGAGCATTCTCTAGAGCATCTTTAGTACAACACCCTGAGCTACTAACTGCAAGAAAATATTTCATACATTTTTCACATCTTATGCAATGTTTTACATCAAAAGATAGTGAATACAACATCATTCACCTATTCATGAGCAACATGAGATATAGAACAACTATGTACAACAAGCTCATGACATCCATCATCATACTCAACACTTCTAATCAACGTACTGATTACAACATATGCAACTATCCACATACTACCACTCTGCTGACATCAATAATAACACCTGCAAAAATCTCCATTATGTTGACATCAATGACAACACTTGCAACAATCTCCCCCTTTGGAATTCATGGAAACACTAACCTGATATGCAATTATCTCCTACTTTGACATCAAGGGAAAAGGGCTAGTGGTCTTCAACTATACTTACAGCAACATACAAGCTCCCCCTATCAGCACAAATCTTAACATCCTTTTGCATGCTCCCCTTGAGAGCTAGCCTTCATCAATCCAAGGATAAAAATATGTCTTGAATTGCTCCCCCTAGAAAAATGCACCAACTAGCATCTAGATAGAATGAGGTACAACAACCCCTAACTTTTGTCTCAGATATTCAAAGGTGTCCTTTGAAAGTGCCTTTGTAAAGATGTCTATGACCTATTCTTTTTTAGGCACATACTCCAATATTACTTCTTGATCTAAAACTTTCTCTTAAGAAGTGATGTCTGATAGATATATGCTTGGTTCTAGAATTAATCACTAGATTCTTTGAAATATTGATGGTGCTTGTATTATCACACAAAATAGGAATGGGCTCATCATACATCACCTTGGTGTCCTTCAATGTTTGCTTCATCCACAACAATTGCGTGCAGCCGAATGTTGCAACTATATACTATGTAATTGATTCTTTCTTCTTACTAAATCAAGAGACCAATTTTTCTCCCAAAAAGAAATCTCCACCACTGGTGCTTCTTCTATCATCAACACTTCTAACCCAATCAACATCAATATATACACTCAAAGAAAATTCATCACCTTTTTGATACTACACACCATAATTCAGAGTGCTCTTCAAATATTTAGAAATCCTCTTGACTGTCTTTACATGAGTTTCTTTTGGATCAGATTGAAACCTTGCAGCCAAGCAAACAACTTGCATAATATTAGGTCTTGATGTTGTTAAGTCCAGAAGGCCCCCAATCATATACCTATACAAAATCTGATCAACCTTAGGTGACTCATCATATTTTCTCAAATGACAACCTATTACCATGGGAGTATTCACTAGTAATTTTCGATACCAAACTTCTTCAACATCTCCTTGACATGCTTTGCTTGAGAGATAAAGATACCATTATCTAATTATGCAATTTGGAGTCTAAGAAAGAATGATAACTCACCTATCATAGACATTTCAAATTATTTTTACATCGCTTCAATGAACTTCTTACATGTTTCATCATTCCCACCAAAGATTATATCATCAACATACACAACAACAATTAGAATTTTGTCATCCTCCATTTTAATATACAGATTGCTATTTGTGGTACCTTTAATGAAGCCCTGTTGGATTAGGTACTTGTCCAGCCTTGCATACCAAGCCCTAGGGGCTTGTTTGAGACCATACAAAACCTTCTTAAGTTTGCACACTATTTTTGGATCCTCTAATAGCTGAAAACCATTAGGATACTCTATGTAGACTTCTTCTTCTAAGTCACCATTCAAGAAAGAAGATTTCGCATCCATTTGATATACCTTGAAATCTTTGTGAACAAAAAATGCAAGAAACATATTGATTGCCTCAATTCTTTCCACCAAAGCAAATTTTTCCTCAAATTAAATTCCTTCCACCTATGAATAACCTTTACACACCATCCTTGAATTGTTTCTCACAACCTCTCTATCTTCATTTAGTTTGTTTTTGAACAACTATTTTGTTCCATCACATTCTTGTCTGTAGGTCTTGGCACTGATTCCCAGGTTTGATTTTTCTCTATCTGATTTAGTTCTTCTTCCATTGCTTGAATCCATCCTTCATCCTTGCTAGCATAAACAAAATTCTTAGGTTCTATTCTTGATAACAAAGAGAAATTTACCTATTCATTTTCTCTTGCAAATCTCTTTCTGGTTTACACACCTTCATTCTTGTCTCCAATTATCTGATCTTCTAAATGATTCTTTTGAACATACTTGGGAGGAGCCTTGGGGACTTTTTTCCTATGCTTTTTCCTTTTCTACAATTTCTTCTTCTTCTTCCTTTGAGAAGGAAAGTTCATCAAACCAATAGTCTTCCTGCTCATGTGTGATTTGATGTGATTCTTCATCAACTTTGATATTTTTACTTTCAACTATCTTCCTCAGCCTTTTATTGTAGCACTTGCGCTTTGCTCCTTTCACCTTGAAGACTCTTTGTTCTGGTAGTGTAGCATCATAAATTGTCACCCTTGACAATTTCACACAATGTTTCACTCCCCCTTAAATAATTGGACCTAATTTTAATTTTAATTTCCAAAATTATGCATTTTGTGTCCCATTTTATCATTTAACAACAAATTGCAAGTACAAAAAAATGCATTCATCTAATACTTTGTCCCCAACTCCTTAATTTACAAAAAATATCTTTGGGACACTAGCGCCTAGGGTGCCTATGTCTCCCTATTTTGGCTCCAAATTCAAATATGTTGGTCTTAGCATTTTATTATTTGAATTTCAAATATCTAAAGTCAGATGTTAGGATTTAATTTTCAGGAAATTAGAATAATTGCATATAAATACCTAGTTATTGCATCATTTGAAAAGAGAAGTGAAAGAGATCTACCAAGAAGTGAAATCAAGAGCAATAATTAATGTCAAAGAGCATTATCAAGCAATTCAAGAGAAACCATTAGAATATTTATTGCAGAAATTCAACATCAAAGCATCATGTCAAAGTGTATGTGAGTTTGTTCATGTTTATGTTTTCATATTGTTTGTGAGATCTAACCCTTGTAGCTCCGCAAGCAATTCAAGCAATAAAGATCCAAGCCTTGAGGAGATATGTATGACTTCATTCCTTCAAGGAATCCATTGAAGTGTGGTGAGTTTTAGCACTTTGTGGATTCATCATTCATTTTTATCATTTATCCATTTATCATTAACATTACCATTGTGGAAGTGGAAACACTAACACAAGGTTTGGCTATTGCAAGCCCCTAAATGGCACAACCCCTCTTCTCTCTTTGAATGTGCAGGTTTTAGGTATGAAGAAGAGGGGAAGAAGTTTGAAGGTGAATTATCCATTGTTGCAATCAAAATCCTACACCAAGTGACAACTCACAAAAACTTAGTTACAAAATTATTTGATAGTGATTTGATAGTGCGACAAGTGGAGAACAAAAGCCCTAATCTGGCACCAAAGGATTGCGAAATCATATCTAAATTATCCCTACAAAGATAGTGGCACCTGGGGCACCTATGTCCATTGTTTTTAGCTCCAAATTTATGTCACATGTGCACAATGACTTGCTTAGTCTTTTTTTGTAGTTTGTTTTTGTCTATGACTTCTCAGATCTCCTATATTTGCATCAAAACTATAATTTGCATCAAAACAATAATTTGCATCATTAGGTCAATTGAACTATTAAATTTCATCCTTAGGTCCATTACAAATTTTTTCAAGGGTATATTGACTCACCTATCAAGTTGTAAGTCAGTTTTATATTTTTTCCAAATCCATCAAACCCCTGCTATCTCAAATCCTATATGAAATATTTAGAAAAAGTGCCTAAACCCTAAAGTGAAATCTCTAGGGCTTCACTTTTTCTATGTTTCATTTTGGTGAACCTGACATGTTAACATTATAAACATTCTAAAAAATTGAAGCCATTCACCCTAGATTTAGATTTTGCATTGCATTACCTTGCATTATTCAATTAGGCATTTATTTTTGCATCATAAAAAGCATAAAAATTCAAAAAATTGCATATTTAATATTGAGTCATAGGTTGTAATAGGGTTTTTTTCAATCATTATTGCTTAGATCTACACCTCAATTACATTCATAAAATATGCATTAGGTCATTTAAATCTAAAAACAAAAAATTGAGAGTATCATTGCATGCATTTAGGATTCTTGATTATAGCTAAAAAGTAAAGAAGTGCATTGTTGTGTTTCAAAATTGCATGAAAATCATTATTTTCAGATTTAGCATATTAGAATCAATCAATTGTTGCATCTTAGATCTAGAAACTCCATTTATAATTTTCATCTATTGTTCAAGCATTTTCAATATTATTGCATGCTTCATTTTGAATTACATTGTCATAAATTGATCAAATTTTGGAAAAACACTCACTATGAGACCTGTTTGCACATGGACACAGAAGGCTTAAAAAGTATCACAAAGAGTCAAACTTTGAATTTTGCAAAACCCTGACCAGGACATAGGTGCCCTAGTCCTGCCTTTTTTAGCTCAATTTTTTGTCTAATCTTTGTCTTTGTGTTCTCTATCTCCTTTTTCTTTCTAATTTTTACTTTTGGGTGTTTTAATGTGATTATTTCATAATTTAATGTTCGTAGTTGTAGAGAAGGGGTATTTTTTTCTCACGAGTCTCTTGCTTACCAAGAGATTCCCAAGGAATAAACTTCCTTAAACTACCTCAGACTACCTAAAGCAATAAGGCTTGAGTGACAGGTAAAATGTTGAGAGTTCCAAAATCAGAAAGAGCAAGTCACAGATGTCTTCTGGACAAAATAACAAATTCTCTGCGAAAGGACAACAGCACAACACATGAATGATAGTGCGACACGCTAGTTTCCAAGAGGTGCATTAGCGTCTCGTACAGACTAGAAATCAAGAATATCACAAAAACACAAAGTAACTACTTCTATTATGACTGCTAGGAACTTTTAGAATGTGGGAAAATAATAGAGTATGATAGAACTAAAATAAAACAAACTAAATGAAATGTAAATGATAAAACTAAGGGAGAGAAAGAAAGATATAGAGAATGCTCACAATATACCAAGCAATGAATCTTCTAGCAAATGAATATCTTTAATACCTGCACACATAAGACCGACAAAAATTGTCAGGGTTGTTTAGGGGCTTGCCTCAGTCAAACCCCCATTTCAATGTTCCCACCTCCACATACAGCCAAGTAGATAGATAGAGAAAATAACACTGAAATAGAAAAATAGATGAGATAATAGAATGCATAGACAAGGCACATGAGAAATCCCAAGATTCTCAAAGACACCAGACAAGAGAGATATTGCCTACAAGGCTTGAGGAAGCCAAAGAGAAAAAGAGTGGAAGAGCAAGGTGTGAGAGCCAAGAGAGTTGTGGAGAACGTATAAGAGCTTGAGACCATTGTCGTAAGAGAGTTGCAAAGGGTGTTGTGAAAATTTTATAGTGTTGTAGCAAGTTGTGGGAGAGTTGTGTAAGAAAGAGAGCAAGAGAAACAGAAGAGAGGATAAGAGAGAAAGATCGAGAAGACCCAGAGAGATCAATAGAATTGAAAGGATAGATTTAAAAGAGAGAATATGAGGGAAAAGAAGGTTCCAAAGCTGTTACAAGGATTCCTAAGCCATCATCACTGATAAAATGAGGTTACAAGTGGCAAGGCACTCAGATGGTCATTTGAACATTGAAATGTCACAGGTTGCTAGCGTGATGTGCCGACCTCCACGCGGCATGCTAGTGTCCAGAAAAATCATGCTTAAAGATGACAAGAACAAGGAAAACATGAGGTTTGACGAAAAGCTGACACACGAAGATCGTTGTTGAAAAGGGGATCCTAAGCATCTTAAGGGGGGGGGGAGGTTGATGCAGGGGCTAAAATGATCCTACACAAATACTAGGGGAGTGGAAACTAAAATGGATACAAAAATGTAAGTGAAATTACAAGGGATGCAATTTTACGACATTACAGTAGTGGGCACACTTAGTGTTTTGAAACTCACATGAGCTTCATGACCTAGTGTCCTATTGCCAATACTTCAATGAGACGTATTTTTAGACTTATGGCATCCCACATTTTTGTTACATCCATTATGGATCTTGAGTCCTCCAAATCTTTCATGCAATATACTGCCAATGCCAATTCCCATTTTGGACTTGATCCCTAATCCTACCATACCAATGAAAACTCCACAAACAAGAACCTTTACAGATATTGAGATTGTTGTTGCCCATGTTCCTAGGGATAAATTAAAACAATTAGACAAATATTTAGAAATATGGCAAGATTATTTGAGCATTGAATCTTTGGTTGGCCTAACAATGCCTATGGTGGATAACCTTAGGAAGTTGATTGGTGATGCCCAAGGATTAGAGGTTTTGTGTAGCCTATCCCATATTGTGGATACATATATTCCTATGATGGCTAGTTGTGATCAAGCTTTGGGATACACTCAAATCCAAGGAGGAAGCCAAGTTTTCCTCCCCGCAACTATTGCCTCCATTCCTACATATACATTTCCATTCGTAGCATCAATGATACAACCAACAAATGGTATAACTCCAAGTTTGGGGCTTTCAAGTGGGCACTCTTATAGTTTTATGACTTCACATGTGACACCTCAATATTCATCACCTCTTATAAATTTGCAACATAGTAGTCCACCAAGCACTTAAATCCCACCATATTCGCCACATTCCCAAAACATGTCAAGTAATGATTTGGTCATTAACTAACTTTTACAAAATGTAACCTCACTCCAACAATAAATATCAACATTGAACTAGGCTCAAAATGGAAAACCATCACAATATGTCAAAAGGAGTCCTTTGTCACTTGAAATTTTTAAAACAACCATGTGGCTAAACAAAAAAAATTCTAGGTTTGAGAAGTATAACAGTAAAGGAGATCCTAATAGTCGCATATCGGCTTATATGAAATTGTGTAGTAACTTCATCTTTGAAGATAAGCTCCTAGCTAAACTCTTTTCTAGGTCACTGAAAGACACGACCGAGGAATAGTTTTGCTCATTAACAAAAAATTCAATTCATTCATTCAATGAACTTGTTGATGCATTCCTACAACATTTCCAAGCAAACATAGGTCAACAAACTAAATTAACTAATTTAGTGATGTGTAAACAAGGAAAACATGAAAAAGTGGCAGACTTCATAGGACAATATTAGTTACTATACTCACAAATAAATCTTATTCTTCCTAATGAAAATGTTCAAATAGTATTCATTGAGAATTTACAACCCGATATTAGAGATAAGATCTTATTGATGAGATATCCATCCTTTACACACTTGTGTATGGCTCTTAGTGACTATCAAAATGTGGTTATTCAAGATGAAGATACATCTTCATCAAATCCTATTAAGAAATATAAATGTGTACCTCGACACAACTATCAACCATTCAAGAAACAAAACAAGAAATTGATCAAGATAAACAAAACTCAAGTAACTAACAACATTGAGCCACAAGTTGAACCATAAGTTCAACTCAATATCAATTTAGAGCAAGAGATAGGAAGTTTACACAATTTCCTAATTCCCTTCACTCAATCATGTTGCATCTTTTAAGCAATAACTTAATTCAATTACCTTCAATAAGACCTATGGATGCAACAAAATTGTTATCTCCAAACTTTAACCCAAAATCCTTTTGTCAATATCATCGTACACATGGACATGATACAGAGATGCATATGTTTTAAACATCTAATTCAAGACCTTATCAACTCTAATCACATCCATTTGGGTGATGTTAATGACAAAGGAAACAAATTTGTGGCCTTACCAAATCAAAACTTACAAATTTTCACAAATCCAATACCAAATCACACATCCAACTTTGTGCAAGCTTGTGATGATAAGGTTGATGATATGAATGGTGATAAGGATGATGATGACAATAAAAATGAGAATGTTGTAGATAGAATGGTTGCTATGATAGATGTTCAACCTCGTAAGGACTAAACCACTTTATTACCTGACATTTCTTCACACATATTGACACATCCATACATGTGCCTCATGGTCCACTCTATATCATCAGACATATCAATGACAAGCCTACACAAAGAATACACATTGATCTTGTGTGCATAGAGAATGTGATCACTAAGGAGTTATTGTATGTGCGTGATATTTATTGAGACTTATAAATAATCGAAAGCACAGTTGAAAACTCATGATGGTTTTTCTCGCCTTATAATAGGTTTGATCACTCTTCCTCTTAAATTTGAACCAAAATATAATTATGTATCATTATCTATCATCCTGATTTCAAACCAATTCCATGTGAGGCTAGGCTACCCATGGATACACTCCATGAATGTTGTCCCTTCGGTTATATACAAGTGCATAAAGTTTCCATTTGAAAATCAAATATACACAATGTATTATAGTGGGTTTAATCCTTTTTCTTCCTATGGAAACTTTTCATTAAATTATTTTTGGCCTTGACCCATGGAACCAATTAAACCTCATGAAGATTTCTTTTTCAGATTATATCAAAAATTCAACGCAAAGTGCATAACATAATTATCCTTTAGCAATATTCATGAGAATGATAAGGCTATGGTTGTTCCTCCCACCTTGCAAGTTGTGGATGAACCCATGCCCGAAGCAAAGGATCTTCCAAATTCACAAGTTATTTATGCTAGAGTTGCTCCACCTATATCATACAAGAGACCAAGAGACAATCAAATGATTACCTTTATGCCATCAAAAGAAAAAAAAGTATATAGACCTAAAGAGAGATTGGTTTCCCAATCTCTAGTGGTCCCTTTAGTTCCTCCCTTAAGGGAAGAAAAGAGACCGATGGTTGAGAAACTTGCTCTTACCCCTTCACAACTTGAAAAATGAACAAGGAGAAATAGAAATGCTAAAGAGAGTAGGCGTAGACATCATGCTCTTGCTCATCAGTTGGAAGAAAAGAACAAAACATTAACTAATGACCAAACACCTATGCAAATAAGTCAATATGAGTTACAAATTTCACCCAAACATGAAATTAAGCCTTACATGTCCAAACCAAAGCAAAGAATAAAACAAGAACATACAACTGAAATTATCATTAAACCTCCAATTGTGATAAACTTGGATGATGAAGATGAGAATGTTAATATTGATGAACGAATGCATAATGAGCTTAATTTTTTGTTTTCAAAATCTATGGATTTAGATGGGGACAACCATGATGATCCTCCTAATAAGAGTGACTTTCCACATGTTGAACCTAGTGATGCTCCTAGTATGACACTTATTCTAGTCCCTTTGGCTAGTTTTCTACCTTCTATATATGATGAGCAAGATTTGGATGTGGATGAGTTGCTTTAGGTCAGCTCGCATGTGTAGTACTCTTTTGATGTATTCATTTTTAAATGTGTTCTTTGTGTTTTATTGCACATGATGTGATCTCATGTTTTTTATTGCTTGGTGTATCTTTATATGTTTGTGAGTTTCCTTTGGAGGACCCTTTTTTCTCCGTTGCCACATGGATACAAAGGAAACGAATCTATTGTGACATTCTTCTATTTGTATCTCAATTCTTCTCTATGTTGTGAATATTGTATTTTGTTTTTTTGTCTTGTGTTTTCCTTTTGGGGATGATGCAAGACATTGAGACATTTAGGTCTCTTCCATGTTGACCCAAAAAAAAAATATCTCTCTATATGTCATTCTTCTATTGTGTTCATTGTTCCATGAGTATTTGGGGAATGATGTCAGTTTCAAGCTCATTTACACTATGGTAGCAAAGATGTATACTGACCTCGGATCCATGGATCCCTTCTGCGTTCATCTTTTTTTTGTTTGTTACATTGCATTTGGGGGAACCCTTTATCATGATGTAACTTTATTTGGAAACATATCATTGGCATAGGGCTTTCCAAATAAGCTCTCATGTCTTTATTGCATGGAATTTATTATCTTTCTACCTTAAATCAATTTCTCATGGCATGGAATTTAGCAATTTATTTAAGGTGAGGGCATACATTGGTATTCTTTGCTTCACTTTTTCCACACGCGTTGGACTTAGTGATGTGTTGACATTGGAATTTTTGCTTAACTTTGTTCACATGCATTGAACTTAGTGATGCATTGGCATAACATCTTGATTATTTTTGTAGCACCTTATCAGATTTATTAGGGAGTATAATTCTTGGTATGGTTGACAATGGGTACACATCTAGTCAATATTGAACTTCACTAGACCTTGTGTGTTTCTCATTTTTCTACTTTATCTTGGGGGCTCACCTAGTGAATATCAGACTTTAGTAGCCTATGGTTCCTTCGATTTATGATTCACCTAGAAAATATCAAACTTTGTTAGCTTGTGATTCATGAACACCTTTGGGTGTGGATCTTAGCATAACACAACTTTTTATTTCATGACATTCATACCCTTTGCATTTTGTGTTGACATTGTGTATGTTTGTGTATGTTGACTTGTTGCATTTCATACATGTGTGTTTGTTTGTGCTTATGTTGGTTTTCCATGGGATCTTGGATCTTAGGGGCTTGCACACTCCCACTCGATCTTTTTTTTCCTATCTCTTCAAAATTTGGACATGTTTGTTTTTGATAAGTAGGAGGTATTTTTCCACAGCGTGTCAAATTATGATATTGCTATCAGGATTCAACCGTGTAGTTTCGAGTCAAACTCATTGACCCATGTTTCATGAATAGTGGTTCAACAAGAACCCATCTCTCATGATATCGAATGGTCCACTATTCGATATCATGAGAGATGGGTTCTTGTTGAACCACTATTCATGAAACATGGGTCAATGAGTTTGACTCAAAACTACATGGTTGAATCCTGATAGCAATATCATAATGTTTGTTTTTGCTTATGTTGGTTTTCCATGGGATCTTGGATCTTAGGGGATTGCACACTCCCACTCGATCTTTTTTTTCCTATCTCTTCAAAATTTGGACAATCAAACCCCTCTTGATATATATTTTTGCTTTAGTGTGAGTCTAAGTGTAAGTGCACACTCTCACTAAAGTGGGGGCTAAATTTAGTATTGTAAATTGTCACCCTTAACAATTTCACACTATATTTTTCTCCCCCTTAAATAATTAGACCTATTTGAACATTTAATTTCCTAAATTATGTATTATGTGGCCCATTTTATCATTTACCAACAAATTGCAATTACAAAACAAATGCATTCATCTAATACTTTGTCCCTAACTCCTTAATTTCTAGAAAATAGGTCTAGGAAACTAGCACCTAGGGTGCTTATGTCTCCCTATTTTGGCTCCAAATTCAAATATTTCAATGCCAAAATTTTATTATTTGGATTTCAAATATCTAAAGTTGCTATAAGAATTTAATTTTTAGGAAATTAGAATAATTACATCTAAATACCTAGTTAAATTGTATCATTTGAAAAGAGAAGTGAAAGATCTAGCAAGAAGTGAAATCAAGAGAAAGAATTATTGTCAAAGAGCATTATCAAGCAAGTCAAGAGCAACCGTTGGAATATTTATTACATAAATTCAACATCAAATCATTATGTCAAAGTGTATGTGAGTTTGTTCATGTTAATGTTTTCATATTGTTTGTGAGATCTAACCCTTGTAGGTCTTAAAGCAATTCAAGCAAGAAATACCCAAGCCTTAAGGAGATGTGTATGAATTTAGTCCTTCAAGGAAGTCATTAAAGGGTGGTGAGTTTCAACACTTTGTGGACTCATCATTCCTTTTTATTATTTATCCATTTATCATTGGCATTGCCATTGTGGAAGTGGAAACACTAACACAAGGTTTGACTAAGGCAAGCCCCTAAATGGCACAACACTTATTCTCTCTTTGAATATGCAGGATTAAAGTCTGAAGAAGAGTGGAAGAAGTTTGAAGGTTAATTATCCATTGTCGTAATCAAAATCTTGTACCTTGACAACTCACAAGAGCTTAGTTACAAAATTATCTGACAATGCAACAAGCAGAGAACATAAGCCCTGGTCTAGCACCAGCGAATTGTGAAATCATATTTGAATTATGTCATAGGTGCACTATGTCCTACTCATTCCTTTTTTGTAGTTTGTTTATGTCTGTGACTTCTCAAATCTATTGTATTCACATTAGAATAGTAATTTGCATCATTAGGTCAATAGAACTATTGCATTTCATACTTACGTCCATTCCAAATTTGATCAAGGATAGATTGACTCACTTATCAAGTTGTAAGTCAATATTATATTTTTTCCAAATCCATCAAACCCCCACTAGCTCAAATCCAATGTGAAATATTTAGAAAAAGTGCCTAAACCCTAGAGTTTCACTTTTTTCTATGTTTCAATTAGGCCCACACAAATCAGTATGAATTAGTTCCAATGGTCTTGTGGAATAATACTCCTTGGTCTTGAACCTTATCCTTGTTTTTTTTCCCATTCTGACATTCTTTGCACATGGTGCTTACAGGCTTGACAATCTTAGGCGTATCTCTTACTGCTTGTATGGAGTTGGTCTTCACAAGGTTATTAAATTTTATGTGTCCCATCCTCTTGTGCCACAACCATCATTCATTTGTTTGTCCTAGAATACAACTTCTTCCATTAACACCCTTTAGGTTGTACAAGTTGTTTTCTATCCTAGCTCCTTCTGCCACCAATTTTCTAGAATTTTCTCTTTTTATTTCACACCCCTAATCATGAAATACGAGATTCTATCTTTTTTCGCACATTTGTCTTACACTAAGAAGATTGGTGTGCCTTTAGCACACATGCCCCATTCAGAACAGGGACCCTCTTCTTTTTGCCTCGTCGGGTCGCTTTTATCACCGCCTCATTTTGCATGCCCCTTGTTTTGTGTCCTATATGGTCAATGAGCCTTAGAGGAATCATTTTGAAATGACCATGTTTCTCCACCCTCAAATTTTTAAGGCTTTAGACCTTTGTGGAATTCCCTTAGTTGTTTGCCTTCACTCTTTAGAACTGGCGTCCTTGGAGCAGTGTGGATCTGCCCAATCGGGCCACCCCATGTGGGTCTCCTTCACTCCACGGCCATTCCAAATGGCCTTCATCCAGTGACCTTCCGCTATTTGGGACCCGCCTCTTTGATCGTCATTTTCATTGCCAAACCCCAAGTGACTAACTATTGGTTGTCGCCCGCTCGGCGGGCTCTACCCTTCCCGCAACCGTTTTCAAAATGGCTAACCACCAACCTTCAGTGCCTCTGTACGATCATTAATGAGGGGCATTAAATAACGAAAAATCTATAAATAGTCCCTCTTGAGCTATCATTTTCACTTTTCAATTGTTCATAAGTGAGTTAGAGCTCTCTGCAAATGTCGTTGTCATGCCTGCCAAGCTTCATCGCCACTTCAAGATCTTCATTACCTATTCGTGCACCCACCTTCATTGGGTTTCAAATGTTAGCTTTCCGTCGCATGCCCTATTTCAAATTTTCCTTGATTTCTATATAAAATTAATAAATTTGAAGGAAGAAAACTTGGAAATCAGCTAAAACGGGCCTAGGCGCATAAAAACCACCTCATAGAATTTTCGAGCTTGGTGAAAATTGTCTTGTCGGCCACGTGCGAAACTTGACGTCTCTGTGGTCATTCGTCAACCAGAGAATTTGTGCTCTATGGGCCTGCAAGGTGTCTATCGTCATCCCCTTTCGTGAAAAAACTAAACTTTGAAACAAACGACCGATGTCCCTTGTAGACCCGCATTCGCGGAAGGACTCCCCCTCTTTGCCAACTAGTGATTAAACCTAAGCGAACGTCCATGCGAGCGGCCTCCTACTTGGTCGGGTCCAACTTTGCGGACCTCTATCCTACCTTTTCCGCCACTCAATCAACATCTCAAATGGCTAGGAGATGACTTCCTCAAGCCCTGTGGGCTCCGCTCAATTGATTTCTGGCCAAAACCCTGCAACGAAGTACCTAAGTCTATATCCCCAATGACTCCTCCTTGTGGAATTCTGCCTGTGGGTTGTCATTCAAAGCCCGCCACTTCACAACGGCCTTAGTAGACCAGAAGTCCACTCATTGAACTCTGCAACCTTCACCACCACCCAAGCTTTTAGCAGGATTAACCTACCTTGTGTAGGTCCGGTCAGGCAGGTTTTCACCTCCCTTTCGTTAACACCATAACAACTGTCCAAACAGCAAGACTCTGACGTCTCCCTGGTTGGAAAATCCCAACCTCCCCTCTACCAGCTAGTTATGTTTGCACCCTAAACAACCAAGTGTAAACGTCTTTGCAGGCCCCTCCTCGCGGACTTTTGTCGCGGGTCGTTGTGGTGAGTTCGTTGTCCTAAATGACCTCTGATGATTGACCTTCCACCCTTTAAGTCCTAAACCCATCGTGTCCACTTGTATGTAGGGACAAAAATTATTAAGTGTTGAACCTCTTAGTGGGTTGTCCCCCGTGGGTAGCCACTAGCGAAACTTCGTCCTAGTCCCGTCATTCCCAAATGAAAAATAATTCTCGTTCACCTGCTACACAAGACCCAACCTCCCCATCTCCTTTGGACTATCTGATGATAAACAAATGATGCCTTGATTCCTTGTGGACCTGATGTTGCAGGTTTCTCCTGTCAGACCACTTTCTAACCTTCACCGTTTCAAACGGTCGTGACCCAACGTCTCCCCGTATCATCCAACCCAAAAAGGCCTAAGCTCCAAATGAATTGCACCACCACTTTTCAAGGCCGCGGGTCCCGCATGGTGGAATGTCGCCTGTGGAATGCCGCCTTTCCATCGTCGTTTTAGCGGAAAACCCTCAAATAGCTAAGCTTCACTTTGTTTCTATGTGACCAAATGATGAACTTAGCTCCTTCAAAACTTCAAAATGATCTCGACCCATGTGCCTAAATGAATTGACCTCCTTGGTGGATCCCACTTAATTCCTAAATGTTGATGTAGGTTGAGACATGCAGGCCGTCGTGCCCTGATTGTCATCCCTCCTGTAGTTGCCTTCAGAACGTCCATCAACCTAGGGAAGTCTGCACCCTTGGCCCGCCTTGTAATAACTTCCTCCAATGAAAGGTTAATGTCAATCTGAAAAAGATATTAGGGTCTTCAAGTGATGAATTATCTAATCTAACGTTGTTTTACAGGGTTTTGGCTAACTTTCCCATTGTTTTCATGCTTGAATGTCCTTAGCTCTCTCTTGCTCGCAGGATATATGGAACCAGGTGTAGGATCTTTGGAGGCAGCCGTGGAGAAAGATAAGGGAAAGAGGTCAGCCAAAGCACCCTAGCAAAAAGAGGATAAAGATCAAATGAAATACAAGTTCCAAGGGGAACCCCTCAACTCCAAGGTCACCATGGATTGGAAGGAGGTCTCAGATACAAATATCAAGCACATAGATATTAATGAATTCAAGCAAAGGGTTCGAATCAACCCCACAACAAAAAATGTGAGAAAGATTAGAAGCAGTGTATTGGCTAAGGTTGCGAGTTTCCCGCCTACCCTCATTGCTCCTGAGCTTGTAATGGCCTGCAAGGAGGTATATCAAGAAGAGTCTAGAACAATAGTTGATAGAGATGGGAATGTATTAGCTAACTTGTCTACCAAGTTAATAGGGAAGGCTTTTCATATCCCTACATTCGGTGAGATGGAGGAAGCATCCAAAGAAGATGCCAAGAAGATGTGGGATGCAGACCCCCTCAAGTGAAAAAAGATCATCAATCAGTACTAGTTGAAATAAAAGAGGGGCAGTGTAGCTAAGGTACCCCAAGAGCTCTTCCATAGTGACTTCTATGAGGATTACCATGACTTGGTGACCCTATTGAGTAGAGTTATGGGCCTTCCAAATGTTGCCTACTTCTAGAAGTGGATGTTATACTTCGTGGAAGAGATCCTCTAAGGAAAAACCAAATTCTACTGGGCAAGAATAATTAGTAATTGCTTGCACGAGCAATTTGTGGCTGTGAAGAAGACCTCACGATTCTACATGACTTCATACTTGGTCTATTTACTGGCTAACTAAATGTAATACAGAGGCTTGTTTCGAGCTCCGGACGAGGCTCCAGGTAGGGAATTAAATTTCTATGACAGGTACCCTCAACTCCAATACAAAAATTTTAAGAAAGACTACTACATATTCAATGATACTTTTATAGGCCATGTTATCAGATTTCTTGGGGGGTGACTTCGAACAGAGAGTCTCCCATAGTGCCAATACTTACATCCACCAATTTAGCTTCTTGTTCATACAATTTCTAAAGTTTAAAGCTTCCCCGATACCCAAATGATTGGATAATATTGCTAGAGCTCTCTCGGTTGTTGCAGTGTGCACATGCCCTCCTAAGCAGCAAACATAAGGCAGGGATTCCCTATCCCCTCTACTTCGGCCAAGGGATGTACAAGCTCCACACATCTGAGTGTGTAGACCATTCAGATAAAGAACTCATTGAATATAACCTAGAATTCCACACTGCTCAACTGCGGATGGACCCTTACAGCAAGCTCAAGAAGATGGTCGGGCATGAGTATGCCCATATACATGATGTTGAGGACTTTTGGGCCAATTACAAGGATGACAAAGAAGTGTGAATGAGGTACTACATGCGCATGATGGCATACTTTTTCAAGAAGGTTAACTTGTTCCCAGTGCCAGACCAAGTAGTGGAGGATGAAAATACAGTGATTGATCCTCGATATGGTGCAGTTGCTAATCTAATTGACTAGAATGAAGAAGAGGTCAATGACCTTGACATTCCGACAAAGCCAATCGAGGCAAGAACTAAAGAATGGATCGATGGGCACATCGCCCAATTGAAGCTACAAGGAGTCACCCTGACATATGGGGAACTTGAAGAAGAACTAGGAAGTGAGACTGACAATGGGATAGTTGTTGTCCCATCTGGAGAAACTTTAAAATCTCCTCCCGCCACTAGGTTAAGAAAGAGAAGAGAGACAGCTGAAAGGTAGCCTAAACCTAGGGTGTACTCGAGAAAAGCCTCAAAGGGTGAACCCTCCAAGAAGCCAAAGACATCGGGTAGTTTCACAGAGATTCCCACCATCTAGGAGGACCTGCTCCATGAAGGAGAAGGACTAGAGGTCGAACAACCAAAGTCCCCACCTATTGCCTCTATTCTCGTAGTCACCGTTGTTGCTGGCATTGCCACCACTACTGCCATTAAAACTGCCATTACTATTGCCCCTCTACCTGCTTCTTAGGCAATGGTTGCCACTTCTCCACCTGCAATGGATATCTCAATCCACCTTGCTTCCACCCCGCCCACTGCATAGGTTATGGTAATAGACTCCTCCTCTACCACTACCTCTCTACTCTCCTCTTCCTCCATGTCTCCATCAACATCTCTTCCTCTGGCTACAGCAATAATGCCAATGCCCACTCTAGCACTCCTAGAGGCCTTCACTCACCACATGCAGAATATCCCAACAGAGTTGTCTAGGGTATTAATGAACCTGGCCATACAAGCTTCCTTGGCACAGTTTGTTGCAAATCTCCCCACTCCTCCTCCTCCAACTGAGCCACCAGAAATGAAAGAAATGATGCAAATATCAAAAGAATTGGAGCGGCAAGAAAGGGAAGCAACAAAATAAATGGAAGAAGAAGTGGATGATACCATGAGCATCTCGAGTACCAACACCTAGTAATTGATAAAGTGGTGCGTGAGGGAGAGGAGGAAGAAACACAATCATCTGAAGAAGACGCCAAGGACCTGAGTACCAAATATATTGTGGAAACTTTTGACCCAAACCTTGAGGAGGAGTTAGCTCAACAGCTCAAGAATGTTGGAGAAAAAGTGGAGAAGCAGCCTTCTGATGAGGAGAGGAACACATAATAGGAAATGAAGGAGGACACTAGGCCTCCAACTGGGGAGTATGACAAAATCCCCAAGCATGATGAAGAAATGCCTCTTTCAGAAGAGAAGGAAGAGAAAGAAAAGGAGGAGCAAAAATAAAAAGGCAAGCCTCATGAGGAGGCTGAAACAAAGGAAAGCCCAGGAAAGGAACATCATAAAGAACGTGGGCACAACCAAGAGGAAAAAGAGAAGACCACTGAAGGGGAGGACATCCCCAATGAGCACACGATCACTTAATCCCCATGAAAGGAAATTGTCTTCATTCGAGACTGTGATGAAAAAGAAGAGAAGACAGAACAAGAAGCTCTGGGTGATAAAACAATGGAAATCCAACACACCCGCGAAGAAGGGGGTGATCACAAATCACCAAAAGGGGAATCTCAGATGCCTAAGTGGCTTGAGAAACAACTAGAGAAGAAAACCACAACCCCGGTGGATCCTAAGGAAAGGTTGGAGGCCATATTGGCTCGAGCCCAAATAAGCACAAAGAAAGAGAAGAAGTCGAAGGTCAGATCCCATTTGACAATGGATGCATCAAGATCCAAAACCATACAAATAGCCACTCCAATGATGGAAAAAGAATGGGTGAGCTACAATATTTCCACCCTTGATTTAGGAACTATGACAAAAGAATAGAAGATTGACCATCTCTAGGGGTTTGTCACCACTATCATGCATCAAATGAACAAAGATAAGACCTCTAAGGAGGAACTAAAAGCACAAGTAGCTTCTCTAACGGCTTATATTTAGCAATGGTCATCGGTCGAGGAGCTTCCTACCACATCATCAGCGCTACCACAATTGTTGTCCAAGGAACATATTGACCAACTGGAAAAGAGAAAGAATTGGATAAAGGTCATAAAGGATTAGTTTTTGCAAGTCCTCTACAATGGAAATATAGGCATAGGTCATGCTGTCAGAACAACAAATAAGTTCCTAGAGGTGCAAAAGGTACTCGAAGGAATAAGGAAGTTCTGCACTAACTTCCCAGGGCTATACAGAATTACCTATCCCAAGCTTGAGGCTATTCTCAAGATACCTAATAAAATCTGGGAGAAGGAATTTGCACTGGTAAAAGATGACCACTGACTCGTAGAGACTTGGAAACTGAGCCTAGACCACAAAAAGGAAGTATTAGAACAAGTGCTCCATGAAATAGGACTTGACATTGGTTGGGTCAAGGAGATCAGGGAAGCCTATGAAGAATACCTGAGGTTGATGACATACTTTGATGTGCCTGCCATCAAGCTAGACCCAGAGAAGATAAAGCCATATTTCCATAAGAAGATGGAGAGCAGGATCATTGATACGCTTACACCTAATTTCATGAGTTTTGTTGCTTGAGCTTTCGTTCAATCTAAGTAGGTGATAAAAATATGCAGAAATGTGACAAAGACTGGGATGAAATTACCAGCAAATCTCGAAGGTTAAACTTTCAGGTGCTTCAATTTGATATATTGGAGTAGGGAAAACTCTAGGCATTGATCATAAAGTTTATGGAATATGCCACTATGAAGAAAAATGAAGGCAACCCAGTCATTGATGATGAGTTCCTCACAAGGAAGCCACAGTAAAAGGGAAATCAGCTACAAGACAAAAGAGCTACAGTGCTGCCATATGAAGACAAAATAGGCTAAAGACAAAATGTAATTTTAAATTATAATATATTTGGGGGTAGGTGAAACCCTAATTTGTAGTGAATCTTGGCCACACAATGAGATTAAATCTTGGACATTCATTTTTCTTTTTGAACACTAAAATAGGGGTCCTTTTCTCATTTTCAAGAGAGAGTTGAGTTGTTGTAATGACATGCTACTAGAATTTTAGTAGAAGCTCATTGACTTTGGTGGATTCTTGAGTTCCTTTGCATGTTTCATGATTCTTCTTCTCTTAGTTAGCAAATTTAAGTAGATTAAATTTGTTGTTCTTTATATTTTAGCTTGCGTTAGTAGTTTAGTTAATTTTGTGCATTGATATTGAAGAATTTTGTTGTGTGTTGGCAACCTTCCTTGTCCATAATTTTTGCTATTTATTGATGGTAAATAGTTGTGTAAAGTTAGTCTGGGCATAAATTGAAAGTTGTACTAAATTTCTATCTTTTATTCATGCTTATGGTGAATGAATGGTTGAATATATGCAGTCCTTAGAAGCTTGCACTAATTTCATGAGACTGTGAAGTAATCTGGTTAAGTGGAATTCAGTTTTAGGAAGGTTGTTCGTAGTAGGGTCCTCCATTGTCACTGTTCATTGCTAGTTTCAGGTCTAGGAAATTTTTCTCTTCCCTGTCCTATTTCCTTTTTTTTATAGTGACTTTGAAATAGGTTCATTGCACATTGTAAAGCCAAATCTAAAATTGAAATAGGAGTCCTAGACTATTGTTTGAACCTACAACAATTGTGCATCAACTTTCCCATCTCAAGAACTCCTTTGGAGGATTTGATTCTCCTCCAACTTAACTCCATAATTCTACCCTGTGATTACTAGCAAAATCACATCAAAACAACTAAGATATTTCAAGCATTGTCATGACCTAACACCTGAGAGACCTTGGGGTGATTTTTAGCAACTTGTTGTTGGAGATTACCTTTCAAGAGAGGTAGTGCATCTATGCATTTCCTGTGTTGAGAAAGTGCTAAAACACCCATCAACAAAGATTATGCTTGATACCTTCAACATAGAGAACATCTTCTACCTTGTATTTCCCATCATTATTTATGGTTCCCTTTCCACAGATCTTTGTTGATGAATTATCACCAAACTTGACTGATTTGCCATTCCACTTAACAAGATTGATGAATTTTCTTTTTTCACTTATCATATGACTTGAACAACCACTTTCAATTACCCAAAAATTTATTTGTCCTTGAGTATGAAATTTTGTTTGGAAAACCATTGAGTTTTCAACCTCATTTCTTATTTCCTTGACATGCTCAGTAACATCTGCCTTTTGAATTTTTGATTTTGCTAAATCACTTTTGCAATATTTTTCTACATGTACAACATTGTTTCAGATTTGACATGTCATATTGACATCCACTAGAGAAGCAAGAGAATTTCTACTTACAAAATTTCTCCTATTCATTTCAATTTTGCAATCTAAAGCCTTATGACCATACTTATTGCAGATGAAACAATAACTAAAAAATGCATGATTGAACCTATTTTTGGAGACATTTTTTGTATGTAGAGATCTTCCTTGAGGTCTAATATCAGCATCCAAATTTCCAAACATTTCTTTCTCCAAATATTTTTGAGTAAAAGGATTTCTTTTTCAAGCTTTGTGCATTCATTTATCTTGGCTTCAATTAGGGTTTTTTGTCTTTTTTCTCTTTCCTTGCACATTCTAAGTCTTCAAGAGCATAAATAAGTTCACCTTTAAAATCAAATTCACTTCTTCTTCATCCACAATCTTGCTTGAACTTTTACAGACCATAGTGGCCATGAATAGGGATTCTCCTCCATCATCATCTAATGAGCAATGATCTCCTTCATCTTGAAATTGTTCCTCTTGAACCCCTTGCTACTATTTTCATTTTCTCCAAAAGGGCATTTAGATGCATAATGACCAATTCTTTCATAATTAAAACATTTGAAAGGTAGTTTACCTTTATACTTGCCTCATCCCTTTTCTAGCTTCCTTACAATGTTTGCAACTTCTTCCTTAGATTCATTGTGTGAACCAAATGTTCCTTCTTTCTTCACTACTTTGAAAGAAACTTCTTTTTTATGTGTACCTTTAACTTCATTCCTCATCTCACAGGTGATGAGAGATCCAAAAAACTCTTCCATAGTAAGCTTTGTCATATCTTTGGATTCTTCAATTACAAAAACCTTTCAATCAAACCGGTGGGGGAGAGTTCTTGTAACTTTCTTCACAACTATTAAATCAGTTATATATTCACCAAGACGTTTGATTCCATTAACTGCTTAATCTACCCAAAGCAAATAACTCGATATGTTTTCCTCTTATTTCATCTTTAGATTCTCAAACAATGTTCTATAAGATTCCAACTTTGCTTGCTTCACATTGTTATTTTATTCATAGAGATTTTTTAGCTTATCCCATATCTCCTCGGTTGTCTTACACTGTACCACCTTCACAAATTCATAATTTTTTTAACTGCTCAAGATGGCATTCTTTGCTTTAGCATTGTTTTCATGATCTTTCTTTGCATTATTATTAGTAAGAGGATGAGCATGTTCAGTATAATCATCCTTTGTAGCTCTCCAAACATCATACCCTAGCGAAGTAAGGTAGGATTCCACCCTCACACTCTAGAAGGAATAATTGCTTCCATCAAACATCAATGCTTTAAAAGAAGACTCCTTATGAACCATGTGTTCTACACCAAGATCTACCTTTAGTTGTTAGGCTACACCAAGGAACTTAAGCTATGATACCAATTGTTAGAACACATAGATATACTAGGAGGAGGGGGTGAATCAGCATATCCCTCAATTTAATCCAATTTAATTTTATTTGTCAAAACTTACTACTTCCTTAACTAGATAAAGCATTCAAACCAAAATCACACAACCACAACACCAAATTTATGTGGAAAAAACTACAAAGGAAAAACCACAATGAGAAAGCTACTTGGAGCTATTGTCCAAATCCAACCTCACAAAATAAAACAATATTTACAATAGGTTTTGTGGGCTTCAACCCAAAGGAAGCTACAACTCCCTAACACAGTTTTATGACTTCAACCAAAGGAAGTTTACAACTCCCTCCAAATAACAACACTTACAAAATGAGGTCACAACCTCAACATGCAACACTTGATGAATTCAGGTGATCAACCACCACCAAAACACTTCTACTCAATGATCTATGTTTCTTTTAGCTCACTTCCTTTAGCACACTTCCTCACATACACTTCTACATTTGGGTCACTACCTTCAACACTCACTTATTCACTTATGTCTTCAACTCACTACCTTCAATACTCTTCATATACTTCTCACATTCATACACATTCTTCTTCCTTCAAATCATTTTTTTCAGCACATTTCACTTCAAACACATTGAACAACCAAAACACTTCAAAAAAAAACTTTATCACACACTTGATCTTCCATTTATATCTTTTGCAAGATTCAAAAAGTTTCTCCTTGTCAGCCAAAATAAAATATGTGACATGAAAAGTGCAATGGCCATAAGAAAGTCAACTCAAAAAATATGTGGTAAAAGGAAATTGAATGTGGTCCAAACCAAGAGATAAGGACCTATTTTACTTCTTCACACAATCCCATGTTGGTGCATGCAACAAAGACTTGGTGCAAACAACTCAATATACCAGGTTAGCCTAACAAACACTTAACCCTCCATATATTAACTTCAGACCATAAGCGGTACCAAAGAGACCAGAAAAATCATGTGGATCACATTACAAGCATTAAATGATATTCAAAAATATTTCCATGCCCTCCTTTTACAACTCCACTCAATATTATGTTGGTATGGGCAAACAAACACTGGACCGAGCATCACTTGCAAACCTAGAAAAACATAGTCTTGAGATAGAACATTGAAATTCATACTTTTAGTACATATTAATACCTGAAATTTGAAATGAGGGAACATATAGGAAATTTGAACTCATCCTCCAAACCACAAGACCACAACATCAACTATATAGAAATGTGGAGTATTTCTCTTAACAGGTTCCTAACTACAACAACACAGTCTTCACATTGTTAGCTCTAGAAACTTTTGTGGTAACTTCTATGTTTGAAAAATAGGAACATGCATGCTTCACACTTGTATCTAACTAAATTACAAACAAAAAGACCACATCTTCAACATCTTAAGCTATTGGCAACAAGAAAATCTCTCATAAATTTTTCACATCTAATGTAATGTTGTACATCAAAAGACAATGAATACCACATTCACAATATCATTCAACTATTCATGAGCAATATGAGATATAGAAAATTTGTGTACAACAAGCTCATGACATCCATAATCATAATGAACACTTCTGGTCAACATAGTGATTGCAACATATGCAACTGTCCACATACTACCACTCTATTGATATCAATGACAACACCTGCAACAATCTCCATTCTATTGATGTCAATGAAAAAACCTGCAACAACCTTGCAACACAAAGATCGTCACACATGAAAAGAACACCAGTTAAGGCACACCAAATGAGTGACGAAGCAAAGGATGGGAGCTTCATTAGACTACTTTGTTTCTAAAAGATGTTAATGACTCTATGTGTGAATAGAATAGGATTCCCATCCTAGGAACTTTGTACAAGCAAAGGCAAAGGCATGTCAAAACCACTTGAAAGTTCTTGTTGATTGGACACTACCTATCATCCATCATGCTCTTCCAGGAAAAAGCTGCCACATATTCAACAAAGACACTAGTAAAGCAAGGGTGGGGGTGGTCTAATAGTGGAATGGGCATGGAAGGGTCAATCTATAAAGAAAAAAGATTCTACACCCAATTCAACTCACTATTATCCACCCCTACCATAGATAGTAGATGCAACCCATTCCATACCATACTCTAGTATGTAGTCTCGGGCCGACTAGGATGACTATAGTGATGTAGTCCATATTCTATACGTAACATGAGTATTGCACTCAAGGAACCCCAACTATTATAAAGAAAGGGTAACTGAATTGAATTCATTTCAACATGAAACTTCTATTCACCTTGGAACAATTAATCTATCTCTTGTATTTAATATAACTCCACTACTTCTCCCACCCACTCAAGAGGGTGGAGATTATATTGGTCAAGAGGAGGAAAACCGAAACAAGAGGTACCAAAACAATTTGCAAAAACCCATGCCCCATCCTTTTAAATCTAAGGTTCACAATAATAAATTAATTAATATACACAAGGCTTCAACATGGACACCTAACCCCTAATCATCATGTACACAAGGCTTTAACATGAGCACCTAACCACAATGGTAAACTGAAATAAGAGGTACCAAAACCATTTGCAAAAACCCATGCCCCATCCTTTTAAATCTAAGTTTCATGATAATAAATTAATTAATGTACACAAGGCTTCAACATGGGCACCTAATCAAAAACATGGGCACCTAACCCATAGCCCCTTCAACTTTTAGCATTCAAGATACTCCAATGATTGTTTCACTTCTAGATGGAGAACCAATGGAAACTTGTTTCCCTCCAACTTGACACCCCACTCAAGACCCTTCACATTCCCAATATCAACACATAGGAAGGATAATTTTTTCCTCTAGTGATGTATAACCTCCACCAACATTAAATTTCCTTTTGAAAATATAATTACAATATGCTAATATTAAATACATTTTTCACATATCCCCTAGGTCACTTTCCAAGAAACATGGAGACAAAATAATGACATAGGTTTGCAATGTAAATGTCACCTAACCTAAAATTCTCCCATTCGACATTACACATTGCAATTGCATCCAAGAGATACGAATAATAAATCAAGTACAATGATCAAGTCCCATGGCCTCCTTGCACCAAGAGAACTTATCCATGATCATTGGCTTCATAAGAGAATCTACAACACTATCTAAAGTGTCAACCTTATGAATCAATACCTTACCATTATCAACCATCTCTCACACAAAGTGATAATAAACATCAACATTCTTAGTACAAGCATGATACATGAGTATTTTGGCCAAACAAATAGCACTCTAACTGTCATATCCAGTCCTTACTTCCTTACAATCAAAACCAATTCCATTACCAAGCCTTTTTAACCATACCACCTCCTTAAAGGCATGTATAGAAGCCATATACTCTACTTCAATGGTGGATAAAGCAACTATAGGTTGCCTCTTACTCATCCAAATCACTGCACCTCCAAACAAAGTAAATACATAGCTACTAGTGGACCTTCAAATATCCAAGTCACTTGCCCAATCTACATCAAAAACCCATGTAAGTTCAATGAATTGACCACATCATCAGTACCATGATAAACCAAATAATAATCTGAAGTACCATGCCAATATTCAAATACCCTCTTAACAAAATTATAATACTCTTTACTAGGATTAGACATAAATCTGCTTAGAACTCCCACTGCATGGGTTATATCTGGTCTAGTGTAAAATATTACATACATTAAACTACCAATGACACTAGCATAAGGAACCTTAAAAATATCCTCAAAATCATCATCATAATTAGGACACATATCTAAGCTCAACTTAGTGCCAACTGGAAATGGAATATTAATTGGCTTATAATCATGCATATTAAACCTTTGTAGAATTGTATCAACATACTTACTCTAACTTAACCAAAGCTTTTTGTGAGTTTGATCTCTATTAATTTCCATCCCAAGAGTATATTTTTCAACCCCAAGTTCTTCATATCAAATGTTCCAAAAATCTACGTCTTTAGCTCCCTGATCATCACCTTACTATTACCCATTAACAACATATCATCAACATACAAAACAATAATTAGAATCTGATCATCAAAAACTTTAATATATACACAATGATCCTCTTCACTCCTAAGAAAACCCAACTTCAATATAAAATTATCAAACTTTTGGTACCACGTCCTAGGAGAATATTTCAAACCATACAAAGATCTCTTCAATCTTCAAACCAATTATTCTTTTCCTTTCACAACAAAACCATTAGGCTATCACATATAAATTTCCCCCTCAAGATCCACATGCAAGAAAGCATTTTTAACATGTATTTTCTCTATCTCAAAAGAATAAGTGGCACCAATAGAAAATAGGAATCTAATAGAAACAATTTAGCAACAAGAGAAAATTTCACCAAAATCAAGCCCATTTATCTAGGAGTAGCCCTTAGCCACTAATCGGGCTTTGTATCGCTCTAACCAACTGTCTACACCAAATTTATTTTTAAATACCCACTTGCAACCAATGGGCTTCCTTTCTTTTGGAAAACTATCAAGATCCCAGGTGTCACAACTATCCAAAGCCATTAGCTCCTCCTACATGGCCTGCAACCAAGACTCACTTTCCTTTGAAGAGAGAGCCTCCCTAAAAGATCTAGGTTCATCGTCAATACTCAAAAAAGCAAATACATAATGGTAATTTAATGGGCTATACCTATCAACTAGATTTTGTTGCCTTGTGGATCTCCTCAAGGTAGGAGTAGTGGTCTCTACCTGTTCTTCATTTGTGTTCTCATCTTGCACATATTCTGAACTATCTAAACCCTCTTCTTCTTCTCCATCCTTACATCCATCTAATTTTTCTTCCACATGTACATCTTCTTGCTTCTTAATCTTTATCTTGAAGTGCATTGTCTTTGTCTCATCTTTCTCCATTGGTTGTTCTTCTCCTAAGTAAGCTCTAAATTCCGTTAAAAGCATATCTTTAGACAAAATTATTTTATGGGTTAGAGGATTCCAAATCTTATAACCTTTTACATTCTCACTATAACCAACAAAGATGTATTTGTATGCTTTTGGTTCCAATTTGGATCGGATCTCTTGAGGCACATAAATAAAAGACTCACAACCAAATACCCTTAAGTGTGAAATAAAAGGATTTTTACCTATCCACACTTCATAAGGAGTTTTATCAACAACAGATAAACAAGGAGATCTATTAATCAAATAACAAGCAATACCAACTACTTCTACCCAAAAAAATTTATCAAGCTTAGCACTGCTAAACATACTCCTAGCTCTTTCCATTCTGGTTTGATTCATTCTTTCTACTACCATATTTTATTGGGGAGTAAAAGGAGTTGTCTTTTTTTTACTAATACCTGCATGCTTAAAAAAATCATCAAATTATTTGGAACAATATTCACCCTCATTGTCAGACCTCAATGTACTTTTATCTTCTTCTTTTTTTTCAACTAAGGCCTTAAATTCCTTAAACTTAGTGAAAATTTCATATTTTGAATGCATAAAATAAATCCAAGTTTATCTTGATACATCATCAATGAAAGAGACATGATATTGAGATTTACCCAAAGAGTCAACATCCACTGGTCCACATACATCCAAATGAATGATCTCTAATAATTTCTTTGCCTTATTAGTTCCACTATAAAATGATGATCTATTTTATTTTCCAAAAACTCAATGTTCACAAAACTCATTTTTACCAATAGAATAATTAGAAATACCATCAACCATGTTTTTGTTTAGAATATTCTTTAAGTCCCTTTTCACCTATGTGACCCAATCTATGGTGCCACAACATACATGCATTTTCAATGTTAGTTACATTGACAGAGTTACATAAACTAGAGGCATTTAGCCTAAATAAATTATCTATCCAAGATCCTTTAGCTATCACCAAACTCCCTCTTACCAACCTAAAACCAAATTTATTGAATGTCACATGCATTCCATAATCATTCAACTTGGACACTAAAAGTAAATTTCTTGCAAGTCTTGGAATATGCAAAACATTATCAAGATTTTTAATCCTCCCACCACTGAAACACAACTTTACCTTTCTCTTACCAATAATCCTCTTTGTGTTGTTGTCACCAAGGAAAACCTCTCCATCATATTCTTTGTAATTAGTAAACCACTCCTTGTGAGGATTCATATGGTAGGAGACCCCTAAATCAATAAGCCAATCATCACTAATAGTGTCAGTTGAAATAAACAAAGCATCATAATCATCATCAAAGGATTTTTTTGTGGAGGAATAAAAAATTATTTTTCTTATTCCTAAATTCCTTCACATGCCCTCTTTTACCACAATTCCAACACTTTTTCTTACTTTTCTTATTATTCCCTTTAGGACCTTTCTCTTTGGACCTACCTCTCACATGTAAGGCATATTTGAAGCCAACATTCATGGAATTTATCCTCGTAACCTCTAAAAGAATAATGGAGATCATGGAGTCCATCTTTAGTTCTACATTACCACTACTTATGGTAATAATTAAATTTTCCCAAGATTCAGGTAAAGAGCAAAGAAATAATATGCATTTATATTCATCTTCTATTTTAACATCCAGGGATGTAATTTGACCTATAATCAGATTAAAATCGTTTAAATGATCTACAATAGATTCACCTTATTTCATTTTTAACGAATATAAACATCTTTTGAGATATAAATTGTTAGACAAACTTTTAGTTTGACATATCACCTATCCTTTTCCACAACTTATGTGAATAATCTTCCATGGAAACATTCAAAAGGATGAAATCCGTAAGAAACAACTGAATGGTTCCTTGTGCCTTCTTGTCTAACTATTACCAATCTTCATCACTCATTGAAACTAGTTTACTTTATTGTAAAATCGACAACCACTAATCTCTCTCTTCATGGAGATCCTCCATCTTTAATTTTCATGTCTCCTATCCCATTCCATTAAAATTCTCAATATCTCGGTCAGAGGTAGAAGCCATGGTATGCAATATTCTTCACAAATCTGCAATATACCACAAAAACAAAATCTCCCACTACAGCCAAAAAGCCTCCAACACTTAAGAGAATTGTATCCCCTTCTAAATAGAACCATTAGCTCTAATACCAAATGTTGAAAACTAAGTTGGAATATTAACTTATGTATGTGTATTAAAATATGAAAATTATATTACCAAATCAGACTATATGTATGTGATTGCACATTCACTATAATAAAAAAAATCAACAAACAAATTAGGAGAAACCCTTTCAGGAAAAAATTCCACACGAGAAAAGAGGGAAAGTATATTATTTATCTTCACAAGAAAGATACACCACAATACACTTCCTCTCTAATCTCCTACAACCTAGATGCTTTCGTACACCTGTAAATAATACAAGTTGACACTAAAATCTTAAGGATCCAATTTATAGAACTTGTGAGAGGCAAAACCACAATGGTAAACCAAAACAAGAGGTGTCAAAACAACTTGAAAAAACCCATGCCCCATCCTTGGAAATCCAAGATTCATGATAATAAATTAATTAATGTACATAAGGCTTCAACACGGGTGCCTAAACCATAGCTCCTCAACTTCTAGCATTCAAGATGCTCTGATGAATATTTAGGTTCCAAATGGAGAACTAATGGACACCTGTTTCCCTCCAATATTGGTGCCCCACTCAAGAACCTTCACATTCCCAATGTGAATGCCTAGGAGGGATAATTTTTTCCTCTAGTGATGTGTAACCTCTACCAACATTAAATTTCCTCTTTAAAGTATTATTACAATATTACCAATATTAAATAGATTTGACATGTCCCCTAGGACACTTTCCAAGAAACATGGAGACATAATAATGTCATAGGTTTGAAAGGTAAATGTCACCTACCCTAACACTTATGAGTACCCATGGGTGCACTTTCTTCTGAATTAAAATTACCTATAGAGAAGATTATGTTATGAAACTAGAGACTTGGCCACATTGGAGAAAAGGGTCTAAGAAACTTGGAATATAAAAACCTTGTTGAAGGGTTGACTAATTATAATCTTGATTTTGATTTTTGTGAGTATTGCATTAATGGTAAATAAAATCATGTTCAATTTTACTCAATTTCTCATAAATCTTGTGGTGTGTTGGATCTTATCCATTCTGATTTGTTTGGTCATGTATGATGGGTTCATCTATTAGCCTATTTTTTGTTTTCTTTATGCATACTTTCATACATTATTAGACAATCCTTTCAGACATGTTACTTAAATTTTGGGTCCCTCTCTAAAAATTGGCACCCCATGTCAAAATTTCAGTTAAGTCTTAGGCCGATGGAGTTTTATTAAGTGTCCCTAACCTAGGCGGTGTTTTCACTAGTTTTCCTAACTTCCCATTTTACTGCCTTTGCCCTTTTACTTCTCCATTTTCTTAATTCGAGCGATGTTTTAGGGTATTTTTGTAACTTCCCAGATACTCTAAGTGATTCTTTCAAATGGTCAGCGGTGCGTACTTAAGGTTCATGAACTTGTTAAAAAGATCATTGGTGATAAGCTTCGAAGTCTTTCAAGTTGGGTGGGAATTAAATCAGTTTTCAAAACTCCAGCAATGATCTGTTCAATTTTATAAACCCCCCATATTACCGCTAAAGTACAGTTTCAAAGAAATTAAAGAAATCATAGTGCAGTTTATTTTATTTAAGTGCATTCCAAATAAATGATAAGCCATTTATACAAACTGAATAAATAGATGTCATTCAAATATAGAGAATTAAGCCAAAATCAAAGAAAAAATTGTTCATAAAAAGAGAGGCAACGCCAGATATACAAAACAGTATATTTATTATATATATAGTGGTAGAAATATAAAATTCTCTATCAATTACAAAAAGGTGCTAAACAGTATTAGAACAATGATTTCTTCATGCACAAAGGCCAAACATCAACACACAGATCGCTTCCACCACCACTTGGAGGTTCTCTATCTAGGTAGGTGATAGCAAGTTCTCATGAGACTGTACAAGTTGGGAAAATAGCCCCATGTTGTTCCTCACCAACCCCACACGAAGAAGGGCTACTTCCTCTTCAATGGCTTCATTCTAGGTCACGATCATAATACAAATGGTGTCATCCACTAGTCTGCTTCATGGGTAGTTGTTGAGACCAAAAATGGCTACATTCACTCAGTGGAGAAACTTTGGTTGAACCAGTCGCTTCATTGCTCTCATTCCCTAGTCATGATGCCCAAAGGTGTGAATAATAGTGTACACAAAATGCTTCAAGAGCATTGCATTGTGTACATGCACCTAGTTCAGGAACTCCTCTCCCAATATGTCATGCAACACTTCCTCTTCAATTTCACTCTAGACAATGAAGACCTCCTTCAACTGGTTAGATAAACACCTGAAGAGGGGGTTGCATTCAATCTCTCCAATGACTATGAAGTCATTCATGGGCACTCTGTCACTCTGAGCACTCACAATGTTTGATACTTTAGGTTGGCGAGGTGATGTGGTACATGTTGAATTTATAGAAGGTTGGCGAGATATTTGAGCTGAGGATGATCAAGGTGATAGGATGGCAATGCAGTTTTGATTAATTATTGATATGATTGGAATTTAAGTTATATATTCCCAATTGATTGTCTTGCTATACATCTTGCACATGTGTTTCCATTGCACCTCTGCGACAGTTATTTAATGCTTAATTTGTGAAGCATGTAAACTGCTCAAGAATTGATGGTCATAGGGCAGGAGTTTAATCAAGAAATGCTCAAAAATTGCTTGAAGTCTTATCATTAGCGATGTAATCATTCTGGCTATTTATTATTTCCTGATCATCGGTTTTCAAGATGGGAAATTAGGCAGCAAGAAAGCGTTACTACAATTGATCGATAACCGTCAAGAGAGGAATACCACCCCTATATCTGGGTAAAGAACCATTCAACAAGGATTCGATTCTTGGAGAGTACACTGTGTTTTAGTCAAGGGAGGAACATTCTTTGAGTTTCATTTAATTTTTTATTGCAATAACTCTCAATCTGTGAGTTGTGGGTTGAATGTAATGTTGATCATACTGACTCGTGAGTCATCTACGTAAACATAACATATTTTTTGTGTGAAATATATTCGACTACATTTATTTCATCTATTGCAATTATGAAGTCTCTTGTTTTTGTTTACATTTGCATTCATCATTAGTCAATACAGTCTATGAGCTAATTGATTAATGATTTTTTAGAATTTATTTCGCATAATTAGTTGCATTTTTATGGGCTAATATTTGTCGCCTTTACTGCTTTTTGGTTAAAAGCGCATGTATTGCCCATTTAGATCATATGAGGGAGTTGTACCTCTCAATTTAGAGGAAAGCCACAAACATAATTATGGCCTTTCTAAAGCTGTTAGCAGCTTGGCATCAATGCTTATCGAGCAAGAGAGTCATTTATTATAGGCATATTTATCAAGGGCCAACCCATTTTCTAACAGGACAATACTCCTATACTATGCTATCTTTTCATGCTTAGTACACAACCTTGGACCTAAATTATAGTAATGGAAATATAGTTATGATATAATAGCATTGCATGGTTTATATGTGAGTATGTACGAAATATGGATGGAATTTTGTACTTAATCATGGTAGTTAGCTTTGTACAACGAAATAGGGGAAGTGCCAGATCAAGCTACATGTAATAACTATCATGTGGAGGCACCTGATGGAGTTAGTAGTGCATCATTATGACAAGTTAATAAGGAGCTAAGAAGAAGAATTATTTTGTTGATAGGATTTTGGATAACTGTTTGTGTGTTTTACATGTAGATTTCTTTTACAGGGTTTCAATTCTAATAGAACTCTTATTTCTTTTTAGTTATAGTTTGAACAATTCAATATTAACTATATACTCTAATATCTAGGAGTTGTAGTTAATGATTGTAGTTAGGATTTATGCTTCGAATAAACTCCCTCGTGCTTGTATATAGTCAGTGGTGGATTCCTTAAATTAGTTAGTTGATTTTCAGTAATTTGTTATCAGTTACTTTTAGTTTTCAATTATCAATTACAAACATGTTGATTATTTAGAATAATTTCTTTGAATACAATCTGTGAAGAATATTTTGCATAATCTCTTGTGATGTGTAATGAATGAATTTCAATTTTGTAGAAGTTGATAATCCAACTTCACAAATCCCAATGAACACCTACAAGAAAATAACATGTCACCAAAGGAGATCAAGAGACACAAGAATGGTGCTCTACAAACATGAAGCAAAAATGCATTACCCGAGAAGTTAATAATTACAAAGAGATCACTCCTTAAGAAAGGAGATCAAAACCCTAAAGGTGAGAACCCTAGGAAGAGGATTAAATCAACATGTGACAAGTTTCAAGATCATAATGAACGAGACGACATGACTAATTTAATAATGCAAAAATAAAGATTCCTAAGTTTAGCTTAAGTGAAATAAAGTAAAGGTGACTTAATTAATTAATCAATAAGATTAAATTAATCAAGTAGACAACCTATTACTCTAACACCCCCCATTAAGATGAACTTAGGGAGAAGCTAAGAAACTAAGGACAAAAATGCATGAAAGCAAAGATGGGTCCTGACAACTAGGCCATATGAGGTACCCATGTACAAATGTAAAAGATCTCTCACAACAAGAGAAAAGGAGAAAACCTAGTGGGAAAAACTTCTCTCCAAAAGAGAGAAATACAAGTGAAGGACTAAGAAGCCTCCAATCAAGAAGAAATTGTCCCAAAAGATAGGAACAAAGGATGAACATGGAAAACATCATTGAAGCATGAAGAAGCTACAAACACTATCATAGAATTACTGTTGAAATGCTGAAAGAAAAAACCCTCTATGAAACAAATGATGATCAGGATCAAGAAGACAAGAATTTGCATGAGTGCCCTCAATGACACTACTCGAATCTGATGGAAAACTAAGGAAAAACATCTGGAACTTGAAGATACAGATGGCACAAGTACCAATAGTCTAAAGAGTTGATCAAGTGAAAATGGAAGGTCACATCTAGAAATAGGAATGCATGAATGTCCATATGGTAAGTGTTTCATCTCACCAAAATGCATGGGTAACCAGCCACTGCATCTGCCTAGTACATAGGAACAAATACTATATACATAGCTCACTCCAATGCGAAACCAAGGAAGCATTAGCACCAACAATAGTAGAAACCCCCCCCATAATGCTGACAAGGGAGAGGTATGACAAGTACACTGAAACTAAATGCCTAAAAGTAGTGCATGAAGAGGAACCAAGAACATTTGAAGGTGCAGTCATGAAAGTACAAGCAAATATAAAAGATGTGAAAATAAAAGTCACATACGCATGAGAAAGGTATGAAGGAAAAACAAAGGCAAACATCAACCCCCATGGAACTTTATACCATAGTGTGATTACAATAAGGCACAAAGTGATGTGCAAGAATCCCAATACTACACATACAAAGTTGAGGCACTTTATTTCAGTGCGTTTACAAATGATAAATACATGCAATGTGAGCCCATAAGGTCCAAAAAAGACTACAATTGAGAAGAAGTATTTCTGGAAAAAAAAAACAAAACTCAAAATTGGAAACCACCTGCAACACTGTGAAGAGCTTGGAACAAGCTTTCCAACTATATCTCGTTTGCCCATTTTTGACATCATATGCAAAAGTTATGCCAAAAACATTGAAGGAAACTCTAGAAAAGAAGATCTAACTTTGACTGGAAATAACAGGGACTTAAGAAAAAATCTCCAAAAAATACCTACACCCCTAAAAATTACTCTGAGTCCTCTTTCTGACGATATCTCGTTTGCCCGATTTCGACATCGTGGGAAAAAGTTATGGCCTCCTGAAGAAAAAAAACTCTCAAAGGGAAAAAAAGGCAGTCACTACATTAAATTTGATGGCCAAACGGCCGTCGTAGCAAAACTGCGAGCCTATAAATGACGACCATATGGCCATCACAGCATTTTTACAATTTTCCTTATTTTAAAAAATTGTTTTAAAAAATATATATATATATATATATACAATGATTTTTTTTAATAATTTTTTTTTTTAAATTATGGTGGGAGGGCACGTGGGCCACCCCCACTGCTCCCCTCATTGGGCGTAGGTACCTCTACGCATGGTTGCATAGGTATGGACCTACGCAGATCCTGTGCAGGGCACCTCCCCTTAATTTATTTTTAAAAAAAACAAAAAACTTTTGTAAAGCTTTCTAAAGCTTTAAAAAACAAAACAAAAAGAAAATTGATACAATTAAAAACTATTTTTTGCAAAAAATATATATATATATAAATATTTTTTGACGAAATTTTTGTACCTCGAAATGTGTGCAGAGGTCGTATGGGGCCGTACAAAAAAAAATTGCCTTAGAAGTCAACTACTCGGATTTTCACAATTTCACAATCAATCTTAGGGTTTTTGGCCGCTGCGAACACAATGGTGAGGTCCATTTGGGCTCAAAATGCCTTGAAAAATCAGGCACCCCCTAGATCTATCAAATAATCCCTTTCTTCAAACCCTCACAGATCTGACAAATAGAAGCCAAATTTGACAAAACAAAGGTCAATATTGACTATTCTGACAGCTCTGGATTCAATGGAGAGGTCTGATTTGACCCTGGATGCACTATTAAACTACTTCAAGGAAAGATCTCACAAAAAAGGAACAAGAAGCTTGCAGATCTAGAGCTCTGATATCATGTAGAAGTTGATAATCCAACCTCACATATCCTAATGAACACCTGCAAGAAAATAACCTGTCACCAAAGGAGATCAAGAGACGCAAGAATGGTGCTCTGCAAACATGAAGCAAAAATTCATTACCCGAGAAGTTAATAATTACAAAGAGAACAATCCTTAAGAAAGGAGATCAAAACCCTAAAGGTGAGAACCCTAGGAAGAGGATTAAATTAGCATGTGACAAGTGTCAAGATCATAATGAACGAGATGACATTACTAATTTAATAATGCAAAAATAAAGATTCCTAAGTTTAGCTTAAGTGAAATAAAGTAAAGGAGACTTAATTAATTAATCAATAAGATTAAATTAATCAAGTAAACAACCTATTACTCTAAAAAAATTCACTTGGATGCATAGAATCTGATATTTAGATTTGGTTCTAGTTAAGTGAAGACAACCACTTGAGCAGGCCACTCAAGGTAACTATTCTTCACTACATTTATAGTTGTTTATTTCCATTATTAGTTATCTCCATTTATCATTACTTCATAAATTGCATGCAAGTTAGAATAGATTCTCATACTTTTATTATCAATACTGAATGTTTATGAGCATGAATGCATTTAGTTAACCTATAGTACTCTAAAGTTTAGAATAAGTTTAGTTACCAGTTTTGATTAGTTTTGAGTTAGTTTAGTAATTCTTTGTTAGCAACAATGCAGTTATAGGTTAAGTTGTTGCTTTGAGTCAGTTTAGTAATTCTTTGTTAGCAGCAATTCAGTTACAGGTTAAGTTGTAGGCACCCATAGCCATTAGCGCTAGTTTGACTATTTCACTATTACGCAATTCTGTGATTTTCCAGCAAGTAGAATACTTTAAATAGGATAACCTAGGTAGCCTTAGGTCTCTAAAGGTACATACAGTGCAACACCATCACAAGCTTGCAAACCTTGGTTGACAATTTAATGTAGTCTTTACAATGTTGAGTGGACTGTTCAACTAGTCATACCTCTAATTGTGTAGTTTTTACCAAGTTTACAAGACACTAGTTTAGAATCTACAATGTACTTCCATTAGAAAATCCACATATTATGTTTCATTCATTGATGATTATAGGAGGAGATTCCTGCATATTTTCTAAAGAGTAAATATGAATTTTTTAGTCGGTTTAAAGAATACAAAGTAATGGTTGTAATTAGGCTAGAAAGTAAATAAAATATTTGAAGACTAAAAATGGTAGTGAATTTTTCTCTAATGATTTTGATAGAGTTTGTAACTATTTTTGTATTTTGGGACAAAAGAGAAATTTGTATTCTTCACAACAAAATGGAGTTGCAAAAAGAATGGCATGGTATTGATGGAGAAGGCCAGGTGTATGCTTTGTGGTGCTAGTCTAGAACAAAGGTTTTGGTTTGAAAATTTTGTAACTATTTGCTACCAGATTAATAGCTTTCCTTCATCAACTCTTGTTGATGAAATGCCTATGGATACATAGTCGGGTCAAGCCTTCACTAAGACATCTTAGCATTTTTGTCATGAGGTATATGCACATGTGCCAAAGGTGAAGAAAACTAAGTTGGAGAACAAGACTATGAAATTTATTTTCATCAAATATAGTTATGGTGTGAAAGGATGCAGGCTTTGGGATCTTATTGCATAAAAGGTAATATATAGAAGTGTTATTTTTAGAGATGATAAGTCTTCTTTTGTTACCTTGTAGGAAATATTTGATTCAACTTCTTTCTACACCTAAGAAGGTTGAGCTGAGACCCCTAGATAGACAAGAATTTGATTAAATATCATCTAGCTTTGAATATTCAGAAGAGGATGAAGAACCTCCAACTTAGCTTTTTTGAAGGTCTACAAGGCATAGACAACTATTTGAAAGGTATCCACATTATGACTGGAGATGTATTTTTGCTTTGAATACTAGCATAGATGAACCTAGATTTGTAGAAGAGATATTATGTATGAATAATGCACAATCTTGGAAGCTTGCTATAGATGAAGAAACATCAACTTTGAAAAGAATGATACATGGAATCTAGTGTCATTACCTAAAGGAAAAAAAAAAATTGGTTGTAAATGGGTGTTCAAGAAAAAGATTAGTTCATATGGAGGCATTGAGAAGTACAAAGCATAGTTGGTTGCAAAAGGTTACTCTCAAATTGAGGGTGTTGATTATAATGAGATATTTTCTCCTATTTTAAAAATGGAATCCATTAAAAATTTTATTTCTATTGGTGTTTCTTATGATCTAGAGGTTGAGAAAATGGATGTGAAAATACCTTTCCTTCATGGTGATTTGGAGGAGGATATTTATATGACACAACTAGAGCAGTATGTGGTGAAAGGAAAAAGTAATTTGACTTGTAAATTGAAGAAATATTTGTATGGCCTCAAAAGAATTCCTAGGATATGGTACCAGAAAGCTGATACATATGTGTTGAGTTTGGGATTTGAGCATTCTAAATCAAATCATTATGTTTATTATAAAAATAATAGTGTTCATTTCCTGTTATCACGTTATATTTTGATGATACGTTATTTATTGGTAAATAGAAAGGAATGATTTTAAACCTAAAGTATCAAATTGTAGATAAATTTGAAATGAAAGATCTTGGTGTAGCAAACCACATTCTTAGGTTGGAAATTAGAAGAGATAGAGTGAATAGAAAGCTATGTCTTAGCTATAGTAAGTATGTCAATTCAATTTTACAGAGTTTTAACATGCAATATTTTAGACCATTATATGTTCCTTTTACAATTGGAATGAAGTTATCTTCTTCAAATTTTCCAACATCCCCATCGGAGATGGAAGACATGAGCAAAGTGTCTTACCAGAGTGCATTTGGAAGTTTGATGTATGTTATGGTCTACACTAGACCAGACATTATCCAAGTAGTGGGAGTTCTTTCTAGATATATTTCTAATCCTAGTAGAATTTATTGGGATGTAGTTAAAAGAGTGTTCATATATTTGCAAGGAACCTCAAAGTATTCATTATGTTATCATAGTAATTTTATAGGATACAAGCTTTCCCTTGATATTCATGGTTATGTGGATTCATAATGGGTAGGTGATGTTGATAGTAGATGATCTACTGGTGCTTATGTGTTTACTTTATTTGGTGGTGCAATCACTTGGGTGAGTACACAACAGGCTATAGTTGTTTTATCCACTATTGAAGCTAATTATATGACAACTACTCATGCTTGTAAAGAATCCATTTTGCTTAAGATATTGTGTTCAAATATTAGAATAAAACAAGGTGAAATTTGATAATTTATTGTGATAGTCATAGTGTGATTTTCTTAGCTAAGAACTTGGCATTTCATGCTAGAACCAAGTACATTGAGCTATAATATCATTTTGTTAGAGATATGGTTGAGGATGGCATAGTGAAGCTAGTTAAGATAGAGAATTTGATGAAAGTCATATATTCTTTAACTAAGCATGTGAGCGAAGAGAAGTTCAAATGGTGTTCAAAGTCTATGGGCCTTTTGGGCCCTAGCAATTAAATCATTGCGTATATCCTCTCATTAATCTTTTAAAGTGTTTGAAAAGTGGGATAATGTTAGGAAAATGATTTCTCAACATTACAATTATAATAGGTTAAAATATTGAGTGTGGGGGGGTCTAGGGGCTACACACCCTGGTGGAGATTTGGAGGCAACACCTTGAAAGCCACATTATATATATGTACATGTATATATTATCATTTTCAATTTGGATTATTCATCCTTAGGTTAGAGATCTTATGGTAGAGATTGTTTTTTCTTTTCATGCCTTAAAAGACAACCCTATTTTATGAGGACATTGTATTATGGTTTCTTATTGCACTGTTGTATTGTGTGTGAGAGTTTGATGGTTGTTGAGTTGCCTTTGGATCTTTGGTTGGTGATACTCCTATGAGAAGCTTGCTCTACAACTTATTGTACCCCAAATTAAAAATTTTGCTACACTTAGGCATTTTGAGGAAATGAGTAAATGTCTTGTCAAAATTGGGGTTTGCATGTCTTGCATGAGGGTCAAAAACTTGAAACTTTCAAAATATGATGATCTAGGTCTACTCAGAGCGACCAAGTCTACAAAACCCAGATCATAGTTTTTTAGCCCTAAATTTTACTTAAATTTCTATTTTTAGAAACTTTCTAAAAATGTAACTTTTTTGGGTTTTTCTAGGTTTCTTTTGAAATGGATGCTGGCAAAATTTTCTAAAAATAGAAATTTTGGCTTCTAGGGTTCAAACTAGTTTTGATTGGTCAAAAATACTTCTTCATTAGGCTCATGCCGTCAGAATCATCAAAAGATCAGTTTTTCCCTAGTGGGTCTATTATGCTTTTAAGAAGCTTTTTCAGGAGCTCCAAGGCCATTAATGGAGGTCAATCAGCTGCCAGGTGTCAAATTCAAACATTCAAGCACTTAACAGAAGATGAGAAATGATGAACGTGCACATAGAATGAAGAATGGAGAAGGGGAGCTGTGAAAGTTGAAAAATGCAAAATTTTGGCTAAGTCTCGAAGAGTTAGATGCCCCAACTCAACCTAGGCACTTCAATGCTCATGACATAATTTTTTTCATCTCAAGCAGTTGAGGCAATGACAAGCATGTAGAATGAGGGGAAAGTTGAAAATTGCAAAATTAAAACTAACACTAGTGAGCATGGGCGCCCCAAAATTTGATAGGCGCCCAATTTTTCAAGGCCTCAAATGATGGAAGTAGGGTGGCTCATCCCAAATAATGTTACTCAGAATCTTCTCAGCTTCGTAGTGAGTCCATCAGCGCAGTTATCTGGTCGATCAGTCATCCAGAATTTGAGATCAAAAGGAGAGGTCTCAACCAAGAAGCAAAATGCAAATCATGAAATCATCAGAAAATATTCTAAGGTTGGAGAACTTGGGCACCCTAGAGGGAGATAGGCACCCAATATTTTGGGCATCAAATGGATGGATTTGCAGTTTTAGTCTCCAACATGTCTTCTTCAGTCTTGATCAAGATCTCCAACGCAATCATTAGCTAGCTCATCGGAGTTGACAAAGATTACATATCATTGACTGATCGGAGGGGTAAAACCATGGAAAATGTCAAAAGTCAAAAGCAAAGTGAAAAAATCTCAGAAAATAAACTAACTCTAGAAGAGTTGGGTGCCCCAAGTAGCTAGGGGCACCCAAGCTTTTGAGGCCCCAAATTCAATTTTTAGAGGATGCAACTTCTAGAGAACTCCCTTCAGAATTCATCAGGCTATCCAACAAACCCAACCAACAGTTTGTCAAACTCCCAAATCATCCAAAATTTCAAAATCATTAGAAGAACAAGGAAAGCAAGCAAATCTTGAAGAACATAAAAATGGCTAACACCGGTAAGCTTGGGTGCCCTAGGTAGCTAGGGGTGCCCAGATTTTTTAGGGGTCAAAAGAAGTTTTTATCAAAAGTAGCCTCTAGGACAACTTTGTCAAATTCACTCCAGCTCTGCAATGGATCCTTCTATCAGTTCACAACATCAACCGAGCTCCCAAAAATTGAGATCAAACCAAGGGTAAAATCAAGCAAAAAAATTGAAAATGGTGAAAAAATGGTTGTCTAGAGAGGAAAAGTGCTCCAGGCTAAGAAGGGCGCCTAAGACTCAATGCCTTAGAAAAAATTTCAAAGTTTTCATCATTTAGCATTCGAACAATGTCTACGTTCGATGAACCTACTCAGGATTGGATGTTAAAGTTTTAAAGCAGAAAATGAAAGTAGTTTTTATCCTAAAAACCTATTTAAAAAAGCTTTTGTCTTCCATTATTCATTTTTGCAGGTTGGCGTCTAGAGCAAGAAGATTTTCCCTTTTCTCTCAACGAAGATTTGAAGACCCAAATGACATGATTTTTTGATGTTCTTCGTGGTTCCAAGATCAGTGAGCACGGAGGAACGCTTTTTCAAGCTCCAAACTTCTAGGGTGTTGCTTTTTCAAAATAATCACTCATCTTTTTCTGTTTCTAATCACATGGGTCTCTCTGGTTTTTCATCCTCTTGAACATTGAGAAACTTTTCCCTTTTCTAGAAACTTCTTTTTGGCCCCTTTTTCAAGATGGACTTAGCTTTTTTAGTTTCTAAGCATCTAGGTTTCTCCAGAACTTGATTTTCTACAAAACCTAGGTCCCAACTTTTTTGGAGAACTTACTTTTTCAAGGTAGATTAGAATTCTATTTTCAGCAGCACTCTCCACTTGAAATCAAGAAACAAATCAGCTTTTTGGAAAATGTGATGGAGATTTAAAGCAACAATCATCTAGAAGCTTTCTTCTAGCTTTCTTTCTATTCTTGTCTCAATTCTTATCCACTCTTTGAAGAAGAGAAAGAAAACAAGTTGTAATAGTTGGAATTTCCCTATTTTTATGCTTTATTAGGTGGTTAGATGTTTATCTTGTTTAGTTTTAGAAATAAAGCTTGTATGTTGGCAAGCCTTAGTTGTAAAAGCAAGGAGATTTTAGGGTTCCCTACTCCTCTACTTGTGTATAAATAAGGGCAGCCTTGCCGATTATTTTCGGAACCGTGCTTGTGATAGCAAATTGCAAGCCTATAATGCTGCAAGTTGTTATTCAGTGTCAGTTCACTTTGTGTAAGAGCAAGCTTGCATGCCTCTTTAGCTACAAGTTATTGTTCAGTTCTTATGTCTTGTGTCAATGTGTTATGGTTGATCACTAAACTATAAGCCTATTTTGCTACAATCCTATCATCCTAGAAGTGTAAGCTGTGTTCTTGAGATTGAGAAATAAAGTCTTGTGCCTGCTTTTACTTGATATAACATCTCATATTTCTATTTTATGTGTTATTCTTATATGATATTTATTTCATCTTGCATTGAAAGTAAGTAGATGTGTGTTGGGAGAAAAGTTTATTTAAGTGTTTATGTCAGAGAATCCTTCCTTGTCCATTTTCTAACTCTCTTGCTCTACGTTTACTTGAGAAGTTGGAAACGTCATTAGAGTAGGCTTAGTCATAGTTGAACTTCCAAAAGAGAAAATCTTAGCTACGGTACTTAAGTTTTATAACCTTGTGCTCTTAGCTAAACAAAAAGAGGAAAATTAGTTTTAGTTTACTTTCTTTTAAGCAACATCAGCAAAGAGGGAGCTTCCCCTCCTAATTCGAAGAACAGTTTATCTGTACATAGTTGTTTGTTTCTAATCCACATTCCAAAGGTGCAAATTGAAATGCCAACACAAGTATATTGTAATCATCTTGATTCTTAATAATATATTAGACATCTTTTGGAGTGTAGGGGTTTTTTCTTGAAAGGTTTTTCCCCACGTAAACAACTGTATTATGGTATGAATAGTATTTATGTTTAATTTATGTAACTATTGTAAAAATTTGAATTTTTTTGCATAGCCCTCCTCTAAATATTAGTGTAGGAAGATTTTTTTCTACCTTAGCTTCCTTAAAAATTATTCCATAAGAAATATTTTCACCCACAAAAAGGACCTAACTTTGTAGATTCAATCTGCCACTATATAGACTAACTACTCAAATATAAGGTAAAGTATAGACATAGAGGATAATTTTTTTGTCCTATGACTTCCAAAATTTAGTGTTTTATTAGATTATTCATCCTCAAACCTAAAGCTAAGTATTTTCATTAACTTAAGATATCTTTTTCTATAATGCATTCCAAAAATGACTTAAGAGCTTAGCTTCTCTATCTAAAGAGATACTTTGTGGCAGCCCATGCAATATAAGAAAATCTATAATATTAGATCTATTGGGTCCCAAAATTTTTGCTCATACTTCTAGAGGAATCAATCCACTTTAGGGCTAGGGAAGTGTCATCTTGAAGGGGGATTAATTAGCTCATCAACAAAATGTGTGATTTAAGGCCAATTGTTGAGAGTGGATAATGTCTCATTCACTTCAAGCACAACAAAATCTAGGAGGGTGTTTCTAGAGGTATCCTCTATAATATTAATCACAACTAAATGTAATAAAATCAAAACAGATGCAATAGTACTCAATGTATGCTTTGGCCCTAAAGGTTGTCACCAAACCAAAGTCAAACCTACTACACATAAACCTTTATTATGTTTATAAATACATAACTATACATTGGCGAGTTAAAGATATACAAAAAATGATTCCTTAGGATGAGAATTGTTAGGGATCATCTTAGATTCTTCATTGGATGAATCACTAAACCATGAGGTGCATACAAATTACTAACCTACTCTTGAACTATTAGTGATATTTTTTATCATTTTAAGAGTATGGTTTACCATAGACTTCTAATATTGGTGTCTAATCCATTAGGTTACAAAGTCATAGTTCACCAAGAGACAAAACACCTTGAAATCACAAAATAATATAAGCTATGCATATGCATATGCATACACCAAATATATGATATTAAAAAATCAAACATTCTTACTAATCCATTTAAAAACTCCTAAAATCCATATGGAATAAAGAAGAGACCATTACAAATATGGCTTGCAATGTTTTAAAATGTTATGAAATTAATAAAATATTTAATGCAAGCATACCAACAAATTTTCCAAGAGATTACATTTATTTAAATAACTTAAATGTTTTCTCTACTCTATACGTGCCTCCTCAATTCAAATTTTATAGACCTACCCCTACTTTCCTGATGATCTGGCATGCCGGGGGGCCCAACAAGGATCCCCCACCAAAATATTTTGCTCCCTCTCTTGGAACAACTTCTTCATCTTTGCCTACTAGGGTCTTTAAATGTACTCCTAGTAAATCTCCTACCTCGAACCAATTGGAAAAAGGATGTTTTTCTATCTAGGGAGGACCCAATTTCCTACATGGACAAACTTGTGGGAGGAAACACGTTGAAAAAGGATTCTCAGGACTCTTTGTATGTTGTCTTTAGAGTGGAGGGTGATGAAGTGGACATCCCAGATCAACTTCTGGATGAGGCTATTGAGGGCCTAAAGTTGTGCCTAGTGGGGGAATTCTTTGCAAGCCATCCAAATATTGATCAAGTATGAAAATGGGCTAATGAAACTTGAAATCTTAAGGGTAGTTTTTCAATAAGTGCTATGGCTAAAGGATTATTCCTATTTAGCTTTTTTGTTCTCGAAGACATGATTAAGGTTCTTACGGGAGGCTCTTGGGCCTTTGATCGAGATTATAAGAATATCCTATTCCTTAGCAAGTGGAAACCTAGATTTGATTTCTCTATTGACCTTGGAAAGGTGGCTCCTAGTTGGGCCCAACTCCCTAGTCTGCCCTTCGAATTTTGGAACCAAAATATCTTCAAAGGAATGGTACACTCCTTTGTTACCCTCTTGATTGTTGACAAAGTAACCCAACTCAAAACATAACTGGTTTTTTCCAGAATCTGTGTGAATGTTGTTAACACAGTCCTCCCAACCTCTATAACCCTGAAGTAAAAATTTGGTAAATGGATTCAACCCTTGGAATATGAAAATGCTAAAGTCTATTGCCAGATTTGCAATAAGTTTGGTCACTTATAGAATGTTTGCAATAAGAAAATTGAGGAACCAAAGAAACACCAGTTGGGGGTGCATCTAAATTCCCCTCCTAAAAATACTGAACCCAAGGATTTGATGAAGGACCTAGTTACTCTTTCATTCCCCTCTTTGGAGTCACCTATTCCATGTAAGGTGATGGAGCCTCATCAGGGCCTCTTGGTTGAAAACTTTACTAAGACTTCGATGAAGTCGACAATGTTGTTTGCTTCGCCCTTAAGGTCTGAAGCTACTAACTTACTTCTAGAAGCAGAAGAGGGACCTTTGTCCCCCAACCTAGAGTATTTCCATGAGTTTGTTCCCCAACCTAATTTTGACATGACTAGTCACAATCTAATAGAGAGTATTAAGATAAACCAGTCACAAGAGGGAGAAGGAGAAGAATCAATATCCCAGAAATAAAATATAGAAGCCCCTGAGGAAGGAGAGATAGAAAATCAACAGGAATGGAATTCTTTCTCGGAACCCCCTTTGGAGGAATAGCTTCAGGAAGTGGCCCAAAGTTTAGTTGTTAACCTAGAAACAAAAAATGTCCCAAAAATGCTAAGAGTCAGAAGAATCTTTCTCCTCGCCACTCAAAAAAATTAGGGGATGAAGATGGATAACAAGTCATTACTAAATCAAGAAAGAAGAAGAAGTTGGATGTTGGAGGAAGCAATAAATTTGGAAGGCCACTTCTGAAGGAGTCAAGGAATAAAGACACAACCTGGGATGTTGCTTCAGGAAAACAAAAAACCCTTGACTCTCTTTCAGGAAATAATTCAAGAAAGAAGTAAGTGGGGGGTCCTCCCCCTGGTTATTGCAGTATCAAGGTGATACTACTTTTCCTTTGTTCACAATGAGATTGATCTCCTGGAATATTAGGGGTCTAAATATCCCCTTCAAACAACATTTGCTAAAAACTTGTATGGCAGATTTGAAACCAAATATCCTTTTAATTCAAGAAACTAAAACGAAAAGGGAGACCTTTGAAAAAAGCGATTAATTTTTTTTGGCCTAATGCTAATTTTGTGGTTAGTGATGCTGAAGGTGCTTCAGGTTGAATTACTACATGTTAGAATCCTGCTAGATTGTTTGGCTTCATTGGATTCAATAGTAAAAATTGTCTAATGGTCTCTCTGGAAGACATTGCTACCTCTGGTAAATAGAACCTAACAAATATTCATGGTCCCAATCCGCGTCTTAATAGACTTAATCTATGGAAGTTGTTGAAGAGTAATATCAAAAATAGGAAGGAGGGGTTATGGATGTTGGCAGGGGACTTTAATTATCCTTTGTATCCTTCAGAAAAGCAAGGAGGTCTTGATGACTTCTTTGATAGTATGATGGATTTGACAAGATTCATTAATTTTGTGGGCCTTATGGATATGCCTTTAACTAGGTTTCTCTTTACCTAGTCGAATAGGTGACAAGGTAACCACCTTATTCAAGTAAAATTAGACCACTTCCTTATTTCTTCAAATTGGAGCATTCAACAAGATCTCACCCTTACTGCTCTTCTAAACAAGTTCATATCACAACACCCTCCTCCTTAATTGGGATGACAAAGTTGTTAAAGGATATTTTCCCTTTAGATATGAGATAATGTGGACTCACCATCCTGATTTTAGAGCCCTTGTTGATTATTGGTGGAATGAGCCATGTACTGGTACTCCAATGTTCTTTCTAGCTCAAAATCTAAAAAAGGTTAAAGAGTGTGTTAAAGGATGGAATGAATACTCTTTTGGGAATACCTTCAATACTAATAAATCATTAGGACTAAAGATCAAAGAAATTTGGGACTTGATGGAGTAGGGTGAAGTTGGTGAAACTATTTACAATGAAGAATAGGATCTTAGAACCCAACGGTTTCAAATAAACAAAAAGAAGTTTTTTTTTGGAAACTGAAATCAAGGATACAATGGTTAATGGAAGGCGATAGAAATACAAGTTCTTTCATCAATCAACCCTAAAACATAGATGTAGAAATGGGATCAGATCTTTAAAAACTAATAATGGGCTAATTTTGCAAAGGGAAGATGAAATTGCAAATGAAGTGGTCTCCTTCTTTTCAATTTTTTAGAATTTTCCTGAGGTCGACTCAGTGGATCTGGATAATCGTCTGTAGGTTATTCTACAAGTTATCACTAAGCAAGATTTAAAATACTTTTCTGAAGTTGTTTTTCTCCAAGAAGTTAAGAATGTGGTCTTCTCCTTTGGTGCCTATAAGGCTCTAGGCCCTGATGGCTTCCCCCCAGCTTTTTTCCAAGAATTTTGGGATATCATATTATCTAATCTCTTCAATGCAACTCAATATTTCTTCAGATTAGGTAGATTACTAAACTAGTTTAATTTCACATTCATTGCACTCATACCTAAATCTAAAGAAGCTTCACCAATGAATGATTTTAGACCAATCAGCTTATGTAATACTACCTATAAAATATTCTCAAAGATAATGGTCAATAGATTAAAGCTGGTCTTGAACAAAATGATTGTTGTTAACTAGAAAGGCTCTATTCAAGGAAGACACATATTGGATGTGGAAATTTACACTCATGAGGTGTTACACTCAATGGATTTAAGAAACAAGGTATGACTCTAAAACTCAACATCTCCAAAGCTTACGATAGAGTCTCATGGCCATTTCTCATTGTAGTGCTCAAAAATTTTGGATTTAAGGGAAGATTTCTTAACTTAATTATCTCATGTGTGAAAAATCCAAAATTTTCGATTATGGTTAATGGCGTCCCAAAATGTTTCTTCCCCTGTGAAAGATTATTAAGACAAGGCAACCTCCTTTCACCATATCCTTTTGTTATAGTTGTTGAAACTTTGGGTAGAAATATTTAAAAATAGCTTGATACAAAGCAGCTGAAGGGGTTTAAAGTTGCTTCTTCATTAAACCTAGCCTCCCATTAGCAATTTGTAGATGACACTATTATTTTGGGGGAAGCTTCGGTGGCGGAAGCAAGACAGTGGAAAGACATATTGGATAAATGTGCAAAAGTTTTGGACCAATACATTACTTATCACAAAATCAAGATTTATTTCTTCAACACATCCCAAATAATAAAAGAGAGAGTTCTAAATGTTATTGGATGCAAGGAAGTTGATCTTCCAGCTACTTACCTTGGTCTTCTGATCATATCCAAAAAACCTCATAGCAATTATTGGAATTACATTCTTGAAAAAATTCAAAATAAATTGGCATGCTGGAAAGGAAGGTTGTTAAGCAATGCAGGGAAACTACAACTGTTGAAAGCATCTTTACAAAATATCCCTGTCTGTTACCTTTGTCTCTTTAACATCCTGATCTTTATAACTAAAAAGATAGAAATGATACAAAGAATATTTCTCTAGTTTGATAAAACTTTTCAATAAAGCCTTAGTGGAAAAAATGGGGTGGTTCCTTTTAGAAGGAGCCAAAGAATGGGTCTTGATTCTTAGAGCAAAATACTTGCGTAATATGGATCAAGCTACTTCTTGTTGGAAGAAGATCTTCCTTATGGATCTATCTTCTAGAATAACTTCATCAAGATTAGAGAGACCCTGAAATAGGGAATGAAAAAGAGAATAGGGAATGGGAAAAGAAAAAAATTCTAGGAAGATGCTTGGACAATTTGTGCTCCATTGTCATCAAATAACAATCTCCAACATATTAAATTCAGGTTGATAAGAGCTATAGGAAAAAAGGTCACAAGTTATATCAATTGGGATGGCTTGAGGCCCCGATGGATAAATTTCAACAATCATTTTAATGATGTTGTTCTTAGAAGGGGTAGACAACATAATTGGGAGGTTGGCTTGTGCCTTCTTCTTCAACAAGTTGGTGAAGTTGATCTCTTCTCAAAAGATAAAGGAAGAAAAATGGATATGGACCAAAAGTTCATTGAGAAAAATCTCAGTCAAATATGTTTATGAAGTTTTGGAAAACCTATTGATTCCTAAGGGGGACTTTGACTGGAAAATGGTCTAGAATAAGAACTTAATACCTAAAGTTAATAGCTTCTAGTGGATAGTGGATCATGGCAAGATTCTTAATCTAGATAATCTTAAGAAAAAAGGTTTCCACTTGGATAATAAGTGCTACTTATGTAATGAAGCTGAAGAAACAATCATGCACTTGTTATTTCAATGTCCCTATTCTCGAGAATTTTGGTCCTTTTTCATGACAAACCTAATAATAGATTGGGTCTTTCCCCCCTCAGTCAATATGTTTATAGAATGTTGGAATTTTTGTCCCTACTCTCATAACATCATTATTGATCTTTGGAAGCACGTTCCCCCATTTTTCACTTGGAGACTATGGAAACAACAGAACAATAGAGTCTTCAGGGATACAACTAAGAATAGTAAATATTTATACATGTCCATAAGACAACAGATACAAGAAAATATTAACAACAAAAAATATGCTCCTTCTAAGAAAATGATTTCTTTCAAAGAATTGTGAATTCGATAATTGTGGGGAATTTCATAGGACCTAATGAATATCAATTGGAAAAAACAACTAGAAAGGAAGAATACCAATTGGACACCTTTGGACCTAGATTGGATGAAATGCAAATTTGATGGTTGTTCAAAGGGTAACCCAGGACTGGCAGGAGCTGGAAGAATAATAAAAAATCATCAAGGTAATTTTGCTGAAGGATATGGCAGAGGTCTAGGAGTTGCAACAAACAACATGGCTGAGGCATATGTTGTATGGGTAGGCATAAATCATATAAAGGATAAAAGGTACATACAAGTTTTTTTTTAAGGAGACTCTAAGTTGATTACTGATTATTTAAATAATATTATTGATGTGCCTTGGGACTTGAAAGTCATTTTGGATGATTATAAGAGAGCTTTGAAAACCTTCCAATAGTATAAAATTGGCCATGTGTATAGGGAAGGTAATATGGTTGTTGACGCAATGGCTTATGGAAGCCTAAGACAATCAGAATGGGCATCTTGGGATTTTCATCAGTTGCCAAGTCCTATCAAAAAGATGCCATTTAAAGAAAAACTCAGTTCTTTAAATAATCCTACAAGGATTGATAGCAATCAGCTTTGATAGAGCGAGCAATGAGTAATTATGTTAAAATTATTTTTTTAATTGTTATTTTGCTCATAATGGTTGTGAGCAATTTAGAGAATAAGGAAATGAAGACCCCTAATGATTGTCCTAGTACGAAAGATCTTTAGAAGTACAAAGCTAACAAGACAAAAAGGAATAATATTATAAATGGCTCGTGCTTGGCTAATAAAGGAAAGTAGTTTAAAAAATTTCTAATCATGATTTCAACCACTTGAACCATTAAAAATATTTTGATGGATTGGCGACATGATGTTTTTGTATCGTCCAAGGCTAATAGAATTGGGTATAATCAAGAAGGCTTAATTACACCTCATTATGATGAGGGTGTTATCATTCCCAATAAAGGATGGAATAGAAGGCACGAGTTATCTCCTTGTGATAAGTAAAAATTATTCAAAATCATAACCAGTGGGTTTGAATTTTTGCCTCTCCAAATGCAAAGCCCTAACATTATCCTCAACGCTAAAAATTTTAAATTGTCGATGATCTTAGTTTCTGATGAGAAAGGTATAAGGGCGGACTACTTGATTCTATGCAAGGACAATCTAACTAGTGCAGAGATAATGGGAGGCCTCAGAAAGAGAATGGAGCCAACCAAGCATGAATCTCTAAGACAAAATGTTGAGTTGTGGAGCCTCTTTGAATGAGTGAGTTTCACCCCATATTTCAAAGCAATGCAGGGTTATAGTAAGGACCTCAGTTACAAATTTTTGAGTGCTTGGAGGGATAGTGAGGTAAACATGGGAGGGATTCATTTTACTGTAGATGCAAAACTTATAGCGCAAGCCACTGGTCTCAAATACAAAGGGAAGAATATTGCCAAAAAAAGCACGAGGAACTACCAAACTTATATCGATAAGTTTTTCAAGGCCAAGGAAAAAGCTCAGAGGTTTCAGAATGACCATTCAAGGTTGCAGCTCTCACCTCCATACCACAATGTAATTTTTTTTGTAATGAAATATTTCACTCTTGAGGGTAGATTTCAATCCATTCATGGGTACCATTTTCCTCTCCTGAACAACATTTGCCACCTTGAGAAAATCAATTTTCCCTTCTTTCTCCTTTCGTCATGGCAGCGGAGTATGGCTAATAGGGAAAACCCACCTTTGCATCAAGGTTTAATTAGGGAAATTTGCAAATATGTTCTCTCCACCACCTCGCGAAAGAATTTAGCTCATAATTTTCTTGAGAATCCTCATTCCCCAAACAACTCTGTCAATATCAAGCTGATCAAAAGTTGTCCCCACTCCCAAAAAAAGAAAATTTTATAAAAAAGCATCACACTCCCCCACCTAAAAATGTGGACTCCTCTTGGAAGGATCTCCTAAAAATTACTACTGAAAAATGAAGCACAACCCCCCCTTTCCTCAGGGATCATAAAGAAAAGGAAGATGGTGATAAAAGAGCCTTGCCCCGAAACCCCTACCATTACTATCCATGACGATAAAGATATTAGCCCTAAAAGTGGGCTCACTCTCCTTGGGGGTCGTAGGTCCACCCAAATTGCTTTAGTTGCTTCCAAAGGTTAGGAGATAAGTAAGAAAAGAAAAGAAAAATGATGAAAAGAGGAGTGAGGCCCCTCTTGAATCAAAGGATAAAAAAGGGAAAAAAGCGGTAAGGGAGTAGAAAGAACTCTCCTCCAAGGAGGAATATGTCCCTGATAACCTTGGAGAAATAAAGTTCTCAGAGGTCAGGGGTGCTTTTAGAGTTTGATGCGCTCGAGGACACGATCCAAGAAGCGGAAGAAGAGAATAATCAACAGGAAGAGGAGCAATGCACAAATGAAGGGACTAACCTTGGTACAGTAGAGGAGAAGGAAAAAATAAATGATAGTTTGATTGATTTGGAAGCAATTGAGTTGACTATCAACACCCCTCCTAACCCTAAGAGTTTGAAAGAGAAAGAAACTGAAATAGATAAGACAAAAATTGGCATGCTCACAGAGAGGGTGGAACAAATTGAAAGAATGATGGAAAAAGAGGACAATTCGAACAGGTTACATACCATTAAGGAGACCATCAAGAACATGTGCAAAGTCATAGAAAAAGTTATGAAAAGAGTAGTAATGGGTACCATATCAGTTTAGGGAAAGATTAAAAAGCAACAAAGGAAAAAAGGAAGAAGGGTTGACGTGGATCTGTTTGGGATGATGGAGCTAAAGGAAAGCTTGGAAGAAATGGTGGAAAATCTTTAGAAGAATTGGAGTCTTATTGAGGATTCCTAGTTTTCTATCTTTTTTTGGTCTTGGTTTCTAGTTTGATGTGTATTTAGTTGAATGGTATTTTTGGTTTCATTTTTTATAAGACTGATATGGTCTTTTCAAGCCTGAACTTTTATTATATTTTGTTAATCTCTATTATTATGGTTATGCGCTATCTCAAAACTTATGACAAGTTTTTCCTACCTTTTGATATTTGGTGGGTTAATGATATTACGGTTTGGTTAAGTTTATATTAGTACTTAGATAAGGTTTTTTGTAATGACCCCATGAAACTTGGTTGATTTTGTTCTCTGTTGTTTGGGGTGAGGAGATGTAGTGTTGTTTCCTTGGTTGTCTTCTCTGTTTTATTGTTCTTGTCCGATTGTTGTTTGCTCTGACCTATTTTTTTGTTTTTGTAAGGGATCGGGGCCCTAACCTCTACTTTTATAATAAAAAACAAATTTTCCAAAAAGAAACCCTATACTAGAATGCCTGTCATAATTTTTCATGTGGAAGTTCCCTTGAAGATCTACAAGTGACCAAGGAGATATTTAGTTACAAGCACTATTTACAATATAATGACCTACCTATGATTTAAAATGTGTTTATGTATTAGCAATTATATTTGTAGTTGAAGCCCTAGACAATATTTATCACTTGTAGGCATAAAAATATAAAAAATAATAGACCTTTTATTTGTAAAACTAACCTATATATATATATATCACTTTTTTTGGTTGCTTAATTTCTTGCAAAAATATAAATGAGAACTAGAGATCATAAATGTGGCATGTGAGACAAGTGAAAAACCATGAAATTTGTTGAATGGGTGGTCTGGAGATGGTGTGAAGATCATCGCTATCTGGAACTCAACCATCATGTTCATGGTGAATTGGATTTCATCATCCACCATTGAAATTGCATGTAGATTTGTGGCCTTGGGATGAACAATGGTTTTTAGGTTAAAAAATCCTCGTGGAGTAGTTGTAGGAGTCAAATAAGGTCATTAATAGCATCTAGGGAAGATCTAGTAAGTGACAAAGGTAATATAGATGAAATATAGGGATTTGAGAAAGACAAGAGGTTAGGAAAAGATATGTGAGGTGTAATTCTAAAATTCTAGCGAAAATCCATAGATGGAAGAAGTTAGAAAATGAAGCAATATGGAGAAATGTCCAATAGAAGAATGAAGTTTGAAAGTTAGCTTAAATTTTGCATTGGAAGAAATGACTAGAAAAAAAATGGAGCACTTTATGGGATTTTGATGTGGGACTAGAGTCAAGATGGGACATTGAAATGGTTGTTTATAAGTCCACTGAAAGTATATAAGAAAAGTATTAGAGTGAATCTAGGGATATGTGGAAGGATAAAGGTGTAGGGATTCATTATAAGATTGGAGGTAAGAATTGAACATGGGTGTGAAAGTCTAGAATTCCACCGAAACTCTACAAATGGATGAAATTTTTTAAGTCAATGATTTTAGGAAAACATGTAGGGAAAGGATGTTGGGAGGCAAAGAGAAGAAAAAAAAAGTTTGTCAAAATAATTCATAATGGATTGAAATAAATATGAGAAAAATATTCAAAACCAATAAAGGGAAGTGGAGGTAGAATTGGAGGAAGTCTAGAAGTCTAAAAGTATAATAGGATTTTACAAAAATGGAAGAGTATAAAATGGGATTTGAAATGGAATGGGAGGTTCAAATGCATAAAATAGAAAATAGAAGATATAAGAAGTCTATTGGAACTCCACAAATCTACAAAGGGGAAATAAAATGCAAGGATGAAAGGAAAGAGTTGAGTAGAGGTTGGGAGATTTGGATATGGACAAGGATTGGAAGAAGTCCAAGTAAACCTCACAAGTTAGCACATGAAACTAGACTAGAAGTTAGGAACAAGGATATGTGGGATGTGGGGTTGAGAGATGTGAAGGAAATAAAAGGAGTTTGGATGAACTCGATAACTCCACAAAGGTAAAAGGGGAAAGGAGAAAGAGAATGGGGGAAAGTGGGGGTGTAGAAGAGGACAAGAAGTTAGGAGGAAGAAGCAGAAGTATAACCATTCATAAAAAATTCTATAAATTGATAGAATGCAGGAAACAAAGAGAGTAAGGGCCCAATAGAATTAAAAATATATATACAAGATTAATGGTAAATATAGAATGTGGATGAGAAAATGATGTTTGATAGTCCACTGAAAAATCCATAACTCAAAAATCAAGGAAAATGACCAAAACCTTCCTAGAATTTTTTATGTTTGTGACCTCCAATGGCTAATAGGAAAATGAGGGATGAAGAGGAGCAACATTTAGGAAAATTTGACCAAAGGGGACCTATTTAAAGATCTATAATATTAATCATATTTTATGGGAAAAGTGAGGCCTAATGCACAAGGGGGCTAGGACTCAGGAAAATGTTGACACTATCAATTTAATTCCCAATAGGATGCATCATTTAATTTATGACATGGAATTAAGTGCACTATTTTTTAAAACTAATATTCAATTACAAAGATAAATCATTAACTATTTGATTTTATGGAAATCTAAAGACAAAATCATGGAAAGTTCTCCCCAAGTCTTTTCTAATATCAAGAATGGAATTTATAGACCTATATTTTTGGCCACTCCTTAGGAACTTGATAAATCTTACAACTTTCAATATTTATTGAAATATTGGTCTAAAATTAGTTAGTAGTGTCTCTCTTCTAGCATAGCTAATGTTTTATCTACATCAAAGTGTCCCACTAATCTTCCACCATACAACTCTCTTATGAAAACACTCATTAAAATCCATGGTATGAATAACTACTATCTTTTAAACATGTACCCTTTTTATAAAAAATATTTATATGAACCCTTTCCCCCAACCCAATGTTTTATGCATGTGTTTTGCGAATTATCAAAACATGGATTTGTGACTTACAAATCCTTCATCATATCCAATCCTACTAGTTCAACTGCCATGGTAGACAATAATTCTAGCCTTTTGCTCAAGGAATTTCCATAATTATTTGTCATAGTAGATCTTTTTCAAAGAACAAAATAATAGCCCTACACATATTCAATCTACTTCATGTTTCTTTAGTTCGACTTTACCTAGATTTTATTGAGTCTCGTTGCTTGATGATAATTATGTAGGATTTTTTAGTAATAGATAATGCCTCCACTTATACAAAGCTTGAACAATAACATAATGTTATTAATTATAAAATAACTACATTTTCTTAGCTTCATTCATTTTTTTTAATGAAAATAAGCAATGTACTTGCTTTATTGAATCAAACAACACCAATAATCTTAGCATTTGTGTCATAGTAAACTTGGAAGACCTAAAAATTTGGAAGTGATAATATAAATACTTTTGATATCTTTTTTGTGAAAATTTTAAAACTCTTATCAGGTGTAGCTATTGAGTCAAATCCCTTTTCCATGTGTAGTATGCCAAAGTTGCACACATTCCACTAATTTTTGTGATAAATTTTCCATAGAAACTTGTGAAACCATGAACACTCCTAATCTCTAATGAGCTTTGTGGTACTAACGATTCAACAATTGTTTTGAAATCACTTAGAGTTTGAATTTGTAATCATTCTTGAAATATCATGAATACCAAGTATACCAAAAAAAATTATATAAAAATTTACTTCTTCAAGTTGATACATAACATCTCCTTAACAATAATAAAACTTGTTATAGATGTACAAGATATTCCTCTTTTGTCTTACTAAACCTCAAGATATCATCCAAATAAATAACTACAAAATTATGTAATAACATATTCAACACTTCATTCATTAACCTCATAAAGGTACTAAGCACATTGGTTAGTCCAGGGGGGACTAGGGAACAAAAAACACGATTGTAGAGAAAGAGGGAACTTGGGAGATCAATTGGGATTTGGGACTAATCAAATAGAATAAATAATCACTCATATAATCCATTCTTATTTTTTAAAGTTATTTTGCATTCACCTTCTTCATGGATTCTAATTTAATGATAACTAGCTTTTAGGTCAATTTTGTAAAAGTAGCATGCTCCACTTAAATAGTCTACTAGACCATCCATGTGTGGTGACATGAACCTATAATTTAGGGTGTTCTTGTTTATTTTATGAGAATCTATACACATCCTCCATTCTCCTCACTTCTTTGGAAAGTATAATAGGTACAACACAAGGGTTCACACTCTCCTTAATTGTCCCTCTTTTTAGTAGTTATCCCACTTGCCTATTCAGCTTAATACTCATATTAAGACTCATCTTATGTGGTTCCCTACTTGGTATACCAAATATTGGAATAAAATCAATACAATATGAACTGTTGCACCTAGTGAGAATCCTTCAGGTATTCCACTACCCATGACATATTCAAATTCATTCAACAATACCTCTATTTCTATCTCCTCATAGCTATGTGGCTTGGCCTCTCTATTAGCATCAATTCAATTACTATCATCTAACATTCTCATAAATATTTAATTTCCCTTACAAAATTTATACTATTAGACATATTACCTTGCTTTTAATGGCTTCTTTCTTAACCATTACCAACTTAGTCATTAAAAAAAATCATTCTTTATGGTAAATGCATTCTTCCTCCAATTATGGATAACACACACATCATATTGTCATGGTCCACCTAAAAAACCATTTATGGGAATCACATCACACCATATTTCATGAGAATAACCCCTAACATGAAACATAACTAAAACATTGTTCCTTTACAATCTTTTGGTAATCCTTCTACAACGATGAAATGTGACAAGGACTAAGATATGATACCTATATTAACCCCAATTTCTCTACCATTTCTTTTGACACTAAATTATCAATGCTTCCTCCATCTATAATCAAATTATAACACTTCCCTCTTAATTAAAATTTAGTGTAGAAAATATTTTTCCTTAACCATGGTTCTTTGTCTTCCTAAGAAAACTTAAGTAAAATCAGACACAATATTAGGATCTTCACTTTGAGGAGCTATGATGTCTACTTCACTACTTGAATCTTCGTCTCCTTGTGCAATGTGCATTATTTTTTTAGTGTGTCCCTATTCTCATGTGATATTTAGAAACTCAAATGCCCTGTGGCATCATTGTCCACTTTTGAATCATGTTCCATTCAAAGTCTTTCTATGGTCTCCCTTTTCACTTCATTCCTTGTTCTTGGGAATCTACTAATCTTTAGATCCTTGTTTATAACTACCAAACTCAATGGTCTCTCTTTATACATAACTCTATTTCCAATACTATTTTTCTTTCCCTCTTCATTTTCACCCTTACCTTGCACTTTACACTATTTGTAAGATAATTCCCTTAGTACAAATTGGTAGGAATCCTCCATGAAATAGATCAATAATAACTAGATTTTGTCTTGTATTGCAGTACACATACCATTCACATAGTGAGATACCTTGTTTATTTAATTTTCTACATGTGACCCATACACATGCTAAGGTGATAGAAATCCCTTTAATAATCCTTCATAGACATTTCTCTTTGTTGTAAATTTTTGTAACTTCATGAACAATTCCAAAGTGTAACTTTGGTAGGAAAAAAAATACTTGTCAACTTTATAGCCATTTGATCCCATTAAGAGATCTTCAACTTATTCTTCTTAACTCATTTTGTGTACATAATTCCACCATAAGGCAACATGCCCTTTCAATTTGGTGGCAACATACTTGAATTTCTTAGGGTCTTATCTAGAACTAAACTCAAAATAATTCTCCAAATAAACACCCCAATTGAATAGATCCTCAACATTCAAACTTCCTGAGTAATAAAGGAATTTAAATATTGGCTTGCTTTCTAATCTCACCAATGTTTAGAAAATTAATCACATTAGAAATTTATGCATCTTCATGTGGTAGTTCATGATCTATTCTCTCATTATCATTGACATATTTAGCCACAATAGTTCCTCACCCCTATGCAATCTAAAGGGTATTGACCCTTGCTTGCATAACCCTTATCATTTCAACCATTTCATTATCGTGACATGTTATTTGATTCTTACCACCTTTTCTTTTGTGATCTATATCTTTTTTGATGACTTGCAATACATTGCATGCACACTACTTTTGCTATAGGTTACCACTTACTCTTATAATGACTTAACATTATATTATGATACCAATTAATCCAATCATGCATTAAGGATTTGAATAAAATAAATCTATACATGCAACATATACACCAAAAGATACAAGAGAATATAAAAAAAACTTAATTCTTTAGAAAATAATCCAAAATAAGAACAATGAGATGACATATAATGACATATAATGATAAATCATTATGTTTCATATAATAAGTGGTACACAACTCTTACAAAGTTGGTACAATAACAACTATATTTTAATATTATTAGTTCTTCTCTTATGTCTCCACTTTGAATTACTATATTCAATCTACCCCTCCTCTTCTCTACTATAATAGATTTGACATCTTATTGAGAAAATTAAACAATAAGGTGGCATCAATTAACAATGTGGCACAATGCTTTATACAATGGAAATAAGGACTATAGGACTATTATCAATTAAATTCAAGTTCCATATCTCAATGAAATTGGGCACTCCCCTTGTTTACTTGTAAAATGTTCCCATCATAAATAAGTGTTATAAAATATTTGCCTTGGAACTCAATATATTTTTTCTGCAATCTTCTTTGGGACAAAATTTTGAATTAACAATGTTAATATTTGGCATGAAGTTTGAATATATCAGTGCACAACCTAATTAGGTATCTTATTTACATTGAGAACACACAACACATTATGAAACATCAAAATACAAATTGAACACATGGACATGTTCATGGTGCCAATAAGATACTATTTGTTTAATTCAAAGGCTTCATAAAAATATGCCATATCACTAGAAGAACTATTAACCGTCATTATGAGTGTTATGCTAGAATAGTGTGATAAGAAAATGAATTTACAATAAGAACCAAACATCTATGATAACTAACGCAACCTACAAAAGATTAAAAAAAAACATGACAAAATATTTTTGGGTGATGCAAGATTACTTAATCCTTCATATCCTCTTGCATCACAAGGTTTCCATTCCAAGGAATTCAAGTCAATAAATAGTTGTAATGACATAAATTGTACACTCTTATACTTTTACATTATGTTTTGAAATGATGAAAGAGGGGGTCACAACAAACCCTCTTTTTTGAAATCACACACTCAAACAATCACAACAGTGAAAGCAAAATCTACAACAAAGTCTCATGAATTCATTTGCAATTTGCAACAAATGGCCTACACATTATGGAAATATGATTACAATGTTATTTCAGTCAAAAAATTATTGATGGGAAGCAACATATGCCTTTTACATAATCTAAAAGTGAAACAATAACAAGATACAATAAAAATCAAGCTATGTGCTTCAAGAGCACCTCCAAATCTGCACTTTTCTCTTGATAACAACTACCTGCAACTCTTCAACTTTCAACAATGGTGTCTTATATCTTTTATGGCTGCAATAACCCTTTCAACCTACAAAAAAATCCTTCAAAAACCTCTTGATAAATTCCATGCCCAACTCTCTCCCCTTCAAAGCCTACAGTGAATAATGAAAAACAAAAAAATGCAAAACCATCACTTTCGAATACCCAAAAATCAAAATATTCCCTCCAATTGGAAATGGTACACCCACCTCCTAGGATGAGTTGTCTCCACTAAGTAAAAATCAATAAATTATTTTCATGCAAGTTTGTAACTCCTCCACAAACCCCACGCCCAAATATGCTTTTTCAGATTTTTCCAAAAAAATGCACCTACACTCCCACTACCTTCACTTGCCAACATGGCATAAAAAAAAGTGGCATTTATTTTATTAAATAAAATTATGCCAAACTTATTTAAATTATCCTACTAACATGAATGCAAATATAAACTCAAAAATTGAAATTTTGGTTGATGTAAGATTTCCAACCATCCATGGATGCTCCTGCATCAGACACCCACAGTAGAAGAAAAGTGACCCTATCACTTCTCAAGAGGATAAACAAGGTGAATAATCTCAGTTTCAGTCAACCAAGATGAGTCTTCTACAAGCCTCCCAATCCATTTTACCAAATACTCCATATATTGTTTCCTCAGTGTGCTCTTACTCACCCTGCTGTCAAGAGTTGTTTATATCTTCTCCTTCTTTGAAGTAGGTGTTGGTGTATGTAACTATTCGCCTATTGTACCTTCATCATTTTTAGCCTCATGAAACTTTGTTAGATCAAAAATATTGAAAATAGGTGAAATACTAAGTTCACTTGGCAACCCTACTTCATAGGCATTACCAGAATCATGCTTACTTACAATTTTGCAAGGCCCAAACTTCTTCATTTTTAGCTTGTTGTAAGTACCAAATATAAATATTTCTTTCCTCAAGTGCACCATCACCTCATCACCAATCTGAAACTCCTTATGTCTTCTCTTCAAATCAACCTTATATGTTGAAAAATCATTTTTTTGATGTGCTTTCTTACCTCTTCATGTGATCAACAAACTCCTCTACTTCTACACTTTTATTTTCAACATTGTCAATACTTTTCAAATCTAAAACAAATCTTGGGCTATTGCCATTAACTATTTGGAATGGAGATTTACCTGTACTTCTATTCATCGAGTTGTTATATGTAAATTCTACTTGAGGTAGAATTAAATCCCACCCCTTTGGCTTGTCTCTAACTAGACACCTCAACAAATTTCCCAAGCTCCTATTTACCACCTCTATTTGTCCATTTGTTTGAGGATGGTAGGCTGAGAAAAACTCCAAATCATACTTTAGATTCTTCCATAAGGTCCTCCAAAAGTATCCCACAAACTTTGCGTCTCTATATGAAACAATGCTCTTCAGTAGACCATGTAAGCACATTACTTCCCTGAAAAACAATTCTACAACATGTACAAGATCATTAGTTTTGTTACATGAAATAAAGTGAGCCATCTCGGAAAATCTATCTGCCACTAAAAATATAGACTCATGACCCCTTTTTTTCCTTGGAAAACAAAGAATAAAATCCATACTAATCTCCTCCCATGGCCTCTCAAGTACAGGCAATGGCTGATATAACCTAGTATTTTGACTAACACCTTTTGCTACTTGACATATATTGCAAACTTGTACATATTTCCTTACATCTTGCTACAATTAAGGCCAATAATAACTCTCTCCAAAAATCATTGTAGTCTTATCAAAACCAAAATGTCCTACAAGTCCTCCACTATGTTTTTCCTTAACCAAATTCAATCTCATAAAACTTCTAGGAATGCACAAATCACTACCTCTGAATAACATACCATTTTGGATTAAATAATCCAACCAATTGGTTCTATTTGTTGTAATATTCTCTTTACAATCCCTCCATGCTTCCCCAAAATTTGTATTCTCTGCATACAACTCCTTAAGTTCATCAAAACCAACAACTTCAACTTGCATTTCAATCAGCAAATTTTGTCTCCTACTCAAAGCATCTACAACCTTGTTAGACTTCCACTTCTATGTTTCAAAAAAAATGTATAACTTTCTAAGAAATCTACCCATTTTATATGCCTTTGAATCAACTTCCCTTGACTATTCAAATATTGAATTGCTTGATGATCAGTAAACAAAACAAACTCCTTAGGCAAGAGATAGTGTCTCCATTTCTTAAGTGTTTGAACAATAGCATAAAACTCTTGATTATAAACTGAATAATTTTTCTTAGCATCATTTAACTTCTCACTAAAGTAAGCAATGGGTTTACCTTCTTGGCTTAAAACATCCCCAATATCATTACCACTTGCATCACAGTCAACTTGGAATACCTTGCTGAAATATGGAAGTGCTAGAACAGGTTTCTTTGTCACTTTTTCCTTCAACGCATCAAAACTCATTGTTGCCTCTATAGTCCACTTGAAATCCTTCTTACCACCTCTCATAGTCTCAGTTAGCGGGGCACATATACTACTTAATCCTCTAATAAACTTCTTGTACAAAATTGCTAATCCATGAAATGATCTCACCTCTATTACTCTTCTAGGTGTTGGCCATTCTAAAATAGCTTTCACCTTTTTCAAGTCCATCTTGATGCCTTCTCTTGATACAACAAAGCCCAAATATACCAATTCCCTCTTCACAAAGTTGCAATTTTTGAGTTTAATCAGCAACTTTTCATCTCTAAGCTTCTCAAAAACAAGTCTAACATGCATCAAATGTTCTTCTAGAGTCTTACTAAAGATTGAAATATCATCAAGATAAATAATTACAAATTTTCCCAAGAACTCTTTCAATACCTCATTTATCAATCTCATAAATATACTAGGTGCATTGATTAGCCCAAATGACATGACCAACCACTTATACAAACCTTCCTCAGTCTTGAATGTCGTCTTCCATTCATCTTTCTTTGATTTGGATTTGATGGTATCCACTCTTTAAATCAATTTTGGTGAACTACTCCACTCGAAACTTAAGCAATCTATGATATCATCCATTCTAGGTAATGGAAATCTGTATTTGATGGTAATCTTGTTTATGGCTCTTGAATCTATGCATATTATCCATTCTCCTCCATTCTTTGGTGCCAAAATAGTAGGCACTGTCATGGACTCAAACTTTCTTTGATCAAACCCTTCCTCAACAAATCTACAACTTGTCTATTGAGCTCTTCACTCTCTATAGGTGACATTATATGGGATGCCTTATTTGGAAAACTCGCCCCTGGTATCAAATCGATTTGATGATTGATCTTCCTCATTGGTGGAAGTCCTTTTGGCACATTATCTAAAACAATATCTTTAAACTCTTGCAACAAATCTACAATCTCCATAGGAACATCTTCCATATTTTCACAATTAGTTTTAGAAATCAAAGCAAAAAAAACTTTCTCATGTCTCATACCATCTAAGGATATCCTTGCATCCACTAAACAAACTCTTGAATTACCACAAACTTAAGCCAAATCTTCAAGAACTTTGAAAGGTTTCAACTTATGTTTCACTCCATCTTTAGTTATTGTATATGTATTAGCACAACCATCGTGCATTGCCTTCCTATCATACTACCAAGGCCTTCCTAAAAAAATATGACATGCATCCATAGGAATTATATCACATAATATTTCATCAAAATAACCTCCTATTTTAAATTTTACTAAGCATTTTTTGCTAACCAAAAGCTTTTGATTGTCTTGTACAATGCTATCTGGTATGGATTCAGGTGCCTCCTCCTCTCTAGCTTCAGTTTTCTCACTATTTATTTAGATACAAGGTTGTCCATGCTTCCACTATCTATGATGACATTACAATCCTTCCCTTCACATTTGCATATTGTCTTGAATAATCTCTTTTTTTGAGCTAGTCTATTTTCTTCATTCAACAATGCTCTTCTTGTCATCAAGACTTCACCTCCTTCTGCTTCTTTTGAATGTGATGAGTGCACATATTCTTCATTGATGTTTGTTGCTCTATTCTAATTTTCTGGTCTTCTTATTGGTCTTTCCTCTTCATGAGGATAGTCATATGCTCGGTAACCCTCTTATCCACACTTAAAATAGGTTCCTCTTTCAAAACCTCTACCCGATCTTCCTCTACCTCTTGGATTTTGATCTCTAGGACCGTATGAGTCATCATACCTCTGAGTTAGGCTACTGCCTTGGTCTTCATTTTTCTAATTTTTCTGATTGCTATCATCATTCTTGTAAGATCTTCCTCCAGTCCTTCCTTCACAACCTCTTCCTCTTTGCTTACTTTCATATCTTTTGTTCATTCTATCCTCAAATTTTAAGGCAATCTAATAGGCATCTTCCATTGTGAAAATTCTCACCAAAGTCATCTCCTCTTGTATGCTCATCCTCAAACCATTAATATATCTTGCAACGTTCTCCTTAGTTGCTTCAACATGTCATGTTCTAATCAAGATCCTATGAAACTCCTCTGTATATTCTTTCACTATTTTGGTTCCTTATTTAACACTCGCATTTTTTAAGCAAATCAAACTCATAATCCACCAAAATGAATTATCTTTTCATATTCTCCACCATTTTGTCCCACTTTGTGATTTGATCCTTTCCTTTTCTTCCTCTTTCCAACCAAATTTCTCTCCACCAAATTGAAGCATGTCCCTTTAAGCTGGTTTTTGCATACCTCACTTTGTCAAGATCCCCAATTTCTTCAAACTCAAAGAACTCTTCCATGTTGTTGATCCAATTCACTAACTCTTTTGGATTCAAATTTCCACTAAATGTAGGAACATCAAATTTGGTATTTTTCCTATCCTTGATAGGGAAACCAATAATGGGTCATTGGAAACTACTATTGTATCACTTTGTTCACTTGTTTGGATGGTATCCTCTGAGGTTTCTTCTTCATCATCACTTACTGGTTCTCTTCTTTGTGTAAAACCTCTTCTAATTTCTTCCTATAAGGCTTTGACTTGTCTTCTCAAGGCCCTAAAATCATTATCATGGAAAAAATTATCACCTCTTCCTCTACCTCTACCCCTACCACATGGGGCTCCTCTTGAATACATTTTTCTACACACCCACAAGCTCAATCCTGGCGCAAACCGCCTCTCTTCGGTAGCCTATTCACACTCAAAATATTCCTATTATGATAGCACTGATGAAATAAGGGGTCACAATAAACCCTTTTTTCTAAAATCACACAATCAAACAATCACAATAGTGCAAGCAAAATCCACAACAAAGTCTCATAAATTCATTTTTTAATTTGCAACAAGTAGTTTACACATTATGGAAATCTGATTACAATGTTATTTCAATCAACAGATGATTGATGGGAAGTAACATATTCCCTTTACATAATCTAAAAATTAAACAATAACAAGATACAATAAAAAAGCAAGCTATATGCTTCATGAGCACCTCCAAATCCACACTTTTCTCCTGATAATAACCACCCGCAACTCTCCAGTTTTCAACAATGGTGTCTATTATCTTTTATGGCTACAATAAGCCCTTCAACTTGCAAAAAAATCCTTTAAAAACCTCCTGAGAAATGCCACACCCAACTCTCTCTCCTTCAAAGCTTGCAAAGAATAATAAAAAACAAAAACATGCAAAAGCATCACTTTCCAATACCCAAAAATTAGAATATTCCCTCCAATTGGAACTGGCACGCCCACCTCCTGGGAATGAGTTGTCTCCACTAAGTAAAAATCAATAAATGATTTTCATGCAAGCTTGCAACTCCACAACCCCACGCCCAAATATGCTTTTTCAGATTTTTCCAAAAAAATGCACTTACACTCCCACTACCTCCACTTGCCAACATGGCATAACAAAAGTGGAATTTATTTTATTAAATAAAATTATGTCAAACTTATTCAAATTATCCTACCAACATGAAATGCAAATGCAAACTCAATTTTCTAAACTTAATGTTACAAACATTGTATTTGTGTTATTCCATAACATTTGGATTTTTTCCGAGCTAGAATTGTCTACACACTAATATGAAGTGTAGATGTTTGCATAGCATGCTAGCATCCCACAACAATTCATAATTTTGTAAATATTTATAAGCATTTCTTTTCATGTCACTTTCATAGTTTATATATAGGTAACCACACTAGAGTGAATCTAAACAACTACCTAGCTCCCATTTCTCTCTCCATTCTATCCATTTTGAATATCTCATTGATTTTGGTTCTTTTTGACAATCTTACTACTTGGAAAGTTTAGCACTATCCCACACCAACATTCTTGCTTCCATTGTTCTCATCAAGCTTTGGGAGGTGATTTGTATTATTGTTATTTTGCTTTAACTTCTCTTTGTATTCTTCTTTATCATTATCCAATCCTCGTTTTTATTGTGTTTTGCACCCATGATCTCATTTCTTGCTTGTTAGCACTCTCACATTAATTTTGGCTCACTATATTTGTATTTCTCAATGCTCTTAATTCCTATACGCACTTCACATAGGAGCACTCATTCTATTTACCATTTTTTAAATATTGGCTATCTATGGAGGTCAAAAGATCAACATAAGGGATTGGCCATTCTTGACAAGCCTCCAAACAACCCCAGAATATTTTATTTGTTTCTTGTAATTATAGGTTCTTTTTGGAGAAGATATCCAACCACATGATATTTTTTTGATATCTTCCTCTCCTTATCATTTTCACTATTTTCATTTGAATATATTGGTTAAATATAGCTTTTTTGTTGTTGTTATCAACTAGTGATCTACATGATATTGTTGATTTTGACACATAATAGACACATTTCTTGAGGAAAATAAATAAATTTGGTAGCTCCTACCATATAAACTATAGTGCAACACACAAACATTTGTGCTATGCACTAGTGACAAACACAATGACCTTTAGATTTCTTGTCTAGGTTATTTTCTTCTTTTCATTTACAAATCTATAGTTTCAATCTTAATAAATTTGTGAATAGATTTTTTGTATTGTTTAAACTTGTTAGAAAATAGTAATTTCTAAAGATTAAAACACATTAGAATCAACTAGTATAACTTTCCCTTTCTATTAAACTATTAATAGTTTAGCCTCTTCTTTAAAAAGAACTAGCTGACCCTAGTGTAATGTTTATTGATTATTTGACAAAGGGAACTTGTTCTCTCTTTGAAAAACCTAATTTCACATTTTAAAATTGGGTTCCACGAGGAAAGTCATCAATAAATGAAGAGCTATTATATCATCACAATTGCCATTAAAGATAAGAAAAAGCCATTGTGAAACTTGATAAAGAATAAAAAATTATCGCAAGTAATCCAATTTCATGTTGGGTGGATAAACCCTACCTCATTTTCAAATTATTTTATAAACAACTTGAAGTGATTCAAGTCATTTTTAACTTTAGTCTCTCATCTATTTGAAAGAGAGGCTTCCCTTGTCTAACTAAACATGAAAAATGTATAGCCATGAAATCTAAAGAATTATATAAATGACAAACACTCATTCTTTCTAGCAACTAAAACTTCAACAATATATTATATTTCCTATACTCCAATAGGGGAGAGGGGCCTAAAACAAGGTGGTTCAACTTTGGAGGTCCATGTGGACCAAAAAAATTTAAAAATTTGCCTGCCACATCACCTTGCCACTTGTGTATCAGGCCTACTATTATTATTTTTTAAATCAAGCACCCCACCACTTGTCAAGCACCATTTACTTTGACGTGTCCAAAACAGGCCCATTTTTCCCTCCACCCGAAAGTGGAGCCCATCTGCCTCCTTAATCAGTGAACACATCTATGTATAGTGGATCATATGGTCACGTGTCCACGACAGCCTCGCCACCCTAAATGAACAGTTTAGAGCATTAATGTCTCGTTGCCTCCTTCATTACCTCCACTGACCAACTTGCCTTATGCATCCCTTGACATTTAATTAGACTGTCGAGCATGTAATTCAAAGATCAAGGTTCATTCAATGCTCCACATTCTCGTATATCCCACTCACTCTCATTCCTTTTGTTTGCAAACATTCTCGAGTGTTCGTTTGGTTTTGCACCAAAACTAGTTTGGCTCTCCATGCTTCATTGTTTAGATCTTCACGCTTCTTTGTTCGGATTTGCACTCTCAAGAGCTCCCTTTCTCTTTTAGGTGAGGTTTCTAACCTCACTCAGCCTGTACTCGTGTTTATGAATACGATGGAATTCTGCCATGCACTTAGTTTTTTCAAATAATTTCTTTGCGAAAAATTTTCTTTCAACAATATTCATAAAAAGAAATGTGGGGAGGGTTTCACTAGTTTTCTTTTCGTCTACACTTGACTATGCACTCCTAATCCCGTGTTCTTCATTGCACGATGTTTACTCTGCATTGTGATTTTTGTATTTGTTTCCTTATACAAAATATGAAATGGGTTTGACTTGTTTAAATGGTTTTTCATTACTATTAGACTTGTTCGATGAAATATAGAAAGGGTTTGAATGGTTTTCTACCATGCACTTGTGTTCATGTGTTCGTCATTGCACAAACTTTTAACTATGCACTTTGCTTTTTGCATTTGTTTCTTATTCCAAAATATGGAAATGGTTACAATATATTTTCTTGTTACTAGGAAATATTCATAGGGTTTTAATGTTTATTGTTAGTGTGAAAGGGGTACTTTATCTAACTAGTTCATTCTTAGCTAGTTCTCCACTAAAGTCCTCTTCACATTAGCTTAACTTTACATAGGGATAAGGTGGTTGAGCCTTTAATGACATGAGTTGTCACACCTCATAGGATGCCAACACTTGTCATAATCTAGTTGCATCCATCTCTCCCCTTGGCCTATATAACCAAGGCATTTCCTTTGTAATTCTCAATTCTCAAGCTGAATATAGCTTTGTATTCTTGAGAGGAATACAATTTATTCTTCCTCATATTTCTGGTTTTGCTTTCCTTCAGTCATTAAATTCCTGGGTAGGCTAGTTAGCAAATCTCACATGGTATCAGAGCCAAATTTGAGTTGTGGGTTAGTATTCTTTTAGGAAATCTGAGAGTGTAGAGTTTTTTGTTCAAAAACTGAGTATGCTTTTCTCTTGCATCGTATGATGATCTAGAGAATTAGAAAGGTGTGAAAAAAATATCAATTTATGGGGGGTTCATACATTGACTTGTCAATTACAGTTCTTCCTGAAGCTTCCTGGAGAGATTTTGAGCTCACCATTGAGTCCAGAGCAGCTGAGACATCCAGATCTGCCCTTTATTTCACCTGAAACAGATATTGAAGGCCAAATCTGCAACAATTTCAAGCGGGATGTTCATTGCTAGATCCAACAAGGAGCCATCATTTCAGAGCATTTTGGGTCAGATCTGACCCTGCCATTGTGCTCAGAAGGCCTGAAAACCATAAAATCAACTCTCAAAACGTCGATTTTGGACAAAGTTACTAGGTAAGGCAAAAAAAAAAATTTCCAAGGAATCATAAATAATATTTTTTATTTTAAAATAAAAATATTTATTTTTGTTTTAAAATAAAAACATTTTATTTGTTTTCTTTGTTTTCAAATAAAATAGATTTTTGCATTTTTAAAAGAAAATAAAAATAAAAATATTTTTGATTTAAAAAAATTATATCTCTTTAAATATATATTTTTGACTTTTTGAAAAAAAATTGAACAAAATATATTTATTTCTCTCTTTTAAAAATCAAGAATCAAAATTAAAAACAAAAATTTGACAATAAAAAAAATTTCATTCAAAAACAATTTTGATTTTTAAAATCAAAATATAAAAACTTTTTAAAAACAAATTTTAAAAACTTTGCTGCTTAGGCCTGCAAAAGCCTGCACAGCAGGTATCGCAAATTTGTCCTTCGTCGGCCTTCGCGCCTTTGCAAATATTTTTCTAACTTTTATAAAGTTTTTAATCATTTTTTAATAATTTTGAAAAATGCCCTTTGCAAATATTTTTCTAACTTTTATAAAGTTTTTAATCATTTTTTAATAATTTTGAAAAATGCCAAAAATTAAATTCTTTGAATTTGGCTGATGTCGCTGACATTTTTAATATTTTTCATGTTAAAAAATATACTTTTCTAAAATTCCGCCGAGGGTTTTTTATTAAAACCGAATTTTTTTCACCAACTTTTTTAAATATCACAACCACTTTTATATTTTTTAATATTTTTTAATCTTTTTTAATATTGAAAAATATAAAATTTCCATTCTATTGGTCGACACTTTTAAATGGTTTTTTTAATAATTTTTTTTATATTAAAAAATATAAACATTTTAAGTCTGGCCTACACATTTAATAATTTTTTAATATTTTTTAATTAAAAAATATAAAGATCTTTAAGCCACTAAATTTGGAGGAACATTTAGCGGCAGCTAAGTTGGAGGTTCGCTAAATTTATCTGGAAAATTATTATATTTGGCAAAGTTTTTGGTGGCATTTTTGGCGGACATCTATCTATGGCAGACTGCTAACTTTGGCGGTAGTTCCGCTAAGTTTGGTGGAGATTTTTCGCAACCCCTCTCTGTTGATGCATTGATTTTTCAAGGCCAACTTTGAAAGTTGATAACTTGAACTCCCGACCTCATAATTTAGTGCATTCTTTTTTTATTTTGGCTAATTTTTGTGCTCTACGCATTGGTGAAGACGGTTTCAGATTTTGGCACAGATTTTTCAGAAAATTGTTGATTCTCTAGGACGACTCCTCACCGTTCTCGTTTTGCAAGCTTCAAAGTTGCATAACTTTTGCATACGACCTCGAATTGAGTTGATTCTTTTTTTGAAAGTGCATGATTTTTCATGTAATTTGCATTGGTACTATTTATTTCATATGAAATTGTATCAAATGCATACTTTTAGCGCATGCTCATTTCTTGAGGATTTGTAAAAGCATTGAAATCCAAAATTCTGTAACTGCACTAAATATAAAGTGCCAAATCATTTTTATGGGGGGGTTCTTTGATTGAGTAAAGAAGGGGGGGTCTCTTGTTGTCTTTGTGCTTGAACATATCTCTCTTTTTGTGCTCTATTTTTCTTTCACTATGGGTATATTTATGTTTTCATTGCTCACGCCCTACAACTACAACACGTGGCATAAAAATGCATGGAATTCCTTAATGCAACTAAGATACAACCTTATGTTGAGAAGAAGGTAATTGAACCCACAAATGATAAGGAAAAATTACTTTGGATGTTGGAACATACAAAAGCTCTTGGTTGTCTAAGGAGTTTTGTTTCTCCTGATATAATGTTTAAGATTGAAGCATGTAAAGATTCACATGATGCATGGGAAAAATTAAAAACTCTTTATGGTACAACTAATGAAGTTCGTGGTTATCAAATTGATAGCGAACTAATGGGTCTTGATCCAAAGTCTTTCGATAACATCCAAGATTATGTAACAAAGGTCAATGACCTTAGAGCACAATGTAAATCATGTGGCTTAGAGAAGAAAGACATTCAACTTGTTTATAACACTCTAAATAAACTTGGACCTGAATTTGTTGCTTTTGTTTCTAGCTTTCATACTCATAGGTTGACAATGGGATATGCATTCACTACACCTTCTTTTGCTTCATTTTTCTGACATGTTGATGCAAGAGCAAGGTAAGCTTCTTTCAATAGGTATTCTCAAGCCTTCACATTCACAAGCTTTGATGGCTGGTCAACCAAAGGGTCAGAAAGAATCAAGGAAACCTGACAACAAACAAAAGCAGTTCAAGAAGAAGTCACAAAGAGATCAAGCACAATCATCTTCAATAACAAAAGTTTACTCCAAGTCCTCCTCTTCAAAGGGGAATTTTCAAAAGGAGCGGCCAACTTGTAGCTACTGCAAGAAACCTGGTCATGAGGAACATTCTTGTCATAAGAAGTAGATCAATAAGTTAAAGTATCTTCTTAAAAGGAACAACATTAATCTCCCTTCTTCTGTTGCTCAACAATTCTCTACTCCTTCCAAATCAGGTAAAGGGAAAGCACATGCACTTGTTGCTATTACTGATTCTTCAAAAGAGTGGATTCTTGACTCAGGTGCATCACATCACATGGGTTCTATGAAAGAGCAATTTTCTTTGTTAGAGCCTTGTTTTGTGCCCCACATTCTCATTGGGGATGATTCTCCAGTGGATGTAATTGGGAAGGGTTCAATTGATATTGGCAATGGTACCTTTGAGGATGTCCTCTACGTGTTTGGTTTGTCAGCCAACCTTCTCTTTGTCTACCAAATCACTTGGAATAGTAGAAAAGTTGAATTCACTCCAAATTCTATTAGCATCTGAAATCTTGAAGATAATGCACTCCTTGCAGTTGGTAAGGCCAATCATGAGTCTCGCTTGTATGCTTTCTCTCATTTTGTACCTAATTCACATTCAACTGCATTGCTCACCCATTCAAATGTTATGAGAAAACTATGGCATGAGTGGTTTGGCCATATCAACTACCACTATCTTCAGCAACTCAGTAAAAAAAATATGGTCACGGGTCTTCCTCAAATCAATTTTTCAGATGGTGTCTGTTTAGGTTGTGCCTTGGGAAAATATCCTGAGGAGAAGTTTGACAAAGGGAAGGCTTGGAGGGCATTAGAAGTCCTTGAATTTATTCATAGTGACTTGGCAGGTCCTTTTTCATCATTATCTTTCAGTAGAGCTCACTATTTGCTCACATTCATTGATGACTATTCCAAATACACATGGGTCTACTTTCTTCAACACAAAGGAGAAGTCTTTGATAGATTTCAAGATTTTAAGGCTTGTGCTGAGAAGCAATCTAGAAAGTGTGTCAAAATTCTCCGCACTGATAATGGCAGAGAATATGTGAACCATCGATTTGAGCAATTTTGAACTCTTGAAGGAATTTATCTTCAACATGTTGCCTACACACCACAACAAAATGGTGTAGCTAAGAGGAAAAATAGGTCCCTAAAAGAGATGGTTGGTTGCATGATCCACGCTTGCTCCCTTGCAACTGCATATTGGGCAGAAGCTATCAACTGTGCTTCTCACATCCAAAACAGAGTTCCACATAAGGCTTAAAAGGCATCACTCCCTTTGAAGCTTGGTGTGGTCAGAAACCTATTGTGGGGCACTTTAGAGTTTTTGGCTCCCCAGCATGGGCACATATTTCTTCAAAGAAGCACAGGGCCTTGGAACGTCAAAGTCGGCCTTGCATCTTGTTGGTTACCCTAATGGTGTCAAAGGATATCAGCTAATGGATCCTGAAACACATGAGCTCTTCATTGAGCTCAGTGTGCAATTTGGGGAAAGCTCTTCAAGCTCCTCCTCTACTCTTCCTTCCTCCACAATGGATTTAGAGGATTCTGACATTGAGGATTTTCCTTGAGCTTCCTCTAGTCATCAAGTTGATCATGAACTTTCATCTTCCTCTTCACAAAGTTTAGAATCTCCTCCTCCATCCTCTACCATGCCTCATTGGGCTCATCAAACACTTGAGTCTGCAGGCACTCTTGTTGGGGATCCTTCAAGTTCACAGAGGACTCGATCACAACATCAAGAAATTCCACATTCCTACATCACCACAGCTTCAGATCCACAGTCATTTCATGAAGCTTTTGGTATTGTTGAGTGGGATTCCGTAATGGAGGAAGAGTACAACTCTTTAATGCAGAATAAAACATAGGATCTTGTTCCACTTCCTCAGGGAAGAAAAATGGTTCGGTGTAAGTGGATCTATCGAACCAAATTTGCAACAGATGGCTCAATTGACAAGTATAAAGCACAACTTGTGGCCAAAGGTTTCTCTCAAGTACCAGATATTGACTACACTAAGACCTTTTCTCTTGTTGCCAAAATGAATTCCATTCGCTTGCTACTTGCTATTTCTGTAGCTCGTGGTTGGGTTGTACATCAAATGGATGTGAAGAGTGCATTTCTTCATGGAGATCTACATGAAGAACTTTATATGGAGCAACCACAAGGATTCATTCAAGATTCTTCATTGGTTTATAAACTAAAGAAGTCTCTCTATGGCCTCAAACAGGCTCCATGAGCTTGGTATGCCAAAATTGACTCATTTCTTCTCTCCATTGGGTTCTCCAGATGCCACTCTGATCCAAATGTCTACATCCTACGATAGAAGGATGCTCTTCTCTTCTTGGCTCTCTATGTTGATGACTTGATTGTCATTGGGAGCACTTCATCCATCATCTTGACTATCAAGACTGCCTTGCAGGATAGATTTTCCATGACTGACTTAGGTCTCTTGCACTATTTTCTTGGGATCGAGATAACTCAAACCTCTTCTGGTATCTCACTTGCCCAACCCAAGTATGCTCTTGATCTTTTGTCACGTTTTCATATGGTTGAGTGTAAGCCTACACCAACTCCCTTTCTATCTGGAGTCAAGCTTGAGGCCAAATGTTCCACAACACTAGTTGATGCTACTTTGTATCGCCAACTTGTTGGTAGCCTAATCTATTTGACTCATACTCGCCCTGATATTTCCTTTGTCATTGGCATTGTTTCGCGCTTCATGATGAAACCACATGAGCTTCATTGGAAAGCTGCCAAACGCATCTTGCATTACATCCAGGGCACTCATCGGTATTGGATTCACTATGTAGTAGGCACAAGTTTAGACATACTGGGATACACAGATTCTGATTGGGTTGGTGATATTGATGATCACAAGTCCACATTCAGCTACAGTTTTCACTATGGTTCTGGCCCCATTTGTTGGCAGAGCAAGAAGCAACATGCCATTGCTCTTTCTTCAACTAAGGCTGAGTATCGGGGGGTTGTCAATGCTGCCACTGAGGCTATTGGGCTTCAGAATATCCTCACTAAACTTGGTATCACCTTTCATAAGCCATCAGTCATCTATTGTGACAACCAAAGCACCATCAAAATGTTGAAGAACCCGATGCATCATCAATGAACCAAACACATTGAGATCCATATGCATTTTCTTCAGGAGTTGATTCAGGAGTAGGTCATTGATTCACACTACTGTCCTACAGTAGATCAAGTTGCAAATATATTCACCAAACCCTTCATTGAGAGCAAGTATGTTCATCTTTGGTCTCTCTTGGGGGTGAGGCAAATCTCTTCTAAGGGGGTCACTTAGACCTTCTTCATTCACCCTCTCATGGGTAGGAGTTTTTTCCCACTGGGTTTTCTCCTTCTTTATCATTGAGAGGTTATTATGTACATGGGTACCTCATCAGGCCTAGTAGTCGGGACCCATATTTTCTTTGCATTGTATACTTCTCCCTAAGTTGCACTTAAGGGGGGGTGTTAGTGTGAAAGGGGTACTTTATCTAACTAGTTCATTCTTAGCTAGTTCTCCACTAAAGTCCTCTTCACACTAGCTTAACTTTACATAGGGATAAGGTGGTTGAGCCTTTAATGACATGAGTTGTCACACCTCATAGGATGCCAACACTTGTCATAATCTAGTTGCATCCATCTCTCCCCTTGGCCTATATAACTAAGACATTTCCTTTGTTATTCTCAATTCTCAAGCTGAATATAGCTTTGCATTCTTGAGAGGAATACAATTTATTCCTCCTCATATTTTTGGTTTTTCTTTCCTTCAATCATTAGATTCCTGGGTAGGCTAGTTAGCAAATCTCACATTTATCATTTCGAGGGTTTCTGCCATGCACTTGTATTCCTCTCTTTCACAATGCACAAACTTTAACTCTACAATTTGTCTTTAATATTTGTTTGTTATTCCCAAATATGAAAATGGATTCACTTGTTTTCATTTCAAAGATGTTTTACCATGCAATTATATTATTTTGTTCTTATATATGTATTTGTCTATACATATATATATATATATATATATATATATATATATATATATATATATATATATGTATATTTCCATACATATATATACATATTGTGCATGGAAGAACAAAATAATACATAGACATATTTTCATACATATATATTTCCATACATACATACATATATTTATGTGATTTTTTTTTTCGATACGCAAGATACTATATATTTTATTTATAAAGCTAAAAGTTAAATACAAATGTCTGCTACACAGGTAATAGGATTTTAACAAAAAAACATCCAATCACCATAAAAAATTCCTAAACACCAACCACCAGAAAACCAAACCTAACAGAAGCCACTAAAACCAGTCAAAAATGTGCAATGAAAATCCATGAGTGGCTAGAAACTGCCCAAACCACCACTGAGACAAGCAAAACCAACAACAACCTAGACAAGCCCAAAAAATGTTCACCATTGTCCACCTTACAGGAACTTGTTCAATCTTGCAAAGTCTTTGAATTCCTCTTTCCACTCTTCATCATCAACTGCCATCAAACCAAAGAACTTTTTCAGAAAAAATGACCGCCACTACCACAATCGCTTTGTGCCTCATCAAACCTGGACCATGCAAATCCAGAAGGAATGGGTAAATTTTAACAGTATCCTCTGAACGAAGCCGCTCCAAGTCGCACGGTCGCGAACAACCTCTGCCTTCAAGCACTGCATTCAACACCTCATCCACACCTTCCACTAGGTCTCCTCAGAACAAATTAACCAACAAACTTTTAGCCTCTGCCTTTAGGATGAGCTTATCTAGAAGAGAGGCAAGGAAACTAGAGGAGACATGCAAATTGTCCCTCCCATACTCATTACACTCCAAATGGCCTGAACTTAGAACCATTTTAATCACTACCAGCACCAACGACTCATAATTAAGCCAAATGCACTTGAGCCTTTGATCAGTAACCTCTCTGAACGAGGCTTGCCTCGACAACGACTTCAAGGAGATGGGTGTATCGGCCCCAAAATGAGCGAGGCTCACCATAAAGACTTCAATCACGAACTTCGACCCCTTCACCATCCTCAACCCAATGTTGAATACCTCAGATGAGAGAGAGAAAGGAGCCCGCAACTACCACAACCACTTGCAAAGGAAAGAATGCACCAAAGAAAAAACCAAACCATCATTAAATGGATGAACCTATATTACCAAGCTATTGTCGAACACAGTGAATGGTACTCCACCAACTAGAAAATGTCTTTTCCGTATGCAGGGATCACCTCAACATTAATAACCCACATCACAAAGCTTAGCGAAATGATCTGCATCTGTCCTTTCTCATATGCCAATGACACTCAAAAGAGTAGCCATAAAATTTTGCCAATCGAAACGCCAATGCAACACCCCACCCCCTACCACCGTCCAACTGGCATCCAATGCCTCCTCCCTCCATCATCTTGGAAGGAAACCCTCCCTACCTCCCACATTATTTATGTGATTGTTACTACGAAATATATTTTATATATTTATGTTTGGCTCTCCACAATTCATTGTTCGGCTTTGCACTCAAGAAAGCTCCCTTTGTCTTTTAGTTGAGGTTTTCTACCTCACAAAGCATGTACCATTGTCTTTCATTTTTACAATGTTTAACCAATGTTTGTTCATGTCTCACTAAATAGATCTGCTCTAAGCCATTTCAATTCAAATAATAAAATTGAACAAACTGTCAACATGCATATATTGAATAAAAACAAATTGGTCATGCACATTAAAGACAATTGCATTACAAACTGTCAAGATGCATATTAAAGAAAAGAAAACTATATATATATATACAAGTGCATGGTAGAAAACCCTGTAATTGTCTATATAATAAAGTTGTTGTTTCAGGGAAGTGAGGCCTGCAAGTATTGGAGACAAGTGTGGAGAAAGAGGGGTCTGATGTAGCAAAGCACAAAGAACGTTGTTGCAGAAAACTAATGCACTGAGCTTAAATGAGATGAACCAAACAAAAAGTAGGAATTCAGATCAGGTTTTACATTCAAGGTAAAACATATGATTCTATTCATGCTTCTTGTTTGGGTTTGACTCATTCAATCTGGTGTATTGCACAAGAGGGAATGTGTTGTTGAGCAAGCAATACATGTGTATAATTACTGCCTTTCACCACCCTAAACAACTAGTTTAGAGCAGTAATCACTTGCCGCCTCCTTCATTACCTCGATTGGGCAACTTGCCTTATGCATCCCTCCGCACTTACTCATACTATCCAATGCATAATTCAGAGATTGAGGTTCATTCAATGTTCCAAATTCTCTCATATCCCGCTCATTGTCATTCCTTTTTTTTGCAAACATTTTGGAGTGTTCGTTTGGTTATGCACCCATACATGTTTGGCTCTCCACGACTCATCGTTGGGCTCAGCACGCTTCATTATTCAGCTCTACACTCTCCAAAGTTCCCTTTCTCTTTCAGGTGAGCTTTTTTACCTCACTAGGCATGTACCAGTGCCTATATATATATATATATACATATACATATACATGAATACATACATACATACATATATAATGATGTATGTATGTATATGTATTATATATATGTATGTATTTATGTGTGTATATATATAATGTGTATGTATGTATGTATGTATATTGATATACATACATACATACATACATATACATACATACATACATACATACATACATACATATATAAATGCCAATCTCTTGTATGATATGCATATGTTTTCCACGAACCTATAAATATATGGGGTTTCACAATGATGTTGTTCACATTGGGTTTTTCATTTAAACTCTTTAAGCCATGGAATGCAAATATGTTGTATGTGATGTCAACGTTTGTCACAATAACCTGTAACTCAATATCTAGGGTTTCAACTTACACTATTTATGAATGTCAAGACATTTTAGTTCAATTTCAATTTTTTTTTATTCTATATGCCTGGGAATATATATTAGTTGTATGCACTATCAATGTTTGTCACCCACCACCCTGTAACTCAGTATTTGGGGTTTCAACTTGCACTGTTTATGGATGCCAATGCATTTTAGTTCCATAGATTGTGATTGTTACACCCAATCTTCTTTAAGTGCTAAACATGTTGGTGTATATGTATAACTCATGTACAAATGTCCAATTTGATTATTCAATTGGATTGTTGAATTACATTCTTCAATTTGATGGTTCAATTGGATTGTTCAATTTGATTGTTCAATTGCATTGTTAATTGTTCTAAATTATTGTTCTATTGCATTGTTCTATTGGATTGTTCTATTTGATTGATCAATTGGAATGTTCAATTTTATTGTTCAATTGCAATGTTCAATTGGATTGTTCAATTGCAATGTTCAATTGAATTGTTCATTTCGATTGTTCAATTTGAATGTCATATATCTCATGTATATTCGTTAAGAGTTATTTGTTTCATTCTTTTAGACATGTTGGTATATTCGGCTGACACTTGTTGTAAATTTGTGTCTTGTTCAATCTTCTTTGATGGTGTGCAATTCCAATTCATTATTGGCTTGGTGATGGTGAATTGCATTTCAAAGGTAAACACTCAAGGATACTATACTTTCTTATTTTAAGTTAAACACTTTCCTTACTACACTTTTCTTATTAATGACTATTTTCATATATGTTTGTAGGATTGAGTTAAAGAAATTCACCATACCATTGGCCATCTCCAATTCATAGAGGTGAGGTTTTTAACCTCACTAAAGTTGTACCATTGTCTCCTGTCATTCCCTTTTCTTTCTTCTTATCACTTATTTGTTTTGTTATGGGTGTGTTGTGTTACTTAAGTTGAAGGTTATTATTTATTTTGTTGCTAATTTTGAACATAATATTTAAAGTGTTTATGTGATTATCCATAGATCGAAGGTTCTCTTGCGTTCTAGGTGCATCGACAATGTGCTCCATGATGTTTATGGCGTCTAGGGTGTTTATGAACACTTCCAATATTTGTGTTCATAAACGCACACAATTTGTCAAGGAAATATATGGTTCTCTTCATACATCACTGTGACTTTAATGGGTTTAATCTTTTCATTTAATTTCTATCTATACCTACACTATAACTTTCAATATATATATCTATTTATTTGTGTATATATATATGTACATACATATATATATACATATATATACATATATATATATGTATATATATGTAGATACATACATACATACATACATACATACATATATATATATATATATATACATACACATATATATATATATATATATATATATATATATATATATATATACATATATATATATATATATATGTATATATATGTGATATAATATATACGTATATATATCTATATATATATATATATATATATACATATATGTATATATATATATACACATATACATATATGTATCTACATATATATGTAGATACATATATATACATTGTTCAATTGCATTGTTCATATATATATATATGTGTGTGTGTGTAGATACATATACATGCATGTGGATACATGTTGATATATGTATATATACATACATACATACATACATACATACATATATATACATAGATACACATTGATGTATATATATAGTTCAATTTAATTGTTCAATTGCATTGTACATATATATACATGTTGATAAACATTGATATATATGTACATACATTGTTTTTTTATGAGGAAAAGCAGGTTTTGATGGGACTCGAAACCCATTACAAACTCATTTTGAAGGGACCCGATACTCTATCAAAGAAAATCATGCTACAACAAAGATAAACCACATACCATCAGTAGCCCAACAACAACAACACCAAGAAATATACAATAAAGCACATACTGCAGGAAATAGGTTTTGAAGGGAACCTAAAACCCTCAACAACTAGGTTTTAACAGGGACCTAGAACTCAAGAAACTAAAAGAAACCACCTGAAACAGTCAGGCAACAAAGCAACCAAGCTGCAACAAACCAACTCACAACACAAATCAGCTAGAAACTCCAACCCAACCTCCACCTCAATAGGAGAGAGCACCCCTTTATAGGAGAGGATGAAGAGAGATCCTTTACCACAAGACATAGAGCTTCTCGCTCGATCCACAACACCCCTTTCCACCTCAATATGAAAGAGCTCCACCTCAACAGGAGCAACCTCCACCTCCATAAAAGACATCAGTTGTAGAACTTGATAGAAAACAACTACACCCAAATAAAGGAAAGTCAAGACATCCTTTGGCTTAATAGAAAACTGGAGCACGAAAGGAGGAGAAGAGCACTCCTCAGCCAACCTTGAGTGAAGAAAATTATGCGCCTTAACCATAGCCATTTGAAGGATGTAACACCTCTCTAAACCTAGGCTGGTAAAGTAGCATTCTGATTTTGATTTGATATTTTAAAGTGTTAAATGTTGTTATAATGAGATTAGACATTGATGGTTATATGAAAGGTTATCATGTTTAGCTATTATTCTAGATTACATGTTTATATGATTATGGATAGGAAAGGGATGATGTCATAACACTTGTATCTGAGATGCTTATGATATCATGACCCTCTTCCTGATGATTGATGTTGTTTTGACTATATGATATATGTTATATGCACATGTACTTTGACATGTACTTGGAGTGATGTAGGTACTAAGTATCGACTTCGCCTAGATCCACAGGCCTGGGCGTACTCCTATTCCTCGATGGTGGTTACTAGAGGTAGTCACAAGCCAAATTTCCCCTATCCTAGCCCACTATACCTTGTTAGGGCAGTGTTTCCTTATTGATGTCTTATCGTCCGATTATCTAATGGTAATGTCTGGAGCACCTTTCAGTCGAATGTTCGGCGCACCTTTCAATTGTATGTGGTTTACCATTATGTCTCTTTGAGGTATTTTCTTATGGTTTTCGTGAATGTGTTATGAGGCCATATATTTTGGTTGTTAGTGTTATGATGTGTTTTCATTGGCATCTTTTCGTTGTTTCATATATGGTATTTCATTGTGTTTAATTGATTTTATATTTGAATGGTTTTATTCATGAGATTTTAAATATGTTATTTTAAATGATTTTTTTTATTGATCATTCAAGAGAATGGTATATTTCATTGGAAATTTTAAATGATTTTATTAATCCCTTTTGTGAGCCCTCATAGTTTTATTTAAATCTTCTTGGGGAGCTTGTGTGTATTTAATGTTGGATTTAAATTATTATTTTCATGAGGTTTTAAATATTTTATTTAAATGATTTATTAATCCTTTTTGGGGGAAGCTTTGTGTATTTTTAATGTTGCACATTTAGTGAGTTTAATTAATTGTTTTTTTGGGAGCTTTAATAGTTTATTTAATTAAATGTTTTAATTCTTTTATGGTGGGGAGAGTTTTTTTTATAAGGGAATTAGGTTTTGTTTTGAGAAAAAGATATATTCATTGTTTGTTTTGGGGGGAGAATCATTATGGGGAGGAAGAGAAGTAATTTTCTATCTTTGGAAGGAGAAGAAAAACCCCCATGAATTGGGCAGCAGAGTTTGGAAGAAATGGGGAGAAGAAATTTGTGGGCATCTATTTGTTGGATTCAACATGCCATTTCCTCTTTGTTGTCCTACTTTGGAAACCAGTCGTGCTTTCCAGTTAGAGCATTCTCTCATTTTTTGTTTTGGGGCAAAATTGAGGTATTCTCCTTATTTTTCTTTAATCTTGTATGACTGATGAATTTTGCATTTACTTATGTCATTTATGCCTTGAATCTCCTTGCAATATTTGGGTTACTTTCATTTTGTAAATATTTGGAGAAAACCCTTCTATTTTATTGTGTGAAGGCTTAGGGTTTGGATGATGGTTGCTTGAATTCTTTTCCTACTATGTAGTTTTTTTCTTATGGTAGATTTTTTCCATGCCAATAAATCCAAAATGGGTTGCTGGAAAAAAATAGATTTATGGGATCTTTCAGTTCATTTCTCTTTTTGCCCAATTTGTAAAAAAAATGTGTTTTTCTTTGCTTCTCATTATCCTCTTGATAAAAACAAAATTCAAGGGTGGATTTCATGTAGAAATGCCAAGATCTCAACTGGGTCTTTGGCAGATTTTAATTCTGGGTACTTTCATTTTTTGTCAAATTTGTGCCTTCTTGTTGAAAAACGTTTTTTATTGTTGCTTATTAACCACCTGTTTTAAATGCAAACTAAAGGTGGACTCCACATAGAAACGCCCATTTCTCAACTGGGTTGTCCGATTTTTAATCCAGGCACTTTCAATTTTCATGTTTTTGCTTAGCTTGGCTAAAAATGACAGTACAACACCTTATTTTTTGTCAAAACCTTGGAAACCAAAGGTGGAATCCATCTAGTAACATCAAAATATAAACTGGGTCAAACTTAGATTTTTAATCTGGGCACTTTGAATTTCTATTAAATTTTTATGCCCTCTTTTCATTCCTTTGAGTTGCGGCTAGAATCCATGTTTTGTGCCTCCATCACTTAGTGTTTTTAACTGTTTTAAAGATGGTTTTACGAGATGATTTGATGAGGTTAATATTGATTGTATGATTGGTTTCTTTTATGAAATTAATGGTGAATGTTTGAAGGGTGTGTAATCTACTTGTTGGCATGTGTGATCAACTGTTTAAATGATTTAGCAATAATGTTGCTTGGTTGTTTTAAATGGTTTTTATGATGATTTTAGTGACTTTTCATTGTTTCATGTTTGCTATGGATTCCTCATTTGGTTAAACGAGAAGGCCTATTCGCCTGCAAGGCGTTGATATGGGCATGATTGAGTCTCCTCGTCTATATGAGAGGTGCACTTGGTTTTGTGTGGTGCCATCCCTTCGAGCACACATGATGACATTCCATCCGATCAACACTTTTGTGCTTTATACCTCAGTAGTCATGAGTAGTACCCGACATATTATTGTATGAGCATTTACATGTTGTGATATTGGATTTAATGCGTTGTATTCCATGTTTGCTCTGTGCCTGATGTGAGTGTTGGCCTTATGTTTTTCTTGCCTTGATTTTTCTGCTTGGGCCTTGTGACTACCTCCGATCATGGTGGGCTGGCCTCTTTTGAGTCCACATGGTAGGGAGGCATTGCCATTGCCATTGAGGACCAGTGTACAGGTTATAGAAGCACTAGTTGGAGCTGATCCCTCTTGTACTTGTCTTATATGTTGATGTATTTTATTTATTAGTATGCCTTTGTGCTCTTATATATATTCCTTTATGTATATTGTACTCGCTTGAGACTGAAAATGTAATCATATAGATTAATGAGAAGAAATGTGATGTTTATATTTGGTTTACGAGTTCTGATGTTGGTATCAAACTCACTTGCATTATGATGATCATAATGGCTTTTTCTTCAATATTTTCCATGCAAAAATTAGAGTTTTGGTTGTATATTTCCTTCATGTTTTAGTCTGCAAAAGTTTTGGCGCATCGCTGCTTTCTGTTTTGGTTTGTGTTGCTGCTGCTATAATTTTGGCACATCGCAACTCTTTGTTTGTTGTTCTGTGTCGCTGCTCAAGGTTCTGGAGCAGGAAGTTCCGGAGCAGGAAGTTCCAAAGTAGGAAGTTCCGTAGCAGGAAGTTCCGGAGCAGGAAGTTCCAGAGTAGGAAGTTTCATAGCAGAAGGTTCCAGAGTAGAAGGTTCTGGAGTAGGAAGTTCTAGAGCAGGAAGTTCCATAGTAGAAAGTTTCAGAGCAAGAAGTTCTGGAGCAAAATTTCCAGAGTTCTCCTATTTGCTCCTGTTTGGATTTGTTTTGGAGGGTGGATTAGTCCTCTCCTTTGGGTTGTGTTCGACCATGCTTGGCCATGTATGCTATCGATATATTGTATTGGAAACTACTTTTTGTGTAAGTTATTCTTTATGTAATCATTTTTTTTTTATCTTGTCCTCTTTTAGCTCTTCCCCTTCGAGGTTATGTAGCAGGATTTTACAAAGGAGCTTAGTTGTTAGGAATAACACACCTCCAACTTGCAAAGCAAACTTAAGAGCACCAAAGGGGGAAAATAACCCTCTACAGAACATACATCTGAGAGTTAAAAACCAAGGAAAGAGAAGCCGAGGAGGCTTAACTGAACCACAAAATAGCCCCGTCAACCACAAATACATCACCCACCAAAGGGGATTCAAAGTAACATCAATATAATAAACAATCCCACCTTCAAAAAGAACTAAAAAATAGCCAACATTTAGTCGAGGACACCACCAACACAAACCACAGTGCCATTTAAACAAACTAAGCCCTCCATAAAAAATAAAGCTTAAAAACCAAGAGGGGAACACAACAACTCCCATAGAGAGCCCAAGAGAAAGGGACAATACATATATATACATTGTTCAATTTGATTGTTCAATTGCATTGTTCATATCTATATGTAGATACATATACATACATGTCGATACACATTGATATGTATATATACATTGATGTATATATATATAGTTCAATTTGATTGTTCAATTACATTGCTCATATATATACATGTAGATACACATTGATATATATGTACATACATATGTATACATTGTTCAATTTGATTGTTCAATTGTATTGTTCATATATATATGTAGATACATGTGGATACACATTGATATATACATACATACATATATATACATAGATACACATTGATATATATATATATAGTTCAATTTGATTGTTCAATTGCATTGTACATATATATACATGTAGATACACTTTGATAGTAGATACATATATACATGTAGATACAAATTGATATATATGTACATACATATATATACATGCACATACATATATATATATATGTACATACATATTGACATATACTAGTCAAACCATTTTCATATTTTGGGATAACAAACAAATATTATATCCTCGAAATGAAAACCAGTCAAACCATTTTCATATTTCGGGATAACAAATAAATATTATAAGCAAATTGCATATTTAAAGTTTGTGCAATGATGAACATAATAATAGGGGAGAGCTACAATCATATTGGTAAAATAGGTCGCATCCATCTCTACCATTCACAAAAAAAGAGTGAACTGTAATGTACCAAAACAAATAAACTCGAGATAAGACATAGAAACATGTTAACTTTTGTAGAGGTATAGCCTAAAAGTAAATTTCAATTGAGCTACTGATATACAAAAGGATAGATTACATCAAGTATTTCGTTATGAAGTGCCATGGATTTTAGACATGTCTAGTAGACCTTTTTAATGACTATATGAAATGTATTCACATGCAATTTCAAATGTTACATTATCAAAAAAGACTGTATTGTATGAAATGTTCTATAAGATTATCAACATTGAATATATTTTCACAAATGCATAATAGATATTATAAACATACTAATTTTTGTAAACAAAATTGAAACACACTACCTGCATAGAATATATTTTTCACAAATGTAGAATAGATATTATAAACATAGTAATTGTTGTAAACAAAATTGAAACAAATTATCTGCATAGAATATATTATTTGATATGTAGATTATATGACAACCATAAAAAGGTATTGGCATAGTCGTCAAAGGGCCCCACACTACAGCACCTTAATATGCAATTGTAAAACAATTTTCACCCACAAAGTCAACTAGGGTACTCGTATCACATTAATAAAAAGATTTAGTTTAAATATATTAACGGTATAGATGCAACACAGTGAAAATGGCATCCCCAACTACAACAAAAAAAAAACCAAAATATAAGGCATTGTTTCAGTTGGTCCCTCCCAACCCTAGTCAAATACTCCAAGGAATGAATCTGGAGATGTGTTCTCATTTCCTGTTGTTGCATTTAGACTTACCATAAATTGATTTGCATTTGCATTTGTCAATTGCGTGCAACTTACATTTGAAGGGGTTAGTGGTGAAGAAGTCAAGCCAACTGGAAATTGAGTGCAACTAACTTGAGATGAGTTGGGACTCAAACACACATTGCCTGCATAAAAAAGAGGGATGTTATTATTGGTTATATCTCAAAAGTAACCTTGATTATTAGATAAGGGAGTTGAGAAACTACTTAAGTGTCTATCTCGCATCAATGCTCTATGGGCAGCCTCGATCTCCCTTTCCTTCTTCTCTCGTTCAAGTTTTGTACCCTCTCTTGCTCCTTCTTTTGCTCTTTTTCCTTTCTTTGCAATGGTTTCAGCTGCTCTATTTCCTTGTGCTAAATTTCCTTTTCATTTTTTCTTTGTTCCTTTTGCTCCAAGGCTCGAATCCGTGTTGCCTTTTTGTCCTCAGTTTGTTGCCTCTTTCTGATTTTTAATTCTTCCAATTCTTTTTTTCTTCGTTCCTGGTCCATTATGAGAGTCATGTAATTGTTAGCAATCAACAACTGAGACTGCCAACTCACCCGAAGAGCACCACCAACAGACTTTCTCGTTCTTCCATTGCCTTTGTGAACTAGTAGCTTAAGGAAGTTATTGATCTAAGAACCAATTTGGGTTTGAATTGTTTCATTGACTTGGGAGTAAGTTAAATCCTCCTAGTCCAGTGTACCTTGACTGTCATTGTTGCCATTTTCATAATAGTGCACTGTTTGTTATGGAGGTGTGGCTGTTGGAGATGGGAATGTGAAGTTCCCCATGTCTTCTTGTTTGGGTTGGATGTCCATGTCCTCAAGTTGTTGCTTTGCACCTTCATGCACTTGAGTATCCATTGGAGTCTACAATGTTTGTGAGAGTTCATTTGTTGAAACATCAAGTCCCAAAAGACTAAGTATGTTCTATATTGCAGAAGCATCCTCGGTGTCATCAACCTCATACGTCTCGCTGGGACGCATGTCACCCACAAGTGCATCAGAATTGAGGGGCCATACCCCCGTCCTCTTAAAGCCAACTTTTATGTTGGATGGAGTCATAGCTCTTCTCAGTGCCTTGTTGCCTAACTCCACCAATTTTGCCCTTCTGATATCAATATTGGGGAATCTAGTGAGAAATTTAGCTCGTTCTGATTTGAAATATGCCTTGAATGGTGCAAACAAGCTAACATCTAAAGGTTGTACCGCGTGAGAAGTATGAACAGGCAATGTAAGGAGGTCAATGCCTAACCTCCTTGCCTCCTGGATAGTTGACAATGCTACGTGACTTCCATGGCCGTCAAAAATCAGTAGGTGCCTATTAGTAGGTGACACACCCCCAAGAACCGACACACATAAATGTTCTAGCCAGTCAAAGAAAAGCTCCTTCATCATCCAAGCATGTGCTTGGGTTGCCATAGTTGCGCATGGTTCACAGTTCACAATGGAATTCTCTCTCTGTATTGCCCTTGAACAGATAGAAACCAGGTATGCTTTAGCCAGATGCATACACACAACATAGAATTGTTATCCATTCTCTGCTTTTTGGAATGATGTAGGAGACATTTGTGCTGCCTCGTCATGCCAAAACCCTCATTGTTCCATTTCTGCCAACTTGAATGCCTGTTTCATCACAGTTCCAAATTATGTTAGGACTGTATGGGGCACTTTCATATGTTTCTATCAGCATTCTAAAAAATTCAGTTACTATTTTGGGTCTAAGGTTTACGGCCCTATCTTTGTCAAGACCTTCAATTGTGTGCAAGGTCAATTCTGGATGGCGCCTCTTGAATCTAGTCCACCATGATTTTCTAGGCAACCCCTCCATGAAAGGGTTGGGTCTAGTCTGGCATATTTGAGCAACCTCTTGATAATCTCAATCCCATGGCCAACATCTGCCATATCTATGCACCACTTTATAATCAGACCCTCCTCCTCTTCTGTCAGGACTATTGGTGGACCCTTCTTTGAAGTAGTTGTTAGACCACCTAACCAATTGCTAAGTGTTGTAGCTGGGATTTTCCACTTCTTTGCAGTAGCTCTCGTCGACATCCCATTTGTTTCAACATCCTGCAGTACCCTATCCATGTCTTGTGATGACCATTCCCTTTCCTTTGATGCTCTTGCCTGCCTTATTGCTGGTGCAACAACCTCATGGACAACCTCAATAGGTTTAGGATTCATGTTTACTTCTACAACTGGTTGATGCACATTGGGGACTATTACAGTGTCTTTTCGTGTACGTGACTTTGTCTTTGCAGTCTTATTTTTTGGTTTCGACCTTAGATTACCTTTAGATTGCACCTATAGATGTTAAAAAAGATGTTTGGAGCAATTAAAATAAACAAAAAATGAACACTATTGAAGTCACAGTGATGGATGAACAATTTGCATTTCTTTAATATGCATCTTGACATTTTGCAATTCATTGCTTGGTTTTTATGAACAGTTTTCAATGTAATTGTTAACAGTTTGTAATACAATTGTCTTTATTGTGCATGAACAATTTGTTTTTATTGTCTTTATTTTGCTTGGTTTTTATGAACAATTTGTAATGCAATTGTTTTTATTGTGCATGTTGACAATTTATTCAATTTTATTATTTGAATTGAAATAAATTAGAGCAGATCTATTTAGTGAGACATGAAAAAACATTGGTTAAATATTGTCAAAATGAAAGACAATGGTAAAGGCGTAATGAGGTAGAAAACCTCAACTGAAAGACAAAGAGAGTTTTCTAGAGTATAGAGCCAAACAATGAATCGTGGAGAGCTGAACATAAATATATAAAACAAATTTCGTAGTAACAATCAAATAAACAATTACATATATATACATATATGAATATATATACACACACACACATATATACATATATATATATATATATATGTATATATATATATATATATATACATATATACATATATACATATACATATATATATATATATATACATATATATATGTATATATGTATATGTATACACACACACACACACACACACACACACACACACACACACACACATATATATATATATATATATATATATATATATATATATATATATATATATATATATATAATTGCATGGCATAATATCTTTGAAATGAAAGCAAGTCAAGCCATTTTCATATTTGGGAAAAACAAACAAATATTAAAGGCAAATTGAAGAGTTAGTTTGTGCATTGTCAAAGAGAGGAATACAAGTGCATGGTAGAAAACCCTGTAATTGTGAACCAATGAAACCCTTTCCATGTTTGGTAGCAACAATGAAATAAAAAAAGCATTCCGTAGACTAAATTATTATGCATGGAAGAACAAAATAATACGATTGCATGCCAAAATATCTTTGAAAAGAAAACCATTCATACCATATATATGTATGGAAATATATAAGTATGAAAATATGTCTATGTACTATGTATTATTCTGTTCTTCCATGCACTATATATATATATATATATAGAGAGAGAGAGAGAGAGAGAGAGAGAGAGACAAAACAATACCATTGCATGCAAAATATATTCGAAATGAAAACAAATGAATCCATTTTCATATCTGGGAATAACAAACAAATATTAAAGGAAAATTGCATAGTTAAAGTTTGTAACTTGTCAAACAGAGGAATACAAGAATACAAGTGCATGATAGAAAACCCTGTAATTATGAACCAATGAAACCCTTTCCATGTTTGGTAGTAACAATCAAATGAAAAAATCATTTCGTAGACAAAACTATTGTGCATGGAAGAACAAAATAATACATAAACATGCCAGAATATCTTCGAAATGAAAATTAGTCATACCATTTTCATATTTCAGAATAACATGAGAATATTATAAGCAAATTGCAGAGTTAAAGTTTGTGCAATGAGCAAGACACGAATGCAAGTGCATGACATAAACCCTCAAAATGATAAACATTAAAACCCTATGAATATTTCCTAGTAACAGTCAATTATAACAAACAATATGCGGTGTGATATATTGTATCCATTTTCGTATTTTGGAGTAACAAACAAATGTAAAAAACAAATTGTAGAGTTAAAGTTTGTGCAATGATGAACACACGAATACAAGTACATGGCTGAAAACCAGTCAAACTTTTTTCATATTTCATCGAACAAGTCTAATAGTAATGAAAAACCATTTAAACCAGTTAAACCCATTTCATATTTCGTATAAGGAAGCAAATATGAAAAGCACAATGCAAAGTAAACGTTGTGCAATGAATAACACAAGATATTTTATAACACAATATATTGAAATGCACAATGTAGGGTAAATGTCGTACATGGACGAGTATAGAGGAAACAAAAACCAGTGAAACCCTTAACTTGAACTGAAATGACTTAACATTCATATAAACTATAAGTTCAAACCCCAGATATTGAGTTACAGGTCAATGTGACAAAAATTGACATTGGATACAACATATTTGCATTCCTAAGCATAAAGAACATAAATGAAAAAACCAATGTAAATAACATCAGTATGAAACCCCAAATATTTATAGATTTGTGGACAACATATTCATAGCATACAACATATTGGCATCAGGAGGCATAAAGAATTTGTTGCAGTAGAATACCTGTAGCTTCTTAGGGTGGTGGTGGTGCTGCCTTTGGACTTTCTTCATATTTCTAGAGCAAATTGTATAACTAAAAATGAAAGTGGGACAAGCTAAATGGAAATTGCAAGAGATTGAGTAATTCATTTTTGAATTTGAAAATCTCCTTATATGTTCAATGCTGGTTTGGTATGGAGTCTTTAATTCCTGTCCTTTTATTTTCAAATTTGAATTCTTGATCAGATGCCTTCAATTGCAGAGTTTGTATGTATTAATGGTGTGCAATCCTTGTTTGCTTGACAAGAGATTTTGGTGGCTTTAACACCATTGTTTTGGTGGTTGTAGGTGGCAAAAAAGGAGGAGGAACCAGTAATAGAGAGGTTTGATTTGACAGATGGGACACATATGAATGATTGATTTTCATCTGAGTGTTGTGTTGGTGGGCAAGTAGGATGGGTTTCAGCTGGATTGGATTTGGTGATGGGACATTCTTGGCTCTTAGTTAATCTCGTGGCATCCAAACTATCAAAAAGTTGGCTGTGATGTAATGTAAGTGGTGACATTATAGGGGAGCTTGGGTTATACTAATTTTATATTTTGGGTACATGTTTTAAAGCTACGGGCTAGTAATAAGCAATATGGCTTGTATGTTTGTGGTGTTAGATGTGCTTTGAATATTCTCTGACATGTAAGACTGCGAATATCTATTTATGTATGGGACACATATTCACCAATTATATAATACAATTTTGATGGTATAGTGATACGTGTACCCTTATTGACTTTGTGGGTGAAAACTGTTTTACATTTGCATATTCATCAGCTCTAGTGTGGAGCCCGTGTGAGACTACTTTTGTCCCAGTATAAATTCCCACCTTACTTTGGGCTCCTCTCCCCTATCTCATTTTTTTAAAAAAATTTCTCGCATACTTTGACACTAATTCATCTAATTCATCAAGATCTTAGTGTTTAGAGGCCATAATAACATTAGATTATATGTTTCAAAACTCTTCTCTTGCCATTTGTGTCGTTCAATCTTTAATATTGAATGCAAATGCTACGTCGTTTAAGACTTCTTTGTAAACAATGTACATAAACTTCATGGATGGATAACATGGGAAGTCTCCCCTCTGACTGGCAGGGACTAGAGTGCTACGGCTGCCCTAAATATATGCACATGACAAATTTTAGTGATAATAGTAAGAGCAGTTATACAGACTGGGAAGGAATGTTGGATTTATTTGTGAAATTAGACTTTCAAACTTCCTCACTTCAAATAGGTAAATACGGCTAGAAAATCCTGCACAGAAACAATTTGATTATAGAGGCCACAAAATACAGATCATTCCCAAAGAAAACCCTCTCGGAGCAACAAACCAGAATGCTTTCTTAGGCTCTCTCGGCGCCTCTTCAAAATCTACCAATGCATGGTTTGAATAAAAATTTAAATATCAACTGCTTGTACAGAATATAACGGCGATGCACATTGGCCCTACTAGCCACTTCCTGATCTCGTTTTATTGATTGTTTGGGATAAAAACGACCATTGATGGTTTTGGATGGTCACACAACTTCGATTGCAAAAAAACGAATATACAAGATATTGTCATTTATTTATCCAAGCACACAAGCCATGCCGTGAAATTTATTTAAATGGAAGTGCATTGAGTACTTATGGTTTAAAGATTGAGAATTTGAATTTCAAGTATGTTAAGCTCACATTATAAAACTTGTGGAGCGAGAGGTTAGTATTTGACAGGTATATGTGAAGAATGGGCGTGTGAAGGTTTTGAAAGGGTTTAAGCAGTGCAGCAACAGAAATAATGGCAAAGAAATTGGGAGAAATGGCGTTCAATAGGGGGGCAATTAATTGGTTTCCTGGACACATGGCGGCCGCCACACGTGCCATCAAGGAGCGCCTTAAGTTGGCCGATCTCGTTCTCGAAGTCAGGGATGCCAGGGTAGACTTCTCTTTCTCTCTCTTTCTTATTTTCATTTCGGTAAAATTTTCCCGTGAGGAAACTTCTGGCTTTAGATGTAACTATAGGTCTGTTGGGGTAGGGTCCAAGATAAGCCATATCCATAGTCTAATTGGATGTGGTAAGTGTGGTCTGGTTGCATGTGGTATTTTACTCAATTTCAACAATGTCTCGGGGTGATTTGAAACTGGGGGCTCCTTTATCACTTGAAACTAGCCTGAGAAAGTTGGGTATAGTATTTCACGCAATTGTAATAGTTTATCATGTCTCCTGTGATTTGAACATGGGGCTCCATTTTGAAAGGACAGACCATTCTAATACTTGAGCTCATCCCGGAGGAAGCAACATTAACTTTCTGTTTCATTTGTTTGCATAATATAATACGGGACAATTCTATTGTGTTCATATGACCCTTTTTGTGCAACCTTCGGCTGGATGCCATGACCAAGGGGTTTCTCTTTGCTTAAATACATCATGGACTTGCACCAGACCTCATCTGTTTGGATGTGCTATTTGTAGCGAGCAGGATGCCATATTTTATACAATTTCCAGTGGGCCTAGACATCCCTTCAAGATACCCGCAACATTCTGAGGATGGGGATGAGAAGTCCGCTCTCTGAAAAGGAGAAGGTCCAGGGGATTTTCCCTTAATCTTTGTTAAAATTGGGGATGTCCCGGCATTCCAGTGATATCAGGATGTTCCCACACGCCTGCACCTTTTGGACAGCAAAAAGACAAAAACGTGGAATGCTTCCTGTGAGCTTGCTGTGACTGAAGTCAGGCCTTCTCAGTTGGAGTAGAGAGGCGAGTGAGGAATCCAGGTAACTTTCCAGATTTAGCAAAGATAAATTGATTGTGCTCACCTGCTGGAATTTGTCACATGTGATTCTAGTCCATTTGTATAGGATCCGGGAAGATTCGTGCATCAGAGCTGGGACTTTGTAAATTTGGTTAATATGTACCATAGTAGCATTGTATATACATGCCAGCGGCAAGGTAAACTGAAAGTGTAAATGGAATTTAATTACAAGGGTTTAAAATGGGAAAAAAATGACAATCTACCCTACACTCTAAACCCTAGAAAATGGCAGCCTTTTTGAAAAAAAAGTGAAAAAATGCGGTTTATTGAATAATCCGTGTTTTTTTCAAAACAACCCATGTTTGATCAGGTTAACTGGGTCAAAACTGCGCTGATTTGGCCCAGCATGGCTCGGGTGCTGGGTGACAATTGAATGTGGTTAATTGGATTTCATTCCCTTTTTTCCTTCTATGAGATATACTATTATAACTGCCTGGTGGTTGATATAGGGGTTTATGGCCAATTGTGAGAGGTGTGTATGAATAACACAAGATGGCCTTCCTTAGGCAAGTTAACTCTTTGTAACTGTATGATGTACTTGAGTAATTTGTGGCTTAGTTTCAATATTATTTTTCTTTGCTGATGTACCTTGGTTTATTTCTTTATGTTTGTGAAAGGAAGTAGAGGTGCAGAATATGCTCCCTACTTAAATCTATGAGAAGACATATGTGCAAAAATTACATTAATCATACAGTTATAAGAAAATAAACACAAGCAATATATCATAACATAGTTATTTATGTGGAAAAACCCTTTTTGAGGAAAAAACCTCACACTTCAAAGAAATTCAATGTATTGTTCAGTAATCAATGCTTACAATACGTTTGCAGAGTGTAAGTCTTTACATGAATATTACCAACAAGAGATTTCGAGAATTCTGGCAGCATAAAGTACCTACAAAACTCATTATGAAACTTCTATCTCCAACACCCAATAAATAGGAGAAGCAATACATGAAACCATCCAATGGTGATTAGGAAACCATGAGCTAAAACCACTCAAAATTTGACTCCCATATCCCCTGATAAAAATCCAATGCTCAAATTCCAAGATGAATCCATAGACTAAAAATAACATATTCCTTCCACCTACCATTAATTAGTTCATCATAATCCACTCACCAACTTGGGCACTCCATTTTGGCTCCATTATCTCCATTCGAAGATGCTTTATGATGTGTCATAACATGCATCATTTTTTATAACTCTCTTATGTGTCATAGATGTTCTTATATTTCCAATGTGGGAGGCCCAACTTTTGGAGGCCATAACAATTGATTTGAGATTGAGCTTGTTTTTTTAAAAATTGTAGAGCTCTAAGAGGTCCATCCATTTTGCCATCACCAACTTGCCTTGCTAAAATCCTGTTTCAACATTTATTAAAGCAACAAACGACCCTTATAGCCTTGAAAATTGCATTTGTTTTTGGTTTTTAATATTAAGATACAAGGTTGAGACACCTTTCTTAACATTCTCCCACTTGTTGAATACTTTGCAAGAGCAAAGGGAATACCAATGCTATCAATTATTTGTTAGGAGTCAAGATGCCCATTGACTCATTACATCACCTGAAATTCTTTGTGTGAATTGGCTTTGTCAAAGCATCTCCAACATTCTTCAAAGTGTTGGCTTTTTCCAGCATCATCCTTCCATCTTCTACCATGTCATGGCCAAAATGCTATTGGACATCTATGTGTTTCATTCTTGCATGAAAGGTTTGAATCTTTGCTAGACTTGACACTTTGGATGTCACAAATAACTTTGATAGCATCTCGACAGCCTCACATCTAAACACAATCTCTTAAGCTAGATGGCCTCCTTACAGGTATGAGTGGCTTCCACATACTCAACCTCTATAGTGGACAAAGCGATTACAGCTTATTGCTTACTTATCCAACTAATAGCATCACCGAATAAACAACATGCAAATCCATTGGTGGATTTTCTGCTATGAACACCTCTTGCCCAATTTGAATGCACAAATCCATGAATATCCATTGAGTGCTAGTCCCTTGTAGAATCACCATGATAACAGATAAAGTACTTGGAGGTACTTTGCAAATATCTAAAGACCCTTTTAATTGCATGCCAATAATCTTGTCCAGGATTAGCTGTAAAGTGACTCAAGAGTCCCATTGCTTAGGCAATGCTTGGTCTAGTACAAACCATAGCATACAACAAACTCCCAACTACAATGACATAAAGAACATGAGCCATATCCTCCATCTTTGTGAGTGTTGTAGGACATTACTCCATTGAAAGCTTAGTTTCCATAGAAATAAGAACACTATGGTCTACAATTTTCTATGTTGAAATGTTGAATTATGGAGTTCACATACTTACTCTTGCCCAACTAAAGCCTTATGTTCACTTTATTTCTTCTAATTTGCATACCCAAGATGTACTTGACAGCTCCCAATTCCTTCATTTCAAATTGTGTTGAAAGCTAAGACTTTAAATCACAAATCATATCCTTACTATTACCAAAAAACAACATATCATCTACGTACAATGTGATAACAAGGAATCAATCACTGTCCATTTTATAAAGAAACATGGTGATCCATTTTGGATCTTAGAAATCCCAAGCTCAACATAAACAAATCAAACTTTTGGTTACCATGTTCTAGGAGACTGTTTGAGATCATACAAAGATTCTTTTAATCTGTAAACCAAAGATTCCTTGCCTTTAACAACATAGTGCTCTAGTTTTGTCAAGAATGTTGTTTTCACATCTGTTTGTTTTATCTCTAAATTAAAAGTTGCTGCTGCAAATAACAAGAACTTGATAGGTGCTAGCTTAACAATTGGGAAAAAAATCTCACCAAAGTCTATCCCCTCAACTTGGGAATATCCTTTTGCAACCAATCTTGCTTTGTACTTTTCAATACTGCCATCAGAATTGATCTTCTTCTTGAACATCCATTTACATCTAGTAGACTTTCTTCTTTCTAGTAATGGTACCAAGTCCCATTGTGCCATTCTTCTTCAATACAACCATCCTCTCATCCATAGCCACTCTCCAAGACTTAGAATCACCTATATGCATTGACCCCTCTACAATTTTAGGCTCATTAGTATTAGTAATCAAAGCAAAATTACATTTCCAATTAGGAGGAGTATACTTGTTTAGTTGTTGTTTCTATTGAGTGGACCTCCTTAAAAGTTGAGATGGAGGTTCTACCTCCTTTTTGGAATTGTTTGAATTAGCTGAGCTCTCCTCCTTAGGTCCTTTAGGAGTTTCTAGTTCAACCTTCTCGGTCTTTGGGGGTAGCTAAACAATATGTTTCTTTTCATCTTCTTCAGGCTACAAAATCATAGGAGAAGGCTTAATCTCTTTAAGTGTAACACTTGGCTATACATAATCTTGGCCACAGGGTCCCAAAGCTTGTTCCCTTTTCACACCAATACCATAGCCAATGAAGATACACTTAATTGACTTGTTCTCTATCTTTGACCACTTCTCCTTAGGCACATGAGCATATGCCTTGCAACCAAAAACATGAAGATGCTGCAATGAGGGCCTTTTGCCCATCGAAGCTTCCACACGAATCTTATTCATGAGAGGCAATGTAGGAGACCTGTTAATGGGTAACAAGCCATAGCAATTGCTTTTACCCAAAACTTCCACACCAAGTTGGCCCCACTAAATTGCTTTTCACACCAATACCATAGCCAATGAAGATGCACTTAATTGACCTGTTCTCTATCTTTGACCACTTCTTCTTAGGCACATGAGCATATGCCTTGCAACCAAAAACATGAAGATGCTTGCAGTGAGGGCTTTTTGCCCATCGAAGCTTCCACACGAATCTTATTCGTGAGAGGCAATGTAGGAGACCTGTTAATGGGTAACAAGCCATAGCAATTGCTTTTACCCAAAACTTCCACACCAAGTTCACCCCACTAAACATATACCTAGCCCTCTCTGGCAATGTCCCATTCTTTCTCTTTGCAATACCATTTTGTTGAGGGGTATACAAAGTTGTCTTATGACTTTCTATAATTCTATTCTATTATTCTTACAAAATTTGTTGAACAAAACTTACTACCATTGTTAGTTCTCAAATCCTTAACATTCCTATTAGTTTGATTTTCTACAAGAGCCTTAAACTCTAAAATGATGGAAAACTTCATATTTACTTCCAAGGAAATACATTCATGTTCTAGAATGGTCATCTATGAAAGATACATAATTCAAAGAGTTTGAAATTGAAGGAACATTTATAGAACCAAATGCATTAGAATGAATTAAATCCAACACCATAGAAGATTTGCGAGAACTTGAGTAAAATTGAATGTGGTTTGTTTACCAAATGTGCAATGCTCATAGAAATCAAACTCGAGCACAATCATTTAAACCCTCTACAAGTTTTTTATTTTTCAATGTCCTAAGATCCTTCTCACCTATATGGCCATTTCTTTGGTGCCATAGCATTGTTTTTTTGAAGGTAACTTGCTCTTAGAAGCAAGAACTCGCTTAAGTACCCATAAATCATGACCATCAAAAGTAGATACAACACTCCTTTTTGCTATTGGTTTTGATGGTGAAGGTGTAGGTTCTACAAATCTCTTCTTATAGGAACAAAAGAACTACTACACCATAGATTCTCGCACAATTTTACACTTTCCACTAGAGAAAACAATCTACATACCTGCATCATTGAGTTTGCTAACTAAAAGTAGGTTTTGTGCCAAAATGGGGATATGTAGTCTGAATAAAAATACATAGATGTTGCAGTATACCTGCAAAATTTGCAGCAGAGTAGTTCAAAAAATACATGAACATGCTTTTTGCTATGAAAAAGTGTTATATCATCAGTTTTTGCTATTGAATTCAATCATTTAGGCTCCTAGATATTTTGCATCTGAAAGGTTGATAATACCCCAAAAGTCTCTTTTGACATGGATGATATGGATCACTGCATTTGATTATTGAAAGAAAGGCCTTAATCTGTAGATTCATGGGGGCTTTCCCAGGTTCAAACTCTTAGATGAGATATTCAAGAGAACTGGACACCAAGCTGATCTGTTTGAGATTTTAATGATGCTCAAAGGATATTTTATGGCTGTCTTCTCCTCTGAACCAGAACACGACCAAGTTTTTCAATGTTGGTTCATGAAAAATTTAGGACTTCTCATGAAACATGAGACTTTGGCATTCAACCCAATAGAAGACTTCCCAACCACTGTCACAAAAGACGTGTCACTTCAATTCATCTCAAGTCGGCCAAGAGCAAGGTATTGAATATAATAATCACAATTCAAATAGCCGTTAGGCTAGCATTTGAATTGTCTTCAATCGCGCGGACTTGGAAGAAGCAGCTCGGCGCTGCTAATAACATCAACATTCCCTCTCAGCGAGGGATGATACTTCCAGCTGCACAAGACATATCACCTCATCGTGATGTCTACCACAATGGCTACAACCATATGTGGAAAAGAGAGATATCACCTCATCGTGATATCAGATATCACCTCAACATGATATCAACCATAATGGCTACAACCATGTATGGTATGTACAAGTGTTCATCACTTGCGTGATGTTGTCACCTCAACATGACTTTCACCATGGCTCTCCCAGAGGGTGAAACACAAGTACAAGAAAATCATCACAAACTCTCTCACGTGATGTTGTCATGGAGTCACACACATGACATCCACCATGGCTCTCCCAAAGGGTGGAACAAGGGTTTTCACCTCTAACAAGGGATTTCACTTCGAACTTCTCTCACAGAGAAGAATTGCTTTAACAAGGGATTTCACCTCAACTTCTCTCACAGAGAAGAACTTTTTAAAGAGGATCACTGATACCGAGACTCCTTCTCAGTTAGGGTTGTATTCTCCACCATACCAAGCTTATCTCAAAAGTACACAAACTTTATCCTGGAGAGAGGCTTGGTGAGAATGTCTGCCATCTGCTCATTAGTGCTGATATACCTCAACTTTATAGCTTTCCTCAATACCATATCTCTAATATAATGGTATTTGATCTCAACATGCTTGGTTCTGTCATGAAACACAGGATTGACAGAAAGCTTCACACAACTCTGGTTATCACAATGAATGATAGTAGGCTCCATTGATTGTCCAAACAATCCTGCAAGGAGCTTACGAAGCCACACTCTTCGAGCTGCCACACAAGCTGCAATGTACTCTGCGTCTGCTGTACTCAATGCTACAGATGACTGCTTCCTGCTGCACTAGGATATCATAGCAGATCCCAAACTGAAGCAACATCCAAAGGTGCTCTTCCGATCAGTGACACTCCCTGCCCAATCAGAATCAGTATAACCATGCAGCTCCAAGTCCACATTTGAAGAATATCTCAACCCATATCCAACTGTGCCACGCAAGTATCTTAGGATATGTTTCTCTGCAACAAGATGTATCTGTCTCAGTTCACACATGAACTAACTAAGTGCACTCACAATCATAACAGATATCTGGTCTAGTATTAACTAGATACATCAAGGACCCAATCGACTGCCTGTACATCGTAGGATCCACAAGATCTGAACTAGCTGCAGCCTCCTTCAACTTATGTAGGTTGGTTTCCATAGGTGTAGATATGGATTTGCAATCCATCATGCCAAACCTCTTAAGTATGTCAATAGTATACTTCCCTTGACTTAGAATCATCTCATCTGGCTTCTGCCAAACTTCTAAGCCAAGGAAGTAATGCATGAGCCCAAGGTCCTTCATCTCAAACTTAGAAGCCAACTCCTTCTTACATTTGAGAATGAGGTGATCTTCTCCAGTAAGAATCAAATCATCAACATACAAAACCAAAATCAATGCTTCACCATCAATTACCTTAAAATACAGATTTGAATCCGCATCATTCTTAGAGAAACCCAAGCTTGACAAGTAACAATCAATCCTTTCGTACCATGCACGAGGAGCCTGCTTAAGACCATACAAGGCCTTCTTCAGCCTGCAAACATGAGACTCCTTCCCATGTACCTCGAATCCATTAGGTTGCTCGATATAAACTTCTTTCTCAATCACACCATTCAGACAAGCTGTCTTCACATCCATTTGATGAATCTTCCATCCTCTAGATGCATCAATGGCAATAATGGTTCTGACAGAAGTGTAGCGAGCAACAGGAGCAAATGTTCTTCATAGTCAACTCCCTCTTTTTGTGAGAATCCTCTAGCCACAAATCTTGCCTTGTACTTTTCAATGCTCCCATCAGCCACATGCTTGATCTTGAAGAGCCATTTTGAAGATACCATAGATTTGCCTTCGGGTCTAGGAATGATGTCCCAAACATCATTCTTGAGAATTGACTGATACTCCTCTGACATAGCATCTCTCCAAACCTGTTGACTAGAAGCTTCCTCAACAACTGGAAGGCTCAGACTCAATAATCTGACTCATCAAAGCAACATAACTGGAGAACTTATGCGGTCTCTTACTTTCTCTGAAGGTACCTCTTGGAGCTGCAAACCTTTTTGCCTCCTGCATTGTTTGCCTAGCCCAAAGAGGTCTTTTTCTCCCAATCACAATATCGGAAGGCCCATCAGTAGGTTCCAAGGGCTCAACTGGATCAATATTTTCCTTTGGATCTAAAATCTCCCTCTGAATCTCAAGAGTATGGTCAACTTCCATATCCTGAGGAGACTCTTCATTATCAATCTCCATATGAGTACCCTTGGATCTCCTGAATGCAACATCTTCCTCAAATGTGACATCCCTACTGATCTCGATCAACTTCTGACCTAGAATGTATATCTGTAGGCTTTTGATGTCTCACTGTAGCCCACAAATATTCCCTTCTTGCAGAAGGCTCCAACTTTGTTCTCTTTTCCTTTGGAATATGAACATAAACTGGACATCCAAAGATCCTCAAATGACTCACCTCTGGCTTCTTTCCAGTAAAGGCTTCTTCAGGAGTCATGCTTTCCAAGATTCTATGAGGACTTCTATTCTGAACATAGCTGCAGTCCTAGAAGCTTCTGCCCATAGGAAGGTTTGCAGATCCTGGTCATGGATCATGGCTTTTGCTACTTCCACGATCGATTTGTTCTTTCTCTTTGCAACACCATTCTGTTGAGGATTATAGGGAACACAAAACTCCCTCTTAATCCCAGCTTCAACACAGAAATTCCGAAAGCTGCCAGAAGTGTATTCTCCTCCATTATCAGATCTTAGGACTTTGATTATTTTCCCAGAAAGGTTCTCTACCTGAGCTTTGAACTCCTTGAACCTTTGTAACACTTCCTCAGACTCTTTAGTTTTCAAAAAATAAATCCAAGTCTTTCTAGAGCAGTCATCAATAAAAAGAATGTAATACAAGAAACCACTCGAAGAAGGAACAGACATTGGACCACATAAATCAGAGTGAATGAGATCTAGAATACATTTAGATTTACTTTCTCTACTATGAAATGGAGCTTTTGTATTCTTACCCATTGCACAGCCTTTGCAAGTACCTTCATGCTCCTGGTTGAATTTAGGAAGGCCCATAACCATCTTCTCCATGATAGGTAGAGCTCGAAAGTGAAGATGAGCCAATCTTCGATGCCAAAGATCACACAAGCTTGAAGAATCATGAACTAATGCCTGAAGTGGACAAGTGCATAGCCTATAGAGGCTCTCATGTCTAACACCAATTACTTGAGCAGTCTTGAAGTTGGAATTCTTCGTCCACACAAGTACTTTGCCTTTGGAGAAGGCAACTTGATATCCTTTATCTTCTAAAGCTGAAATGGAGATAAGATTACGCTTGATTCCTGGAACATAAAGGACATCACATAACTGTAGTGTAATGCTGGAATCCAAATGGAGAGTAGAGGTCCCAATCCCTTTCACGGAGTAGCTAGCATCATCTCCAATAATGACTTGTTTAGTAGAATCTCTCTCCACCAAGCTTGATAAATGCTCCTTAAAACCAGTGATGTGTCGAGAAGCACCACTGTCGATCAGCCAAGTGTTGGTGTCTGTAGGTACATTGCTTGACAATGCCGAATAGAACAAGTATTCACAAGAGTCCTTTCTGAGGAGAGGCATCATCAACATCTGCAATGGTGGCCTGCTGCTTAGGCCTGGATGGACAATGCTTGGCAAAGTGACCATACTTGTCACATCTAAAGCATTGGACTTTGGATAAGTCTCTCTTCTTCTTGAATGCGGGAGCACCATCATTTCCTTTATCTCGATTCCTTTTGAAGAATCCTTTCTTCCCATCTTTTCCTTTCTTCTTCGAAGAGTGAGAGGTGAGAACATGAATATCTTCATTAGTTGAACTTTGACCAACGCCTCTAGCCGCCAACCTTGACTCCTCTTGAATGCAGTCGGCCCTCAAACGATCAAACTTAGGAAGTTTGGATCTTGCACTGATTCCTTGAATGTAGGACTCCCATGATAAAGGAAGACCATTGAGAGCAAGCATGGTCAATTCCTTATCATCAACCACATGACCAATTGTAGAGAGCTGATCTCTCAATTCCAAAATCCTCATGAAATAGGCAATCACTGTTTCTCCTTTTGCCATCTTCACATGGTGTAGTTGTTGCTTTAGTGCAAGTGCCCGGCTGGTGTTGTTGATTTCGTACATCTCCTCCAAAGTTTTGAACATGTCCCTTGCCGTCTTCAACTTGGAGACAATCGGAACAATATGATCTTTAACGGAATCAACCAACATCTTCTTTGCCTTGATGTCTTTCTTCCTCCACTGCAACTTCTCTTCTTCCTCCTCTGGTTCGGGAACTTTGGTCTCCACAAACTCAGCCAAGTCATTCTCTTCCAAGGTGAGCATGATTTTGAACCTCCATGATGTGTAGTTGGATGCTCCCTCGAGTCTATCCTCAATTTTAAGACCGTTCACCATCTTAACTAAAATAGAGATAGACAAAGATATTAAAAAGAGAGTATCGCTGCAATAACAAATCTGATCACGATCTTCTTCAAACCCGCTCTGATACCATGTTAGTTTTATGATCAGATGTAAATCACAGAAAATTGATTCAAAATTAGACACAAGAACACAACAGATACCCTGGGAAAACCCTCCTCTTGAGGGAGAAAAACCCAGCAACAATATATCACTTATATATTGAATTATCACAATGATGATCTCCTTACAAGAGGCCGATATGAAGGCCTATATACAAGCATCAATATTATGATGCACACAGAAACATATAGAGACAAATTGCTGATCAACTCACAACCTTCAATAATGCCGAACTTAATCTTTGATGAACTTCAATCTGCCTTGTACAAATTCGCGCCAAGTAGAAGGAATGCAATAACAATAAAATCAATGATTGGAGTGATCACCAATCGAGCATATTTACAAGAGGAGAGGGAAGTCGTGTCTCTTCAAATCCAAGAGTCGGCCCAATATGAAAGGACGTGTTTCCAATAAGTGCAAGGTCAGCCTCCATAGAAGATCGCGCCTCCAAGACAAATCGAGCCTCTTCATTAATTAAATATAACAAATATTAAATATCTACAAAAGACGTGTCACTTCAATTCATCTCAAGTCGGCCAAGAGCAAGGTATCGAATATAATAATCACAATTCAAATAGCCGTTAGGCTAGCATTTGAATTGTCTTCAATCGCGTGGACCTGGAAGAAGCAGCCCGACGCTGCTAATAACATCAACAATGCTAAGATATTTGTTAGTCAAAATTCCTTCAAACAAATTGCAAACATAAACAGACCAGTAACATACAAACTGTTTGATGAAATGCCTGTGTACTAAACTTGTGAAAATGGCAAAAAATTGGTTCAAAAATTAGCCCAGCATATTACAGTGGTATCAAAGCCATGTATCCTGCCAGCTAGTGGGGATTTGTGCAAGCTTATGATAGTAGAAATTTCTTATGCAGCTGGGAGGGTCTCACAAGTATTATTTTAGATGGAGGCCAAATGATCCACTGAAACAACTGGAGATTGAGAAGAAATTGCTATTGCAGATTTGTTCGGTAAGAGAGTTGCAAAGAACATGGGTGATAGGGATGATCCATAAAATCCTAGTATTATGCAAATTTTAAATGACTTGGCTAGAGGACAACAACAATTGATTCAGTCACTCACTTAGTAGATGCAAAACAATAATGGCAACAACACAAACAATGGAAATAATGGAATTAATGGCAACCATGGAGAGGGAAGTAACACTAACATTTTGGTTAACAACTCTAGGGCAGCTGGTAAAACAACACATAGACCTTTAATGTCTAATTTGTTGGAGTCACAGCCAAGAGGGCAAATAGGACAACATGACGGTGGTGAAGGTTTTGTATACTATTTGAGGGAATACCAATCACTAGGTGATGAATTTCATGCAACCATGTCTTTAGCAGATTTTTGCTAGGTGAATTGTAGGAATAGACCCAAAGGATATAGGGGACAAGGACCTAACTAGGAGTTGTAGCATAGAGTGGGCAAGTTGTCCATTCCTAGTTTTGATGGTTTCAACAAGTGTACTGCACGTTCATGGGTACAAGAATTAGATACATACTTCTAGCTTAACCCCATGTTAGAAGGGTACAAAAATTAGATACATACTTCCAGCTTAACCCTATGCTAGAAACAAAAGCCATTAAGTACGCCATACTTCATCTGGATGGAGAAGCTCATGAGTGGTGGTACCATGGGTTAGTGACCTTGGGGCATGACAATATTACCTTATATGCTGATTTTACTCAGAGGTTGATTGACAGGTTTGATTAAAAGGACCTTGAGCTACATTTTAGAGAATTGGCACAATTGAGACAAGTAGGATCAGTTGACTCTTACATATATGAGTTTTAGAAACTATCAGTCATGGTCACAAATGTTTTTGAGCATAGATTTAATTGTGCTCTTTATGGAGGGATTGTCAAAACCACGTTGGGTCAAAGCATTTGGTCCAAATACTTTGCATGATGCCATCGAGAGGGCTTGAAACATGGAGAGTTCAACTCCTCGAAATAAATTCCATCCCAAACCATTTCCACCGAAGAAGGATAAGAAATCTTACCAAAAAGAGTGGCCTAAGAAGAAATACATGGATGATGAGGTTAGGAATGAACTATGCAAGAAGAACCTTTGCTTCTCTTGCAAAGAACCTTGGGAGCCTGGTCACAAGTGTCTGGGGAAAGGGAAGGTTCATTACATAGAGGTGGTTTCAGATGATGAAGAGGAGAAGATAGAAGGAGCTACTAGTAGTGAGTAGGATGACTCAGAGGGGGAACCGACTAATATGAAGTGACATCCATTGGAAGAAGAGAAGGGAGGAACCATCATGACTATTTCTAGTACTTCTAGGTATAATTCATTTAGAGTAAGAGGGGTCTTACAAGAGCAGCAAGTTACCATCCTAATTGACAGTGGGGCAACCCACAACTTTATAGATGAGGCCCTAGTGGCCAAGAGGGGTTTACAGATAGAGGATTTCGAGGGCTTTAGTGTGATGGTTGTAGATGGCTTCACCATGACTTGTACTGAGCGAATTCCACAATCAAGCATAGCATTAGGTAATTACACAATGATAGATGATTTTTATGTGATAGGCATTGGGGAGAGCAATGTAGTCTTGGGAGTTCAGTGGTTACACTCATTGGGGAAGTACTCGCAAAACTTTCAGACCATGGAGCCAAAGTTTAGAGTGGATGGAAAGAAGGTGGTCCTAAGGGGTATGTCCAATGGTGCACCCAAGACAGTGACAACTAAGAGGATGGAGAGTATATTCAGACATGGTGATGTTGCTTGGGCAGCCCAGTGTTTAATTTCTTCCAAAACCCCTTTTGTTGGTGATGGACAGTATCATGTGGATATCCAATCCGTTTTGAATAAGCGCAGTGTGGTCTTTAGTGACATTCCTCCTAGAAGACCTCCTGATAGGGGTTTTGATCATGTGATCGAGCTGGAGGAGGACTCTAAGTCCATTATTACTACTCCTTATCGACATCCAAAGAGATTCAAAGAAGACATCGAGAAAATGATTAAGGAGTTATTGGATATGGGGCACATCAAGCCTAGCTCAAGTCCCTTTGCTTCTTTATATGTCTTGGCGAAGAAGAAAGATGGGACTATGCAAACACAAATTGATTATTGTGTACTCAATAAAAAGAATATCTAAAATAAGTATCCGATTCTCAGGATCGATGAAATTTTGGATGAGTTGCATGGTGCAATATATTTTTTGAAGATTGATCTTCACTCTAGATACCATCAGATCAAAGTTGGGAGTAGGACATTCACAAAACAACATTCAAGAGTCATTATGGACACTATGAGTTCCTGGTCATACCCTTTGGGTTGACCAATGCTCCCACTATCTTTTAGTCTTGCATGAACCACATTTCAATAGGTAGTTGTGGAAGTTTTTACTGGTATTCATGACATTCTTATTTATAGGAAGACTTGGGCAGATCATCTTAGGCACCTTGATGAGGTGTTGGGCATCATGGAGGCACAATCTTTATTTGCCAAAACTTCCAAATGTGAGTTTGGAATGACATAGGTACTTTACTTGGGGCATGTGATTAGTGCGAATGAAGGTCAATCTTGAGAAAATTCAGGCTATATTGGATTGGACATCATCGAAGACACTAACATAGTTGAGGGGATTCTTTAGCCTTTGCAATTACTACAAGAGGTTTGTGAAGTTGTTTTTTAGCTTGTTGCACCTCTTACAAATCTCACTAAAAAGGGAGATTTCAAATGGACTAAGAAGTCTTAGCGCACATTCGACAAGCTTAAGGAGGTAATGAACACTTGTCCTGTTTTGGCATTACCTAATTTCTCTCAGCCCTTTGTGTTGGAGTGTGATGCTACCTTGTGAGAGGATTGGAGTAGCACTTATGTAAAACAAGCATCCCATTGCTTATGAGAGTATGAAGCTTCGTGATGTAGAGAGATTAAATTCCATCTATGATAAGGAGATGCTTGCCATCATGCATGCATTGGCAAAATTCAGGCAGTACTTGGTAGGTGGAAAATTTGTTGTTAGAATAAACCATAATAGTTTGAAATACTCTTTGGAGCAAGACTTGAATGAGCAACAACAAAAGTGGGTCAGCAAAATCCAAGGATATGACTTTGACATCGAGTATGTGAAAGGGAATAGGAATATTGTAGTGGATGCTCTTTGCAAGAAACCCACTATATGCTCCTTGATGGAGATTTCAGGTGATTTTAAGGCTCATCTTTTAGTTGAGTATTCCAAAAACACTTTTGAATGCGAGTTGATGGATGGTAGGATTCAAGATGACAGGTACAGTGGTAGATGAGGTCATCTACTACAAGGACATAATTTATTTGGTGCCTAAATCGAAGTTAAAGGAGATAGTTTTAAGGGCCATTCATGATACCCCCCTTATAGGACATCTAGGTTATTTCAAAACCTATTAGCAGATTAAAGAGAGATTCTCTTGGAAGGGTCTCAAATATAATGTCTTGCGTCATGTTCGTGAGTGTATAACTTGTCAGCAGAACAAGTTAGAGCACACTTTCCCAGTAGGTTTATTGCAACCTTTACCTATCTTTGAGCAAAAGTGGAAGAGTATACCTATGGATTTTATCGTAGGTTTTCCTAGAGTGCAGGGTCGAGATTGAATCTTTGTGGTAGTTGACAGGTTGACCCAATATGCACTTTTCTTTGCCATATCTTTTGAATACAAGGCATTGCAAGTCGCATAATTGTTCTTTAGAGAGGTATTTAGACTTCATGGATTACTAAAAAACATTGTCCATGATTGGGATAGCAGATTTCTCTGTGTCTTTTGGCAGGAGCTATTCAGGTTGGCTGGCACAAAGTTGACCTCGAGCACCAGTTACCACCCTCAGACTAATGGTCAGACGGAGATTGTTAACAAATGGGTGGAATGATACTTGCACAATTATGTTGTAGGGTAGCAAAAGGCTTGGATTAGTTGGTTGCATTTGGGTCAACATTGCTACATTACCACCTACCATATGTCGATTGGGATGACTCCTTTCCAAGCATTGTACGGATGTGATGCTATGTCTTTTGTAGACTTGGCATTTGGGGACAACAAAGCTCCTAAGGTGAAGGATTGGATATAGGAGAGTCAGGACATCCTTAAGTCACTTAAGGATAACCTTCAGTGTGCACATAATTAGTAGAAGATCTATAGGGATAGGCACAAAGTTGAGAGAAGATTTGAGGTGGGAGATTTAGTTTTCTTGCGCCTACAACCTTACAGATAGTCTTGTTTGAAGAAGAGTGGTGTTTAGAAGATGAAGCCTTGCTTTTATGGCCCTTACAAGATTGCATGGAAAGTTGGTGAAGTAGCTTATGAATTGGAATTGCTTGAAAATAGCAGAATTCATAACGTGTTTCATGTTTCTTGCCTCGAAAAGGCACTTGGGAAGCACATCACTTCATCGCCAGAGCTTCCATTGTTGGATGAGGAGGGCATATTGGTTTTTGTTCTTGATGTTATCTTGGTAGTCAAAGAGAGGAGATTGAGAAGCAAGGTGCTTAAGGAGTATCTCATTAGATGGAAGGACTTGCCTTTAGAGGATGCTATTTGGGAAGGTGAACAGATTTTACAGCATCCGAATCTTTGAGCTTTGAGCCTGAGGACAAGCAATCTCGCGAAGGGAGGATTGTAATGTCCCTTTCTATGGAGTAATCGGAAATGATCCATTTTGTCTATTTAATTCTTGTAGGCTAATTTTGGGCTATATCAGGTAATGAATTAGTCAATTAAATAAAGTTGTCCAATAAAGCAAATATTATAGATGACTTTACTTTAACTAATTTAATAAGGGAATAAGGGGCTTAAATATTTTAAAAGAGAAATATTATAAAGTCACTTTATAAAAGTGCATTAAAAGATATATTTTGAGCGGGAAATTAAAAAGTAACTTCGGGTGATTTTTATGGGAAAATATAAAGGAAGATTTTAAAGCTCATTTGCATATGCTTGTTTATTTTCTCTATTGTGGAGTTTGAGCTTTGAGCTTGAGCAAACCCTAGGACGAAATCCCTAAGGGTATTGGTTTTGGTAGTGAAACATCTACCTTGGTGATTGCAAGTGGAATCACACAGGTTTCACACATGTGGATAAAATTGCATAATTTATTAATTTGTGAAGTCTTGCAGGCAAGGCAAATTATCTTAAATATTCACAGGTCGAAGAATCCGAGGAAATAGCAAAGCGGAATGTTTGAGGAAATTGCAAAGTGGAATAAATAAAATATTATATAGATTTTATTGCTGCCTATACACCCAACTGTACCATCTACTAAATGTTGGAGGACACCGCACATGTGCAAGGCAAAGTAAATATGAGTGGAATGATGGATATTAGTCTTCAAAGGATCCCATGTGACCATTGAAATGTTGATTATGCTAGTCGCAGCCTTGTTTAGGCTTGGAAAACTTTGACGCAGCTTACCTAGGAGTTTCACAGCTTATACTAGTTGCTGATTTAATACCTCAGGCTGCCGTACTTCCTTTTGGGGGTGCTGTACCATACCAGGACAGGCCGTACAGCTGTGAGGATTAGAAAAATGAAATAATATTTGGTATTTTGTCTATTCTAAAAACAGGTCAGCCTTCTAGCATTTAAATATTGAGTTTTCTATGGTGGCAATCAGTTGTGTTTATTTTAATGAGTATGCACTTTTGTAACAACAGTATATAGAATGAACAAAAAGGTTATCTGTGCACTATATTATGCAATAATATTGTGTATGCAAGAATGATATCAATATTTGAATTCGTAGATGTAATGCTAAGATATTTGTTAGTCAAAATTCCTTCAAACAAATCACAAACATAAACAGACCAGCAACATACACAAAAGAAAGAGTAATATTAGGAGATTCTAACACCAAATGCTTTCACAAACAACATTTCAAATGCTGTATGGCAGCTCCAAAAAGATGACAGCTCTCTTATCATTTGCTCCAATGCAATCCTTACCTATGCAACAATATATTTCCAAATTGTTCTTACAAAAGAAACAACAAGACAGAGGAAAACAAGAGCCCGACAGGACCTAATCAAGAAAGTCTTAGAAATTAATTGAGGAAGGGGACATCTAATTGATGCTGGGTCATGGAAAAATAACTAAAAATTATGGTATTTTTTCTTTGATAATTCCTGAGGCCCTAATGGATTTCTGATTTAATTCTATCAAACTTATTGGGATATTTGTAATGATGATTTGTTGGCTTTATTGGAAGAGTTGCCAAACTATGAAATTACTTTACTTTAAATTGATATTGCCCCTCGTCCCCAAAATTTCTAAGGCAGATCACTGAAATCAACACTGGGTTCTCACAATGGCTATTAACCACACAGTCTCTGAACCTCATGTTGAAGATGACTCAAAAGTTATAGTTCATATAAGGCATGGCTAGTCCTTCACATTGCCATCATTTGAAGTAATTCAGCCACCAGATACAATTGTCAATTAAATAATATTTTCCAACAAATAATTTCTAATTTCAACTTGATATTAGAAGTTAATCTTCAATAATGTTGAAGAAATTAATGGGTTTGCAGATCAACTCCCAACTATGGCTTGAATTATACGAATGATTGTGTTTTTTTTGCACCTTCATAGGTAATCTCGGTCTACCTGCTAACATCCAAAATCTTGCAGCCATAGAGAAACCACCCTCTGAACCCAGATTTTTTGCTTATTTAAAAAAAAAATTGTCCTCAATATGTGGTCATTAGTTATAAGTGTGTTCATTGTATATGACAGTTCTTTATGGGATATGTTTCCTCTATTACTACATCCACCATTTGCAATGGCTTAAAAGTCTCCATATTGCCTTTATGGTCCCCTTTTTCAAAACATCACCAAAAGCCACCTTCTGTTGAGGGTTGGGGACATTGGACAATATCATATTTATCCAATTCATAAAAAGCATTGGTACTAATCCCCTCTCTATTTACCTAATACCTTGTCATGATAATCACCTTCAAACTATAACTCATCAGCTACCCTCGCTAACACTCCACTCATCTGTGCTTGATCTATAATTTCCTTGCAAACATCCTTGTGGGAAATTAATGATAATTATTTTTCCATCCATGCTGCAACTAACTGAATTTACTCAAATGGCAGTGATTATAAAATAGAGTAGTAGATTGTGCATGGAATGAATACGCTACTTGCATAACCATACAAAAATTTTAAGTAGGAAAACAAACCACATAATATGAAAGATCTTTACATTGGAAACCCCAAGATAGGGAAACCTAGCTAGAAGTGGCAATTACACATCATCATCTTCTTCTCTTGATCAAAGAAGTCAATAAAGAGAGCTCTAAGAGGATAAATCAACCCTCTTTGTTGTCTCCTATCCTCCTAATGCTGCTATGGAAAGATTTACTAGAGGCGTAAATTAGTTCTAAGTTTTAACTAAGAATAGTTGGTTACTTGCTATACATCACCAATTTGCTTCTCCTCCACAGTTGCCCTTTCTCGCACTCTTCAATTGCCTTAACTGGAAACTTACATCATATTGTAATGGTGGAAGTATCCTTTCATGAACCAAAGGAGTCCCAAGAGGCTTAGATTGAAAGAGATGTTTTTTTGTTGTTACTTTGCCCATACAAATTCTTGTGCTGAAACTGCTACATTAAGAAGATTGACTATTGTTAATGTCCAGTTGGATGAGAAACTGTCTCTTCACTATTCATTAAGTCTGCAACTTGGGAGGCCATAATTTTCGTATATGGACTTGAAATCAGTTACTTTTTTTTGAAAGTGCACATTTTTTTAAGAGAAATTCATTTATGGTATAAAATTAGACTTTTGGTGAAGCATAACCTATGTTTTATCCTATTGAAGTACTTAGTAAACAATGTTTTTGTTAGGGGTAGCAATGCACAAATTGGCCATTTGTTAACTTTATCTCTTTTGTTGATCATGACATGTTCTTGGAATATATTGAGTATTTTGACGTCTTTCTGTGATCCTTACATATCAATGCTATGGAGACAACTCACACCCACATGACTATTGTTTACTATTCCAATTCCCTTTCACTATGTTCTCCCATAGTGTCTCATATACATTTTTTAAAGATTATTTTTTTCATTTCCTTTTATCTTCACTAGCTCATCCCTACCCTTTTTGTCCACATGACCCCATGTATATGCCTTGCGTGGCCTTCTATCCCAATTTATTTTTTTAACACCTCCACCACCCATACCATTATTCCTCTTCCCTTCAACACCTAAGTTGTTTGGTGATATCATGAAATATCCCTCTTAGTTTTTTCCTGAATTTTTTAGCACACAACACTTCACTCGTTAATGTTAGCCCAGGAAAGATGACAAGCTGATGTTAGTTTTTCAGATCAGAAATGCAAATAAGTAGAAAATTTCAATATATAGAACAATGAACACAGTATTTTTACCCTGGGAAAACCCTCCTACTCGAGGGAGAAAAACCCAGCAAGATATTCTCTTTATAAATCAGAAAAATAAGTGCAGAAATAGCACTCAAAGTCAGGCCCTAGAAGAGGCTGAGTCTCATACAATGAATAATACCACTTCTCCTTGAAGCGAATCTTGAATACACAAAAGTAATGACACTTCTCCTTGATGCTAATCTGCTGCTTAGAAAATAGGTCTGCTGCTGAAAGAATTCGAACTTGGAATGAATTGATTGGACACCAAAAATGAGGAGACACCTTCACATATTTATACAAGACTAGGCAAGCTCACTCTAGAGCCGACCTAGTAATTAAGATATTTGTTTATAAAACATGATGGCCGACCTGCTTTCGCTTAGGGAAATACCTCCCGCAGCTATAAAAACACTAACACTCCCTCTTAGCTAGGGGGGTATTCTCAAATATCCATGTCATGGAGTCTCTTAACATGACATCCACAATGGCTACATCCATTTGTGAAAAGAACACATCTCAGTCTCAGAGATGTACAAAAAATATCCTCGTCATGGAGTCTCTCAACATGACGTCTCATCTCAGTCTCAGAGATGTACAAAATATCCTCGTCATGGAGTCTCTCAACATGATGTCTCATCTCAGTCTTAGAGATGTACAAAATATCCTCGTCATGGAGTCTCTCAACATGACGTCTCATCTCAGTCTCAGAGATGTACAAGATATCCTTGTCATGGAGTCTCTCAACATGACATCTCATCTTAGTCTCAAAGATGTACAAGATATCCTCGTCATGGAGTCTCTCAACATGATGTCTCATCTCAGTCTCAGAGATGTACAAGGGCTTGCACCTCATATTTCTCCGTCTTAGAGAAATCTACACTACAAGGGTTTTCACCTCATATTTCTCCGTCTCAGAGAAATATACACGACAAGGGCTTTCACCTCATATTTCTCTGTCTCAAAGAAATAGGCTTTCACCTCATATTTCTATCTCAAAGAAATATACACTACAAGGCTTTCACCTCATATTTCTCCGTCTCATAGAAATATATACTACAAGGGCTTTCACCTCATATTTCTCCGTCTCAGAGAAATATACATTACAACAAATCTTCATGATGATGTGACTCCCTCTGAAGCTCTAAGTACTTGCATCAACCTCCTGACCTCCTTGTCCAAGATTGCCTGCAATGCTTGCCTTAGAGGAACGGTTTCCAAAGCACACCTCCGACACTACTAACTTGCGAGAGTCCAGGACTGTCCTCCTCAACCTCATCCCAGATCACCCTATTCTGAATAGGTTTGCGGAGCTACCAATGTCAAATCCAAATTGACTGTCTTGTGCAATTCTGTTCTCTGCAGCTGAAGAGGTCTTCCAAGGATTTTAGCGCCTGGCCTTGCAACACTGCAACCCACTTAGCTGACACCTTCACTTCTTCTCAGTGAGTCACTCTAGTTCCTCGAGACATAAGACACATAACTCCCTCTTGATCCCTGCCTCAATACAGAGATTGCAAAAATCCTTTGGAAGTGAACTCTCCTCCATTGACGGATCTCAAAACCTTGGTCCTCTTCCCGAACATGTCATTGTTTTACCCAACTCGCAAAGAACCGAAAACTGTTTTGCTTTCACAACTCTCAATCCAATAGCCATTCGCGTGTCTTCTCCAATGATCTTTGATAGCAGCCTCACTGTTTTCCACAATTCTTTCTAGGGCTGGCAATAGTTGACCATGCAAGAACCATAGACTGTTGTTCCAAATCAAGAGGACAGGATTTTTGTTGTACTGTTGTTTAGTGTCTTCATCCTTCTCAATCTTCTTTGCTGATGCAAACTCTCCATCCAAGGCTGACCCAACCTTGTGCCCTCGAGGGATGTCTCCAGTGAAGAATCATGAGAGTTATGTGCCACCAACTCAGTCCCATGGCTGCAAGCTATGTTTGTTCATTTCTCCAACCGGCATGACTTCCTCACAGGATGCCTCAAGCTCTTCCTCCCTTTGAATTCCTTATGCAATCTTTGAAAATTAATCCATCATCCTTTAGCTCCTCGATCCATCCTCCTCAGAAGCTCCTCCGCTGCCCCTCTCGTCACCAGTGATCTGTTGTCCATGTTTCTCAAAAGGCTCAGCCGCTGTGTCGTCCATGTTTCTTGCAGCATCTACACCAAGCCCAACCAGATGTTCCCCATTTATTTCAACAGTTTCAGGCACCATATGAGCTACTAATGCTGTTTTTGCTTTACTACAAAACAAGTCATTTCCTTTGGGCTCCAATTGCACATCTGATGAAGAATCACAAACTCTACCATGTAAATATTTTGTCATTGCTCCAGTTCCAATTTCATCACTAGTAAGCCTGTTCTTTTCCATGTCTATTTCTTCCATGCCAAAAGTACTAGCACAGTCCTCCCTTAACTTTACATTAAATTCAGAAAATTCCTCGCATTTACTAGCTTCAACCCTAGAATCTTCTCCTAAATCAAACCCTGAAGTATCTAACGATACAGCTACACCCCTACCTAAGTCGTCGGACATATTCGTTTTGTCCGAACTCAATCCATCTAACTCTATGGATATATCCCTAATTGAGCCATCAACCATTTTCATTCTCTTTGAACTAGATCCATCAAGGCACTTCTCTCTCTCCATTGACATATTAATATCCTTAACAAAATCTTTACCCTGAATTTTTGTATTTCCTTCCAATTTATCAACCTCCGTAGACACAGATGTCTCCACCCCTGAATTCTTCATGGGCTTACCATCAATCTCACAAATTTCTGTCTGTTGAGGAATCTGAGAAACTTGTTCTGATTCAGGAAGTACTCCAATCTGGAACATGATGCTGCCATTTGAAAACTCCGCCAAAAGCTATAGTAGAAATTATCCCAAAGTCAAATTGAGAAGAAGAACAAGCCGTAATTATTGAGCTTCCAATCCGAGGTAAAATAAAATGGCGGCATTGCTTCCTTTGGCAATGAAATACGGGCTTTAATGGACACAAAATTTTGAAGCTTTTGGCATAGATAAATGAAGCTCTAAACCCATTTAAACAAGACAACGTTATACGGGAATCCGACAATTTCCCTACAGGTGGCGGAATTATGCTGAGATCGAATTCTTTAGAATTCCAAACTTTTGTCCTTACTATTGGCTTCACAAATCGCATTCTTCAATTTTGTCTTATTTTCATCTTTGATAGGCCACGATCGATCTAGGTACTTTACCAAAAGCTGTGACTTGGATATCTCTGATGAAATATGATTTTAACAAGAGAAATCAATTTCAATTGATTTCTGTAATGATTGCAATCTATCTTCAAAATTCTGCAATAAGAAATTGTCCTCCCAGACAGAGTTCGATTTCCCACAACCTACAATTTTTGCCTAGTCAAATCTGATCGGATTTCCTGAACCTGGCTTTGATACCATGTTAGTTTTTCAGATCAAAAATGCAAATAAGCAAAAAATTTCAACATATAGGACAATGAACACAATATTTTTACCCTGGGAAAACGCTCCTACTCGAGGGAGAAAAACCCAGTAAGATATTCTCTTTATAAATCAGAAAAAGAAGTGCAGAAATAGCACTCAAAGTTAGGCCCTAGAAGAGGCCGAGTCTCATACAATCAATAATACCACTTCTCCTTGAAGCGAATCTTGAATACACAAAAGTAATGACACTTCTCCTTGATGCTAATCTGCTGCTTAGAAAATAGGCCTGCTGCTGAAAGAACTCGAACTTGGAATGAATTGATTTGGACAACAAAAATGAGGAGACACCTTCACATATTTATACAAGACTAGGCAAGCTCACTCTAGAGCCGACCTAGTAATTAAGATATTTGTTTATAAAACATGATGGCTGACCTGCTTTAGCTTAGGGAAATACCTCCCGCAGCTATAAAAACACTAACAGCTGAAAGCAACCCTTCACGTTCTGATCACCCAGATCCCAAAGTGGGCAAGGTGAGAGCATACGGTGTAAGGGATCTGTTAGTAATAAACTAAAATGTTGGAAGTACAAATGATATTGGCGGCAAGCCAACCAATATAGAAAATAGAAAAGCTTAGGCAGCAAGCCAGTGTCTTCCACTTTTCAGTGGGTAACAAAATCAAAAAGCAACTAGGCGGCAAGCCAGCCTTTTCCACTTTTTAGTGGGAATGAAAGCACAAGTACAAAAATGAAAGAGCTGATCAATACTACTGAAAACAGTGTTACAATATTGAGTTTTATACAATGTATCATTAGATAACTTTAGCAATATGAAGGCCCAAGAGTTGGATAATCATCTCCATGACAACTACAAAGATAAGCATCAAGAAATAAAGACAAAATATTGAAAAATACCAGGTCTGATATAAAATGGCAGCGTTCTGACTTTTTGATCAGCAAGCTTGGAACTCCATCAAATGCTCATAACTTCCTCAATACTCCTCCGAATGACCTCAAACTGAATGAATGGCACCTAAGGCCTAGGCGTCCAAGTACAAGCAGCTAAAGTCCTCCAAACAGCTCTGGTTATTTTTGCACGCATCCCAATGCACCCAAAACAAGGAAATAGGGCACTTTGAGGAGGGCGACGAGCAGCAAAAATCAGGTTCTTCCCCTAAAATTCTAAGATTCTAGGCAAGGGGGCACCCAAAATCATGGATCCAAACAAGCCAACACCCACAAAAATTTGCCAAGTCTTCGGAACGGTACGAGCATGAACGTGGGTCTGCAGTAGCATGAAAATAACACTCCAAAAACTCTAAACAGCAAAGAGCATACCAAAATATTCCTAGAAAACATCAAAGCCACACCAAACTGAAATCACCAATGTAGCCATCACCATTGAAGCTCAATCTGCAACCTCTGAGTGAAGAAGCAATCACTGATCAGCTAGGAGTTGTCTTTCAAACTTGAAATTGATGAAGAAACTAGGAGGCATCTCAACCTTGAAGCAAGAGTCTGAATAAAATTCAGGAGCACTTCATTATGAAAAGATAATGGATACCAAATGAAGAGGCAAAGCACTGTATTTATAGATTTCCAACCCTAGAAATTCAAACTTCTTTTCCCTCCAAAAAGGGATGCCCAAATAAGAGGTATAAAATAATACATATTAAACTCATTGCTTGAGAATTGTGGCGTCCACTTTACCTTAGGATAAAATATAACTTAAAACATTTCAATCTCCAATTTAGGCATACAAAAAGGTCCACCTTTTAAACACAACTTCAAGACATAATGCCTAGACATGGGGTCCAAAAGCGATATTGAAATACAATGTGACTTAAGTTATAAAACTTTCCTTTTTGAGCTCCAAGAATGCTGGAGAAGCCATTGCCAAAATAGAGCTGCCTCACTGCCAAAATTAGAAACTATGTGCTGAGCTGCTAATAGATTGTACTACCAAAAATAGTACTTACTAAAAATAGTAAGTGACTCCAAACTCTGTTTGAGCACAAACCAAGCAGTTGTCGTAACTTACTAAAAATAGTAAGTCCAAAAATATCCTTTGATTGAAATGCATGTCACGCCCTTCTGAAGCTCTCTGAAAACCGAGAAAGACCCAGAAGACAAACTGCCAAACTCTCGCATGCAACCCCTGAAAACTTAGAAGGAAGCCTCCTAGAAAATAGGAAACCCTAATTCTGCCTCCGACTAGCCTAAAAGACTCCGGAAATAGGCTAATGGCTACTGAAAAGCATAGGGCTAAAAATGGGGACATTACATATCATAAGTGTCATCCACTTGATAGGGGTCACGACTATGCAGTAGAGTTGGAGGAAGTCACAAGACCCGCCATGATTAATGAGTACTCCTTATCAACACCTCAAGCTGCTTAAAAAACAATATATATAAGGTTGTACAAGAACTACTTGACATGGGACATTTTGTACAAAGCAAAACCCATTTGCTGCATCAGTGGTATTAATTAGAAAGAAGGATGATTGTTTTTGCATGTGCATTGATTATTGTGTTTTAAACAAGAACATCGTAAGGAACTGGTTTCCAGTTCCTAGAGTGGGTGACTTGATTGATGAGTTGCATGGAGTAGTCATATTATACAAAATTGACTTGAGATATGGATACCTCTAGTTTACAATGGAAACTGGGGATCTACAAAAGACAACATTTAGAACACACCATGGATGTCATGAATTTTTAGTCACACCTTCAGGGCTCACAAATACACCCACAACACGAAAGCTAATATGAAGTAAGTTTATTATTTTGTGTTTGTTGATGACATCTTGGTGTATAGAATAAATATGGAACACCTTGCCCACCTCAAAATTGTCTTCAGAAGCCATGAAGATAAACATTTTGTTTGCAACAGAAAGCGTGTTTTTGTGGCACATGAACTACTTAATTTGGGTCATATCATCTCTAGTCACGCAGTCAAAGTAGACAAGTCCAATATTCAATCAATCAAGGAATGGCCTGGACTGAATGCTCTTATCAACTGAGAGGGTTCACAGGACTGCGGTTACTACTGGCAGTTTATCAAGGGATTTTCTCACATCACTGCCACACTTATGAGTTTGACCAAGAGAGACAGATTTGAGAGGTCAAGTTCAGCCAGCTAAGCTTGAATGAACTTTACAAAAATAATGTGTATGGGTCACATACTGGTTATTCCAGGTTTCTCTTTGCCATTTGTTCTCGAGTGTGATGCATCTAGACAGGGAATTAGGGTAGTTTTCATGTAACAAGGAAGACCCATTGCCTATGAGAGCCACATGCTAGATGACAAAAAGGAAGTTGGTATCTCTTTATGATTAGGGGATGCTAGCAATAATGCAATCATTGGCTAAATTCAAGCAATATCTTGTTTGTGGCAAATTCTATGTTCAAACTGATGATAATAGTTTGAACTACTTTCTTTCACAACATGTTCTCTATGTGTATGATCTAATTGAGTCAGCAAGTTGCAAATATATTGCTTTGAAATTCAATATGTGCAAAGGTAATAAAAATGTGGTAGCTGATGACTTATAAAAAATTCCTAAAATGCAGTCTATTTTGGCAGCTATTCCAAATTAGCAGCAATATCTTGAGGCAGAGTACGCTAAGGTAGATGAGCTTCTAGAATTGTTGGAGAATCAACAGGCAGATAGAGCCAAGAACATCAGGTATTCCTTATGAAATAGACCCATCTTTCTTGAGGAAAGAGTTGTTTTACGTCTCAAATCAAAAGTTTAAAATGAAGGTAATGACCCAAATCAATTCTTCCTCATTAGTTGGTCATGTTGGATTCTTCAAAACTTAGGAAAAAATTAGAAAAGCCTATAGATGGAAGAGGCTGGAGAAGAAAGTTATTAACTTTGTAGCAACTTGTGAGAAATAAATAAGGTGGAAATTGCTAAAGGTTCAGGTTTGCATTAATTGTTACCAATTCCCCAATGAGAAATGGGAATCCATCAGCAAGAATTGCATTATAGGGCTCCCTAAAGTAAGTGTTGAGGATTGTATCTTTGTTGTTGTTGGCCAAATAACCAAGTATACTCACTTTGCATCTCTGATATCACATATATATCTCATCAAATGGCATTGTATTTATGGAAAACTTTGATAAGTTGCATGGGATTCTCAAAGCAATTGTGAGTGTTAGCAATCCAAAATTCCTTAGTAAGTTTGGAAGGGACTCTTCAAGTTAATTGGTACCACTTTTATCTTTTAGTAGCAGCTACCACACTCAAATTAATGGGAAAAGTGAAAACAGACACTGTGAATGACACCTTGGAGGGTTATGTACAAGTTTTGTTTTTGATTAACAGTTCACATGGCTTTGGTATTGCACCTAGTATAAAATTGGTATTGTATCACTGACCAAGGTATATTCTTCAAATACAACTCTAGTAATGCTGTGAAGCTCATTTTCATGGTCTGCAGTAATGTCAACTCATGTTTTATGGCTTGTGGTACTGCCGAGCCACCTCCAGTAGTCAATGGTCCTTCAAAGATCATCAATTCATTCCATTGGGTGCCAACACATTTCTAACGGCACAGGACAATATAGGCAGATTGGACACGACGCCAACCAATTGTGCACCAAACCTTACATGGTCTTCATCATTGACTTTGTTAGGGTTCTAGACACCTATAGACCAAACCTTGAAACCACTAAAGTTTATTCACAATATAAGCCATCTGTGAGTCTGCATGCATATCTATAAAGAGATCTCCCTTGAGAGTATGACATATACAAAATGTACATATAGACAAAGTTTTTTGTCACAGTTATGTAATCTTTCGTATGCCTCATTGTTTGAATGTTATTTATCATTTTCAAATCATTGTTTAATATTGCTTCTGCATATTATACATCTAAATTCAAACAGTTAGATTGCTGTCCTCCATATATCTCCTCGAATTTCGATTAACCCCCTACCATGTATCAATTGGTATGATTGCATTTGGGGATTTGTTTAGTTAATCTGCCTTAAGTGATAAATAAGGGCACCTAAGACACAAAAGTAGAAGCTACTTAGACTTCATCCTATAGGGTTGATGGATTTAAAAGGTGCCAAAGGATAGTCTTAAAACAACTTAGGATAGAATGAAATTACAAGCAGATTGGCATCAATCAGAAAGGAAATTTGCAGTTTGAGGCATGACATTGTTCCGTTGCAGCCTTATAAATAGATCACCCGTAGGAATGCAGCATTAGAAAAACTAATTCCGAGGCATTATTGCTCATTCACTATTCTGCATTGAGTCGGACAAGTATAGCCAATACTTTCTGGATAACTACCAACACCAAGGTACATAATACCTATCATGTTTCCATTTAAGCAAGGCAATTGGTCAAAGTTTGACATTCTAACCAAAATAGCCTCCCTTGATGAGGAAGGAAAATTGACCTTTCTATTAAGTGCATATTGGCTACTAGAATTTGAAGGCTAAGAAATCGAGTTCTTACAAAATAAATGGTTCAATGGAAGGATCTCCTCATAGAGGATGCTTTATTGGAGGAACCTGACATGCTCCAACGTTTGTCATAGTTTAAAACTCTAAACTTATTGGCGATCAGTCAATTTAGGCAAGGTGGACTTGTAATGAACCCAAATTTTGCATGGTGAATAACAATTAGTTTATAGGGAAGAGAATAAATAGAGAACTAAGAGAATAAAGTAAAGTACAACTGGAGAATATGATAAAGACAACTAAGAGAATAAACTATAAAGCAAGCCGAGCTAGAGAATATAACATGTACAACTGGAAAGTTTAACATGTAGAGCTAGAGGATGTAGGAACTACAACTGGAGAATATAGCAAGTAGACCCAAAAAATATACCAATTATAGCTAGAGAATCTAGTAAGCATTATTGGTAGGATAAAGCAGGTACAAATGGGGAATAAATCAAGAATAGAATAAAGCATTCCCTCATCTGTAAGTTTGGGCAGATTTCATGAACAAGTCTTTTTGTTGGATAATTTTTCCTAAGTTACCAGGTTCTTCACTTTTTCCCCCTATACCTATGTGGATCCCTTAAGGGTCCTAGTTCCTTACTGGTTTGCCTCAGGGTTCTCCCAGGGTCCTTCCCGAGAAGCCGGGGTGCCCGGGAGGGACCCTGGGCGAGCTTGGGCCGAACCCAGGGGGACCTAAGGGTTGCCCAATAGAAAAAGCAAGAAAAAAAGTTATTTTTTTAAAACATTTTTATAAACAAAAAAATTCTTGCGTATATAATTTCACCCTTAAGTGACAAAATTATGAATATCATTGACTTAGACGTATATTTTTTTTTGGCAATTATGAATATCATTGTTTTACATAGTTGCCACGAGACTGGTACTGGTATTGGTACATGAGACTGGTATCGGTATCGGTACGACTTTTTTTTGAAAATAGGAGACGAGGGTACTTGGAAACGCCATCTTTTTTTAATATAAATAAAAATTAATAAATTAATAATTTATAAAAAATATCATGACATTATAATTTTTTAATACTTTTAAATTTCATGGGAGACGCCATATTTTCTGCCAGGAGACTTGGGAGACGGCATGTCAAGTTTCCATGCTCTTGGAGGCGTTTCCAGAGACGTCTCCGGTACTGGAGACACGTACTAGTCTCCGAGATGCGTCTTAGGGGGCAGGAGATGTGTCTCTCGACAACTATGTTGTTTTATATTATATAACTTTAAATTTTATAATACATACAGACATACATACATACATACATACATATTCTTGTACCTTGTACCTAGGGAATTTTTTTTTGTCATACTGTCGTGTATATATATATCATAGTTGCTGAGAGACGCATCTCTTGCCCCTTGAGGTGCTTCTCGGAGATTGGTATGCGTCTCCGGTACTGGAGACGTCTCCAGAAATGCCTCTAGGAGCATGGAAATTTGATGTGTAGTCGCCTGACATCTCTTGGCGGAAATTTTGGCGTCTCCCATGAAATTTAAAAGCATTAAAAATTTATAATGTCATGATATTTTTATAAATTATTAATTTATTAATTTTTATTTATATTAAAAAAAGATGGCGTCTCCAAGTACCCTTGTCTCCTATTTTTCAAAAAAAATCCGTATCGGTACCGGTACCAGTCTCCAGTACCATTACCAGTACTAGTCTCCTGGCAACTATGATATATATATATATATACCTGTATCCAGGGAATTTTTTTTGTTGTACTGTCGTACCCATACCTGTACGGCTGTACCCGTATCTGCATCTGTACCCGAACTAGTAACTTAGATTTTTTCTATTCACACAGGATAGAAAATTGGCTATCTAAGATCTTCTCCAATTGGGAGTTGCTCATTTTTGAGCTTGGGCTGTTCCACTTATTGATTATAGCAGACTAGTGTTACATTGCTTGTTTACATAAAATTTTAGTTTCCAGATCTGTGTTCTTTGGCATTCCAGAAATTCATATATCTTATAAGCAGATTTATGTTCCAGAATTTTAATGATTTCAATTCAGATTGCAAAGTTTTTATGAGTGTCAAGCTCAGATTTTACCCTAGATTCATACCAGCCACAATAATGAAGCTTTCGACTTACACATTCTTTTTACTTGTGTGATAGATTCCGCTCTCATCTGCAAATGCTGATTTGCAAAATATATTATCCCAAAAAAGGCGTATAATTGTTCTGAACAAAAGGGATCTCACAAATTCTAATACGATTCAAGTAAGTTCTTTTTCTTTTCCAAAGGTGATTGATATGTTTAGTATTGTTTAAAATTGTACTGCAAAACTGTTAATTAGTCTACATGTACTTTTGTTGGTGGGAAGTTATCATTCCTCACTAGAGATTGATACCTTTACTTGTTATAAAACATGTTTGTGGATATTACTTAAGAGGGAGCTCAAATACATTTGCAAAATCTCCTTCTGTACTTGAACTGTTGTGAATACAGAGAACTTTAAACATAGTTCATAGGCTACACTAAATTTTTACAGAAATGCAACGCCTCTACAAGAAACTAGATACTGGAGGTGTGCCCTTAGAGTTGTTCTTAATCATCATATGATTTTGAGGTTCTTCTTTTTGTTGTTACTTCTCTTGGCAAGATTCATTGGCCTAATGATGAAGGCCCGTGTACTCTAAAGTGGAGGTCACAGTTTCAAATCTGGAGGGGGGTAGGCTTGCACACCTCATTTGAACGATATATAAGGTAAATGGAAAATAATCCCCTTGTGGAATGCTTGCATAATGGGGGCCTCATATGTCAAATTGGTGTCTTGCTTCACAGTGACCTAAAAAAATTCCTCTACCTTTTTACCTCTTATAAACAAGATTATTCTCTTCCCTTTCAAACTTGGATGTTGACAATCCTTTTATTGATGAAATAAATTTCTTATTGTCTACACTTGACTTTACTGTTGAGCAAACAGTCTTGGTAATATGGTTACACTTAAAGTACGTTCAGCTTTTGAAATGTAAATTTTCATAATTTACCATTTGCTTCCAATTATTATCCAACAATCGGAGACTAACATATTATAATGAATCCTGATTTAATTCCATTTACACAAGTATTGTGTGTAGGTGGCAATCCTCTGGTCTTTGTGACCTGGTAGACATTATAATACATTCTATATGAAAATAAAAAATAATTTATTTTCAGAACTCGAAGACCAATTTAAGAAGTCTCTCTTACACAGCAACTAAATATAACCCATCTTCTAAAGCTTTAAACCAGCTGTTTACAGTTGTATAAAGTATAAACAGTTGGGTTTCATCCACAAATCAGGATCCATCCTCAAAGATTCAAGTGCTATTTTTTTCAAAAGATCCTAAGGATACCAGTATTTTGAGATACTCTTCATAAGTATCATAAATTCAGTTTCTGAAATTACAATAACAGTTATAGGCTACAAGTCAAATGCCACTCTTTCAAGTTCAGAACATTATTTTGGACAGTCTCTTTTGGAATTTGCATTTTCACTTCCTTTGGTTTCAAGTTCAACAAATGTATTTTGTTCTATTCCTTGTGACTTCACATATTTCCTCCTAGACTTGTTCAGAAACAATTGCAAGTCTTCCATTGTAATACCTCATAGTTTACCTTTTTGCTAAATGCTAGTGTTAGGGCAAAAACCCTAAGAATTTTATGTCGATTAAGGACCCATGATTATCAATTAAGGAATTTTGACCACCTGGATAATATGGTTTGTATTAATAATGTTTTGATTTAAGAAGACGAATGATAGTGTGGACGTGATTATATTATGTCTCCCAATGGTGATTAATATGATTAAGAACTGGATGAATGTTTATTCAGATTAATGTTGAGTTAGATTAATGTTTATTCAGATTTATGATTTCTCAGATTCTCTTGTGAAACTCAACATCTTGATGAATCAGTCTGAGTGTGCAGGGAAATTGTTGATGAGGAGAAGGCCAAATCTAGTAGAAGGGGGTATTTTGTTTCACAGGAATTTCCTTGGTATTCAGTGAGAGTGTCAGCATGGTTTGACAACAGAAGATGTTAAGAGACTATGTCTCAATTGTTGGGACAGCAGGAGCTACCAGATTGCCTAATATGATTGTTGTAGATTAAAATTGAGGATAATGAGCCTGCAGTTAATAAACTGAGATTGTCAAAATATTCTTATAGAAATAGAGGTGCCTGGGAAGATTGCTGCAAGCTGCATCAGTGAACGGCAGAGAAAATGGCAAGTAGAAGTGGAAAACAGTGAAATGCTGAGGAGGCAGATATTCTAGTGCAAACACACCACCAGAAGAAAGACCAACTGGAAGAAGATGAATTTTTGAGTGGTTTGGAAAAACATTTTAAATTGCATGACAGAAGAAAATCTTGGACAAATATTCCCGGAGTTAATATGCCACCCAAACCAGACAATGAAATCCCAGATGGGAGAACCCGGGAAATTAGTATAATAATTAAATGAGGGTTGCTGAAATTGTGAAGAAGCGTTGAAGTTGTGGTGGGTAAGTAGAGGAACTGTATAATTAGAAAAAGGGAGCAGATGAAGGCTCTAATAAGTCATAATACCCAGGTTGAGTCTTGTGATGTTGAGTTTGTGAATATAGTCTATGTGTGTGTGATTGGAAAACTTGTTTTATGTTGATGCTTGTGTAAGCTAGTGACAGGGACACTCCATGGAGTAAGTACCTTGCAGTAATAGGTGGCACAAGGTAAGATAAAATAGTTTCTGATTGGCTTTGAGGCCTTGGTGGGTCTAGTTGTAGCTGCCAGCTCATGAGTTTGGTTGTAGTCATCATTGTTATAGATGAAATTGTGGAATTCTGGCCCTTTGGTTGTAGCTGGAGAGATTAATATTGCCTTGATGGGACAAGTTGTAGCTGCCAACAAGTAGGACAGGTTGTAGTCATCATTGATTGGAGAGAGGAGCTCCATGTCGGGTTGTAGCCTAGGTGATCATCTTGGTTGTAGCCAGATGATGATCATCTCAGTTATAGTTGGATGATGTCACCTTTGTTGTAGTGGGGTGGAATTGGTTATAGCTAAATTTCCCTAATTACTTGTGCTTGGGCCTAATGGAGTGGTTGTAGCACTCTTAGTCTTTGTATGTGAGTCCAAATTTTAGTCTGAATGATTGAGTCCTGTGTGTGTCAATAAGTGTTGGTTGTTGGAATGGCTGAGAAGTGGATTGCACAAAATTGTCAGGAATGGTTGGGAACTTGCACACTTTAGTTTGGTTGTGAGATTCAAATAGAGTCACATGCCTTACTGACACCCCTTGTGAAATATGATACTTTCTGTAAGGGTGGTTGGGTGCAATAGCAGGCTTGATGCTTTGGTTTGGCCTTCAAGCAAGTTACTTGTACCAAAGATCTCTGGTGATACTTGAACTCGTATTATGAATTACAAGTAGTTTTGTTTGTGGTAATGATGAATGACATCTTAAGTTCATGGTTCTGATTGTGAATATGTATGATTGCTTGAATTTAACTTTAGATTCTATACTGTCTGAGAATGATTGTACATAAAAGATGTAGAAATTGCATATACTTCATCAACCTCATTAGAGTTGCATAGTGAGACTCATAAGTTGGAGGATGATATTTGGATTCTTTCTGGGTAAGGGAAGGAGAAAACAGAAGGCCACCTGGAGAATTCAGCCAATGGATGGATGCTAACCAGAGTTGGAACTTAATTTGCATGATTCTAAGAATATCTTGATCTAGCTAGGGAACAAATGATGTATTTGAGAATTAATACTAGCACAAGTAATAATATATTCTTGTCCTTAATTGGTTCTATTTTTTAATCAACAACCGAATCAAATGATATCCTACAATGTCTCTAGTAAATATGATCAATTTAACTTGTGTTTGTCTCATTGATGAGAAAATAGTGTATTGAATAGCATAGGTAATCTAGAATGTGCAAATTAGAACAATAAAGTATTGAATGAACTCCTTCAAGGATGAATTTCAGTAAATCTGTAATCTTGTTTTCTATATTATTGACAATCTAATTTCTCAAGTATCTAAGGTCTTGTAATCTCCCTAAAGATTAAAAATGTTCTCCATATTGTTGATTCATGTTGATGGTAAACTGTATAAATTATTTTAATGGATATCCAAGGGAGATTAGCTTAGTGAAGTCCCTGGATGAATTTTGAGAGTTTCGGACTTAGTTTGAACATCAACAATGATACATGTATGGTAGTAAATTTGTTCTTGGTTCTTTGCTCAGTTCATTGCCTTACTTTATGATTAATAATTTGATTGGTTAAGTCAAGCTAATGGCACCTTTTTATCTTGTTTTTTCCTTGACAGGTCTTCAGATCCGCCTTTCGTGAGAAATTAATCTATTTGAGAATCACTTGAGTCCAAAAATTTGTTTCCAATTCCATTTATCAGCATTTCCTAATCGTTGATCCACTAGAGTTTCTCCTTGAGTGACATGTGCCCACATTTATGGAACACTATTCTTCAGAGGTTTAACTTGTGATTTTTTAGAGCTGAACAATTTAACTCGGCTCTAAGAGATTTTGCATTTGCAAGAGAAAATGGCGTTGGAGAATTTAACCCAAACTACTTTGAGAGGCTCTGGCGGTCTGTACCAACTAGATATTGCCATTTGTTTTCATAGCATAGCTTGACAGCTTTAAAACATTTAAGAATCTTTAGAGCTCGTAGAGCCAGTTTATTTCATTCTTCTTTAAGTTTTATTTGGGGAAATCTAGGCCAGGTTTTAGACCTTCTTAGCCAAAGAATCCTGGCTGTTGAATGGCAAAGTATTCCTGAGAATGACGAGTGTTGAACCAGAGTACTGTAGAGCTTCCCACATGTCATTCCAAATCACTACAAAACTATGACACACTTCTTTGTTGCCTATAGTGTATAGTGTTGGAGTCTACTCAGAGAGAATATAAGAAGCCAGGTGTAGGCCCCAAAGTTGTTTGTAGAGATTAATTCCTATTCCTTAGAGCTTGTCAAGTGTAGTTCCAAAATCCCACAAGACTGAAATAAGTCTTAACCTTGCTAATAATCCTTTCAGATATGAAAACCATGACATAAAGCCAAGGCAAATTATGCTAAATAAGGGTACAATATCCTTGACCAGATTAGTTAGGATGGTGCCACGTGTTGAGTGGGCCTGGATAATCCTAACATAAACTGAAAGCATGTCTGAATCGAAGTTTGGTTCCTTGGTGAACCAACTAACATAAGGGCTGAGGGATAGGCTGGAAGAGTTAACTGTAAATTAACTGTCATGATAGTATTTTGGCTTTTAACTGTTAAATAAAAAGAAAATTTTCTGGCCGAATCTGTTTTTGGGCAACCCGTTTGAGTTGTTACATCCACCATCCATTTACTAGTCACTTGCTCTAACTAAATTGCCATCAGTTGTCTCTGTATCCACAACTGCAGCTTGCCTTGTGGTAGAAACATAGATTTATACACACAATGTGACTTAATTGCAATTGCCATATGTTGCATGAAGTTTGACAAAAAGTGGCTTTATGCTATGTGCTGTTGGGAATTAGTGTTCACATAGGTGTTAGAAATTAGAGTTTATGTTGTTTTTAATAAGTGTCATTATATTAAGTTGTTGAGAAACAACTTAATATTATTATGTCACATGGTTTGTTAAATAGGTTATTAGAATGGCAGTACGTATTGAGTTGTTAAAAACAACTCAATATTAATAGGAAATTTGTTTAGGTTGTTCCCTATAAAATAGGATATGGAAATCCTATAAATATGCATTGAACGAATGTGAGAAGTAGAAAGAAGCATTATTATTCTGTGCATAAAATTATTGGCTTCTATCACTCTGCCCATATTTCTTATACGGTAGCAGAGCATGCTCAAATCCTAAGCCTGTGAAGACAAAATGTGAGTGAATTCTTTGTCAAAACCAGGTGTTGGAATTGCCTAATCAATTCTGAAGCGACGGTACCTCAAATGTTTTTCATAGTTTGTAATGATTTCCTTCCATTGTTGTTGCATTTCATTTGCCTGTGGGTGGAATTTTAATTTCTCTTGAAAAAGAAATGATGTATAGTGCAAGGAGCTACAGCAACCTGAGTCAGAGTCTGAATATGTTTAAGCACTAAATGGGGCGATTTTTTGTTTCAGCAAATGAGTTTTTATATGTGCCAGAGTTTGCAGTGAATCCGTTTTCTAAGAGGTTGTTGAGAATTATGTCATTCATACTTGGGGAGAATACTGTTTAAAAGGAATGTTTTTAAGATATATTATTGTGCAGCATTTGAATAATTAAGAAGTTGCAGCAGGGAGGCGTGAGATCTGCTCAATCAAAGAAAAACAAAGGCATTTGAAAAAATTAAAAAAAAAGTTAGAAACAGTCTCACGAAAATGGGCATATCTTTTTCATTTTTTAATGAAATTTGATGATTCAAATTGCATTGGAAAGCTGAGAAATAGAAGAAGAAAACCCAAAAATGGTTTTAAAAAATGTTTTGAAACATGAAATCTGTTAATTGATGATTATAGATGTTTTAGTAGCTGTTGGTGGTGTATTTGAAATAGCTGCAACGTTTGAAATTAGTCTACCACACCCATAACATTTGCTGGAGGTGATGTGAAGCGTCGCTATCAATGCTTGGTTAGAGGACTTCACTCTATTTTTGCAATACCTGGTGTTCTGATTGTATGCCAGAGGAGCTTGGGCTACTCACAGATCTGGCATTATTACATATCAATACCAATAGGTTCTGTGGTATTGTGTTGGAGTTTTAAGAATATGACTTTGTTGTATGAGTTTGAAGGGACCCTATCAAAGGAGTTTTTTGACAAGGATTTGGATGCCATCTTCGACAATAACAACAGCTTTGGAGTTTGTCTACGGTCATGCTCCATTTTCAAAATTCCCTCCAATAAAGGTTCTTATGATATTATAGAATACGTCTCCAAGTCATGAAAAAGAGAAAATATTTTAATTATAGTTTCATAGTAGGTTGTTTTTCATTGTCTATTTATTGTTAGTGCATAAGGAGATATTTTATGTTATAATCAAGTTGTCTTATTTTGTATTATTTAATTTAGGTGTCTTATTAGTTCTTATAGAAATACTGTGTCAAGTCAAAGTCAAGTTGTGTCATTCTAGAAAAGCATCCATTTTCTAGAGTTAGTAATTTTCATGTCATCAAAAGTATGTGTGAATGTAAAAGTGTTAAAAATTATAAATAAAAAAAAATTGTGTCAATTGGAGTGCATGATTGGTGGTACCCGACACTCCTTGTAAGAAGTTCACATCAAGGGGGAGGAGGATATATTCTTTCCTCACAACTGATGAAATAAGCCTCAAAAGACAAATTTGCTAAGTAGCAATTTTATTGGAGGCAGGAGGCACCAGAGGTTGGAGGACATTCAACAACCTCTCGTGAGTCACTAGCAACGAGGTTGCAAAATTGTTTTAGTGACAAAACAACTTGTGCTAAAACAACTAAAGCCAAGATCAGTTTCTAGGTGGTAGCGGCAACTGTCTTATATCATTTGTGATCAAAGTGGCAATGATCTATAATGGTGGCTGCATACACGAGGACGAGGGCTTGGTGTTCTCAAACTTTATATTTGTGGTTGGATGTGTATGTCCCCAATCACAACTCTTTGTTGTGTGTGAATGGATGTGTTTGTCCCCATTCACAAGATGGTATAAGTGATTGGAAGTGTTTGTCCCTAGTCACATGAGTTGGTGATTATGATTAGATGTGTGTGTCCCCAATCATAATTGTTGTGAGTAGATGTGTTTGTCCCTGTTCATAACCTTGATGTTGGATAGATATGTTAGTCCCTATCCTTGGTTCCATGGATAGATGTGTTTGTTCCTATCCTTGGATGAAGGTATATTGAGCATAGTGAGGCTAGTTCCACTATCGCTTTTCATGAGTAGATGTGTATGTCCCTACTCATACCTTATGATGAGCTATTGTGTGTGGTCATCAAGTATTGTGATGTACTTTCACCCCATGTTCACACTAAGGGGAGGGGGGGTGTTGGGAATTGGTGTTCACATAGGTATTAGAAATTAGAGTTTATGTTGTTTTTAATAAGTCATAATATTAAGTTGTTTCTCTTGTTGAGAAACAACTTAATATTATTATGTACATGGTTTGTTAAATAGGTTACTAGAATGGCGGTACCTATTGAGTTGTTAAAAACAACTCAATATTAATAGGAAATTTGTTTAGGTTGTTACCTATAAAATAGGATATGGAAATCCTATAAATATGTATTGAACGAATGTGAGTAGTAGAAAGAAGCATTATTATTCTGTGCATAAAATTATTGGCTTCTATCACTCTGCCCATATTTCTTATATGTGTGCCATGCCATGAGATAGTCATCATTATTCTTGAACCCTCATTTGCTTTGTTCCCAACAATTCTAAGTTTAAACAACCATATATTTGTGTGATTATTGATTTTCTAAGTTAAAAATGCAAGACCCAATGTTTTGGGCAGATTAGAAGACTTCAACCTCAATAAGTTTTCCAGCTTATTAAACAATTGTTCCATTTTAATGCACTTCAGACCACTATATGTCATGTCCCCGAAATCATACATATTATTAGCCATTCAATATCATTATAATTATAATTATGAACAATAATATTATAATTATAATATTTATATATAATGTTATAAATATTAAAACATAAATACTAACAATTTAAATATTATAATCATTATGATATAATAGATATTAAAAATATATAAAATTAGTATAAAACACAAACATAAAATAATATTATAATTATCGGATATAAAATTATAAATGTAAACGATCATGATTATGACCATTATAATATTTTAATATAAAATTATAATAAGGGGACATTGCATTATTCCTATGATAATTATCCTTATGTTCGAGATTCTTGCCAATACCGTTCATATTACTATCGTGGTTATATCTTGTTAAAAGAATCGCAGCTTATTTCTGAGTATCGGGCAATCTTAGCGAATAGTGGCACACTTATTCTGAGATATATAATTGCTAAACCGGGAGTTTGAGGTCGAGATCATTAGAGGGGCCGATATCATTAATCCTGGAGATTATGGAAGAATGTCAGGAACCAACAGTCAATGCTGGCTGTATATTTGCCAATCTTGGTCTAGCGAAACCTTCTCCTGGAGCGGTCATCTTGCTTAGATCGTGGAATAACCATGGTAGCAATTAGTATAAAGCTGCAACTACATTTTCAAAAGGCAGCGATCAGATATAGAGGACAAAAGCAACAAGGCGATGGTCTCTAGCAAAGAAATTAATGTTAAACAATAATTAACAATTGATAAAAATAGTGATTATAATGGATAAATAATTATAAAAGACATTACCATTCAAATGGCCACCTCAAACAAAGGGACGTGTCTCTTGTGTTTGAGACATAAATTATTTAAATGGCAACATGAAAGGAGGGAAGCGCATCGATGAAGACTTGAGTTATTAATACATTCCTAATTGCAGATCTGGGCGCTCTTAGAGAGCCTCTCAATCATCAACAAAGGCTGCATAATAAGAGCAAGACATCAGACACACAGCCAGGGTGTAGATCGCATAAGGAAAAAGATCAACATCAGAAACAGTGATTAAGATAGGCATCCAATTACTCATTTCTCATATGCATGAATCTGAATAGAAAAATCAGACACAGTGAATATATATTGTAATGCCTATTTTCTAGGTTACGGACTGCACTCCACAGCCTCGAACCGCAGGGAATATGCCGTACTACGTCGCGTGCCCGGCTCAAAAATGAGAAAGCCCGTGGGTACGCGGACCCGGGGGTACCAGCCACGTACCCGGGCGAACCCCTGAGAACCCACGGCCCAACACTTAAAAAGTGGGCCCAAAAGTGAAAAAAAAACAATTTTTTAATTTCTATTTTGCCTCAAAACCCTAAAACGACCCAATATGAGGCCATTCAACACTAAAACATTTCATTTTTACCTCTCATTTTGCTCTCTCCATATTTTGTGTCCATCTTAGCATTTTGAAGGGAGGTGATTGCATTTGAAGGAGATCGATTGTGGAGTGGCAAATAGCTTCTACAAAGGAGATTTAAGTGTTCAAGGTATGCATTTAAACCCTATTCTTCAATCTTTTGATGAATTTTTTTAAGTTTCTTAGTTTTTGATGAATTTTTTCAAGTTTGTGAATAAGTTTTTCAAATATATATATTTTTTTTTTTTTTTTTTAGAGATTGCAACAATGGCCAGTAGTCAAAGTTCAGTGGGTGGGGATGGAAGCCAAAAGTTCAAAATTGATAAAGGATCTCCTTTATGGAGACATACCACACGAATTTCACAAATTCCTGGAGGTGGGGGGTTTGTTTGGAAGTGTAATTTTTGCAATGTACAATATAATAGCTCCTACTACCGAGTGAAACTTCATTTTATGGGCCCTGGTGGTAAAGGGATTAATATGTGTGTGGGCCCAGATAAGAAGGGGTTTTCTGCTGTACAAATAGCAGCATTTATAAAAGAACAAGAAGATGCTGACAATTCCATTGCAAGAGGAAAACAAACTAGTTATAGTTCCGGAAAGAAAAAAACAACATTACCCACTCATCAGATAGTTAGGCCCTCTAGACATCCCTTCTTGTCTATACCCTCTACGGAAGAAGAAGATGAAGAACCAGAAACCACCACCCGCAAGAGAGGTCCATTAGAGAAGGCATTTAAAATGGAGGCAAGAGATATTGCTGAAGAAAAAATTGCACGTTGCCTCTATGCCAATGGTCTTCCATTCAACTTGGTGAGATCACCATATTGGAAGGACATGGTGTCAGCAATAAATAGTGCACCTCCTGATTTCACAAGTCCTGGGTATGAAAAGGTGCGTACCACCTTATTGCAAAAAGAGAAGAAATATGTAGAGGCCCAACTAAAACCAATTAGAGATTCTTGGGTTGTATCTATTGTTTCCGATGGATGGAAAGATTGCAAAACCGTCCATTGATTAATGTTATTGCAGTGTCCCCCAAGGGGGCAATGTTTTTGAGGCGGTTGACTGTGAAGGGGAAGTGAAAGATGTGTTCATTTCCAGGATTCCCATTGACTCCATAGAGATGGTGGGAGTGAAAATGTTGTCCAAGTAATTACGGACAATGCAAAAGTTTGCAGGGCTGCAGGTGCTTTGGTAGAGGCCAGATATGAGCACATCTTTTGGACACCGTGCACTGTACACTCCCTCAATTTGGTGATGCAAGCAATTGGCACCCAAATAGAGTGGGTGAAAGAAATATACCAGGAGTCTGAGGAGATCCAGATGTTTGTGACAAACCACCATATGTCACAAGCAATTTTCAGAACTTTTTCAACATTGGAATTGTTGAAGGTAAATTTTAAAATTTAATTTATTTAGTTTCATTTATCATTTATGTCATGTTTTACATAATTGAATAAAATAATTTTTTGCATTATTTACATATTTTAAATGTGTTATTAACTTACTATTAACATGTTCTTAGGTTGCCGAGACCCGGTTTGCATCTCACACAATTGTTCTGAGACGACTTGTGAAGGTGAAAGATGCATTGAGTCAAATGGTTATTAGCAACCAATGGAGTATATGGAAGCAATCAAATTCAGAGAGGGCCCAAAAAGTCAAGGCATTGATCTTGAATGACGATTGGTGGGATCGTGTGAATTATGTATTGGAATTCACCGAACCTATCATGTCTATGCTTCGGTTTGCTGATACAGATGAACCATGCTTGGGGGATGTCTATGATAGCATGGACACAATGTTGGAAAAAATAAAAATAGAAATACAAAAAAAAGAGAATGATCCTGAAGACACCTTGTACAAAAGGGTGGAAGCAATTGTTCTTCATCGTTGGAATAAGATGACAACTCCATTGCACCTCCTTGCATATGCCCTATCTCCGAGGTACTATACCACTGAAATACTTTCTATCCCAGGGAGAATACCGCCATATAGAGATGGTGAAGTTGCTAATGGGTATAAGACGGCATTTAGTAGAATGTTCAGTAATCCAGAAGTGCATGCAAGTGTCATGAGAGAATTTGGAATGTTTGTCACAGGAAAATCAAAAAATCATAATGCTTCTGTTGCTAGAGACCAATACAAAATGGATGGTCTTACATGGTGGTACCTCCATGGTCAAGATTATATGTACCTCCAACCTCTTGCAATCAAGATCCTCTCACAAGTAAGTTTTTTTTGTTTTGCCACTTGTATTGTAAAATTTAACACTTAACATTCTTGAATTTATCTTGCATTTTTTTATTTTATTTTTAATTTTGTTGGTTTTCTCTCCAGGTTGAAAGCTCTTCTGCCGCTGAACGGAATTGGAGTACATACTCCTTTATCCACTCAGTGAAGCGTAACCGGTTGGCTGCAAAAAGAGCTGAAGACTTAGTGTACATTCATTCCAATTTGCGTCTTCTGTCACGTAAGGATCCTCAATACAGGCAGGGGGCAGCGAGGCTTTGGGATGTAGCACCCGAGTCTACTGACTTGGATGCAACCATTCAGGATCTTGCTAGAGCCACTATGGATGATGTGGGTGATATTGATGACATATCACATGGTGTTGGATCCGCTTTGGGTTCAAATGATGATGATTTTGAAGTTGAAACCACTCAAAATCCAAGTCATGATGATTCTGACAATCCTTTTGATGATTGATGAGCACATGAACAATGAATATTGAATCATGTTTCAATGTTTCATGAACTACATTTTGTAATTCAGTAATTTTATTTGAATATTTTTCAACTATCAATTGGCATTTAATATTTATCTTTGGCATTTGGCATTGATCAATGATCAAGTATCATACTATGAAATGATTTAGTTTTACAATTCTCTATATTTCTCTTATTTTTTTGTATATATACACATATATATAGATTTATAATATATTAAATTATATATATATATATATATATATATATATATATATACACACACACGCATCTACACGCACCAAACCCCTAAAAATTTTGCCCAGACGACGCAGGGTTCCCGTGACCAACCCGCCCCCGAATAACCGGTAACTTAGCCTATTTTCCATCTTTAAACCATTCATCACTACAAACTGTATATCAGAACTTATATGAGTTAATTGTTCATTCCTATCAGCATGTCATCAAATTTTATTAGTCTAATAATCAAGTAAACGATAGCCTTGAAGTGTGCTTGAAGTTTATTATTGGTTCTAAGCCTATTGGGATATCTTGATTTAGAGGACTAAAAACAAAATATAGGGGAAACCTATAAGGGGACATTACAAGTGGTATTAGAGCATAATCTTGCCATCCTGTGAAAGAATGATTAATGCAAACTTACCAAATAAGATACCCTAGGAATAACAACATTCAAAACAATACCATGGGTGACCAATTGAGATATGAACTTAGGGCTTTCATGGAAAATAATGATAGGAAAACCCAAGCCCTTATTGAACAAAATGAGAGAACAAGTCAGGCATTACTCCAAGCAATACAAAACATAAGCACCATCATAGGTACTCTTAGGCCTCACAAAGAAAACAGGAGGGAAACCACCTCGAGCCAATCCGAAAATAACAATCCATCAAGATCTACCTCTAGAATAACTCAACCACCCTTCCTAGCTAGGGAGGGATTTCTGAAGGGAAGATGTGTAATGTCCCCCTTCATCAGTGATCAGCATTGGCATTCTTCAGCCTATTCCGGAACCCGTAGACTGGAATGAGGTGGAAATTAGGGTTTCATGGGCTTGGCTTTTGTAGCATTTCATTTTATTTACTATTTTTAGTAAATGATGGTTGTGGCAGTATGCAGTTGGTTGTCTTCAGTCTTCTCTTCAGTGAGCATATTATTGGTTGTTTCAATATCTTCCTCTCAAGCCTTAATTGTTGAAATTTACTAAGTATTGGCATAAGTGTTATATTTTTCAATTGACCCCCTTGGCCTAAGGATACAACTTGCAAGTTGTTTTAAAAAGGGGACTTGAAGGGTACGCCTTGTCATAAGGTGATATTAATATTTTATATTTTTTGAATTTATGCTTGGAGGAAAGTGGACGCCACTTTATGAGGAATATATTTTTATGAAATTTGAAAATAAGGAGAATTCAAATGGTTGTCTTTTGGCGTGCCAATTGAGGAAGTTGAAGAGTTTCTCATTTCTTATAAAATGAAGACATGACTCCAGCATTTGATATCCATCAACTACCTTATTGTTATGCTGTCAAAATGACTATGGACATTTTGTTATTGCTTCGAGGATGCTACCTCCTAGCCCCTTCCCAATTTCGTGTTTGAAATATAACACCTAATTGGAATATTGCTGCTTCTCACATCAGACTAGCAGATTGAGCAATAAAGATTGAGAAATTTGGTGAATTCTACAGTTTTGAAGTTCCTGGTTTTGCTACAGCTGAAGCTGTTTTCTGTTCGTATCTTGCTAAGTGATTTTTATTTAGTTCTGGGTGTTTGAGCAATCTAATTGTTGACTGGAGGCGCCAACTTCCACCAAAAATCAGATTTTATTTTGAAGTTGCTGATTTTATATTGCAAAGTCGATTTTCTCAAGGGGCCGTACCATTTAGAGCTGCATTGGGATTCGTGCCAAATAAATTAAGGACTTTGGTTGCTATTTCTGGATTCAACTTGGGCGCCAGACTTGTATGGTGCATTTGCAACTCGTTTCACGTCATTCGGAGAAGAATTGAGTGAGTTATGAAGATTTCATTGATTCTCATAGTTGCAGATTGATATTTCCAGTTTCACAGTTTTGTATCAGTTTGTAGTAGTTCTGATTTCTGATTTATTATCTGCTGTTAGAAAGTTCTACAAACATTGAAAAACATCTATCCATCTTGTGTTTGAAGATCATTGTAATTTCTAAGTAATTTTGCAGCTTATTATTCATTTGTACAAACTGCAAACAGTAGTACTGTTCCAGTTTTTAATTGCTGCAATTTCTTTCTGTATCTTCTTACATAAGTCCCCTGGATGGTTTACCGCCAGTGTGGTTAATTTTATTGTAATAACTTATACCCACTCATAGTGGTGAATCCCCACAGTTCTGTGGATGCCCGCCGCAGCGGATGAATTGCTTTCATTTGTAATCTTTTCCCCCCACTGTTTGGTTGTAGCGTGGAATTGTTTCTCATGGCTGGTTATCCGCCTAATAGTTCTTAATTTCAATTTCTAGACTCCGTCATATGTTAGCACCTCGCCCTCAGTGGGATCTTGAGTGCACATTCTTGACGTTGAGTAGTTCTTCTATTCCAATTCAGTTTCTTCAGTTCAAGCTTCAGCATCTTCCATTCAAGTTCAGATTTTAATTTGAGGCTAACGCTAATCATATCATCTATTGCTGGTTATTTTGTGTTATTCCTTCGAAAAAATTGGTTAGCATATTTCAGTGGTATCAGAGCAGAAGACCCTGCCATCCTATGGCTGATTGCAGTAGTTAACTGATGAGTGACAGAGACACTAGGCCATACACTAGAAGTCAGGCCAGAAATCAGCATCAGTTTCCACCCGTTCCAGAGGCAGATACCTTCTCAGAAGTACTAAGAGACCTTGGTAAAACAGTGGAAGGTTCAGATAATTCAGTGGAAGTGGTTGATCACACAACTATCATAATGTCAGATTCAGTAAGAAGAGATAATGAAGAGAGGGATAGAGTGGAGAAAAAGTTTGACGGAATGATAGATATGATGTCCCGTTTGTTATCCAAGTTGGATCAGCAAGCAGCTCAGAGTATTATTCAACCCCAAAATAACTCAGCTGGAGAAAATAGTGGAGTGAATGGAAATAATAATAGTGGCAGTCCTGAGGTGAATACTAGAGATAGAATTGTTGGTCAGCATACTAGAATTCATAGTGGGTCATCTTCTAGACCCCTCTTTCCTGTTTTCACACCAAGGGAAGAGCAACAACCAGTTGAGGCTACTCCAAACTTTGCTGATGATGCTCGTCAAGCCTATATGGAGTATGTGTCCTTACCTCTTGACTTGAGAGGAGCATGGACCTTTGATCAATTCATGAATCAAAGGAGTCGGAGAAATGGTGGTAGGAATGATCAACGTCCTCCTGCAGGCCCTAGAAATGATTTTTACCAAGCTTTGGGAAAGATCACTATGGAACATTTTGATGGTGGTAACAAGTGTACAGCCAGGTCATGGGTGCAAAAGTTAGATAACTACCTCTCCCTTAGACCTATGCCGGAAGAAGATGCTATCAAATTTGCTACCTTGCACTTAGATGGCATAGCTCATGAATGGTGGACTCACGGTTTGGTCACTCTTGGCCACAACCTTATTCGCACTTATGGAGAGTTTACAAATAAGCTGATTGAGAGATTTGACACCAAAGATCCGGAATTGAAGTTTAGAGAATTGGCACAGTTGAAACAGCAAGGATCTTTAGAAAATTATGTGGCTGATTTTCAGAGGTTGTCAGTAATGGTGCCCAACATTACTGAAAGAAGACTTGTAGTCCTTTTTGCTGAAGGTTTAATGGAGCCATTGAAGGGTTGGGTCAAAGCATTTGATCCTCCAACATTGGATGAAGCTATCAAGAAAGCTAGGAGCATGGAATTGGCAGCCCCAAGACCTAAGTTTCACTCAAAAACATTCAGCCATAAGAAGGATAAAAGGCCATCTTCAAATCTGCCCAAGAAGTTTCCACCAAGGCTGTCCGAAGAGCTCAAAGAACAGCTTAGAAAGGATGGAGTTTGCTTCACTTGTCGTGAGCCTTGGGTGAAAGGCCACCGTTGCTATGGAAGAGGCAAAGTAGTTCAAATGGAGGGCTATTCTGATTATGGATCAGAATCTGATTCGTCTGATCAGCAATACGAATCAGCAAGTAGTGAAGGTGAAGAAGTTCAAGAAGACAAGTCCGAAGAGGTTGGAGATAGTAGTGCTTTTGCACAACTATCCAGTTTTCAAAAGAATGAATCTTTTAGGGTTCATGGAGTGGTAAATTCACAAAGGATAGTTGCCCTAATTGATACTGGAGCAACTCACAATTTTATTGATGAAGGGCTAGTTGCTAGAAAGGGTTTAAAGACTGAAATTTTTGATGGCTTCAAAGTAATGGTTGCGGATGGTTTCACTATGTCTTGCACAAGGAGAATTCCTAATCTATCTTTGCAATTAGGGAATCATGAAATTAAGGATGATTTTTATGTGGTGGGTATAGGAGACACTGATGTTGTGTTGGGCATACAATGGCTGCGATCTCTTGGTGAGATCACATGAATTTGCAAACCATGGAGCTGAAATTTCAGTCTAATGGAAAGAAGGTTGTTTTAAGAGGGATGTCAAATGGAGGCCCTCGAATTGTGTCTTTGAAAAGGATGGAAAGGCTGATCCGCCATGATCAAGTTGAATGGGCTGTTGAATGTATGGTTTTACCAGCTGATCCAGTTGAGGAAAAAAGGCAATATCATCCTGATATTCAAGCCTTACTTTCAAAGAAAAGTAAAGTCTTTGGAAGCTTACCTCCTGGAAGACCTCCTGAAAGAGGTTCCGAACATGTGATTGAATTAGAAGAAGGAGCAAAACCAGTCATTACTACACCTTACCGCTATCCAAAGAGGCAGAAAGATGAAATTGAAAAGGCCATCAAGGAGCTGTTGGAAAGTGGTTTTATTAGCCCAAGCAAGAGTCCATTTGCCTCAGCAGTAGTGCTGGTCAAAAAGAAAGATGGTACAATGCGTATGTGTGTTGACTATCGCGCATTAAATCAGAAAACCATCAAGAATAGATATCCTATCCCTAGGATTGATGAGCTCATTGCTGAGCTCCATGGGGCAATGTTCTTCTCAAAGATTGATCTTCGTTCAGGATATCACCAAATCAGAATGAGGGAGGGGGATATAGAAAAGACAGCATTTAGATGCCACTTTGGGCATTTTGAATTTCTTGTCATGCCTTTTGGTTTGACAAATGCTCCAGCCACATTCCAATCTTGTATGAACAAGATTTTTAGACAGCAGTTGAGGAAGTTTGTGCTCATCTTCTTCGACAATATTCTCATATTCAGTAAGTCATGGGAAGAGCACCTTAAGCATTTGGAAGAAGTGCTTACCATTTTAGAGGCGGAATGTCTATTCGCCAAAGAGTCAAAGTGTGAGTTTGGGATGGAAGAACTTTTATACCTTGGCCACATTATCAGCTCAAAGGGTGTGAAAGTGGATCCAGAAAAGATAAGGGCCAGTCTTGATTGGCCAACTCCTAAGACTATTTCTCATTTGAGAGGTTTTTTAGGGTTATGTGGATTCTATAGAAGATTTGTAAAAGGTTATTCTCATCAAGCTGCACCTTTGACAGATCTTACAATGAAAGGAGCTTTTCTTTGGACTAAGCAAGCACAAGAGGTTTTTGATAAGTTTAAACAAATCATGAGTTCGTGTCCAGTATTGGCACTTCCAGATTTTTCAAAACCTTTTGAATTACAATGTGATGCTTCAGGAGAAGGTGTTGGAGCTGTCCTAATGCAAGACAAACACCCTATTGTCTTCGAGAGCCGAAAGTTGAGAGGGGCAGAAAAAACTTACTCTATTTATGACAAAGAGATGCTTGCCATCATGCATGCTTTGTCTAAATTCCGTCAATACTTGGTGGGAAGTAAATTTGTTGTTAAGACTGATCACAACAGTCTTAAACATTTCATGCGCCAAAAGGAATTGAATGAAAGGCAGCAAAAATGGGTAAGTAAACTCCAAGCATATGACTTTGACATTGAATATGTCAAAGGAAAAAATAATATAGTTGCTGATGCACTTTCTAGAAGGCCTCATTTGCAGTCAATTTGTGAGTTATCAGCAGATTGGAAAGAATTAATTGCTGCTGATTATGTTAAAAATCAGTTTGCAACCAGCTTGTTAGAAGGTCAATTGGTTGATGGAAGGTATAAGTTGGTTGATGGATTAATTTATTATAAAGATAGAATCTTTTTAGTACAAGAATCTAAGCTTAAGAAAAAGATTCTACAAGCTTTTCATGATGTTCCCCTTGCTGGTCATCAAGGGATTTTCAAGACTTACAAGCAGATTCGTGAACGATTCACTTGGAAAGGTTTGAAAGATGAAGTCTTGAATTACATTAGAGAGTGTCCTACTTGTCAAAGGAATAAAAATGAACACTCTTTTCCTGCTGGTTTACTTCAGCCCTTGCCTATTCCAAATCAGAAGTGGGAAAGTATTGCCATGGATTTTATCACGGGGTTGCCCAAGGTGCAAGGACGTGACTGTATATTCGTTGTGGTTGATAGACTAACAAAATTTGCTCATTTCTTTGCTGTTACCACTTCATTTACAGCAGCTCAAGTGGCTGAGTTGTTTTTTAGAGAGGTGTTCCGTTTGCATGGGTTGCCTAAAACAATTGTCAGTGATAGGGACAGCAAGTTCCTAAGTGTTTTTTGGCAGGAGATCTTCAGATTGAGTGGGACAGTGCTTACTCCAAGCACAAGTTATCACCAACAAACAGATGGGCAATCAGAAATTGTTAACAAGTGGTTAGAGGGCTACCTAAGGAACTATGTTTCAGGACAGCAGCGGGCTTGGATTAAATGGCTTCATTTAGGAGAGTATTGTTACAACTCTTCTTATCACATGTCAATTAAGATGTCTCCTTTTAAGGCTCTTTATGGTTATGAGGCTACTAACTTTGTTGATCTAGTGTTTGGTGATAGTAGAGCCCCACAGGCTTTGGATATGTTGCAACAAAGCCAGGACATCTTGAAGACTCTTAAGGAAAATCTGCAACAAGCTCAGAATCAGCAGAAGTTATACGCTGATCAGCAGCGTGTGGAAAGGTCTTTTGAAGTTGGGGACATGGTCTATTTGAGGCTTCAGCCATATAGACAATCTTCTCTCAAGAAGAGTGGTGCAGAAAAGTTAAAGCCACGCTTTTATGGTCCTTTCAAAATCACCAAAAGGATTGGTGAAGTTGCTTATGAGTTGGAACTTCCAGCTGAAAGCAAAATACATAATGTTTTTCATGTGTCTCGCCTCAAGAAGGCAATTGGACACAATGTGGTGGCTACATCAGAATTACCCCCATTGGATGAGGAAGGTCATTTAGTGTTGATTCCAGAAGAGATCCTTGACACTAGAGAACGTTCTTTGAGAAGAAGGACAATCAAAGAATATTTGGTGAGATGGAGGAATTTGCCTATTGAAGATGCTACGTGGGAAGGT